>WYDI02141231.1:0-169450 GCA_009867235.2 Psittacus erithacus | reverse complement strand
GAGGAGGGGAAGCCAGGAGGAAGCAGAGACAGGACACCTGACCCAAACTGACCAAAGAGGTATTCTATACCACAGCACGTCATGCCCACTATATAAACTGGGGGGAGTTACCCGGAAGGGCTTGATCACTGCTCAGGTTGGGCTGGGTATTGGTCCTCGGGTGGTGAGCTGTTGTATTCTCTTCCCTTATTATTACCCTTATCATTATTATTATTGGTGGTAGCAGCAGTGATTTGTGTTATACCTTAGTTACTGAACTGTTCTTATTTCAACCTGTGGGAGCTGCATTCTTTCTATTCTCTTCCATATCCCTCTGGGAGCAGGGGGAGTGGGGGGGAGAGTGAGCAAGCGGCTGTGTGGTTCTGCATTGCTGGCTGGGCTTAAACCATGACAACACTGAACAACCATACTGTTTCCATCTTACTTGCAAAGCACTATATGATTATTCATGTATAATCCAATACCTCTTTAAACAAAAACAAAAAGGAAATGCAAACAGCAGTCTATATAGAGGCACTGGGAAATAGGAAATTGGTGATGCTAGGACCGTTCTTATCTAAGCTCGATAGCAACCTTCAGGGTGAGGGAAACAATATTTATTTCTGATATATGATGCACTATAGTACTAGATAAGAATCTCTCCCATTCTGGAAAACTCAGAAAAATAGTAAGAGCAGGTAGACCGTTACCTAAATTTTATTAGTTGTGCTGCAGTACTTCATACGAAGATAAGGAATAATTTATTTCAAGACCTTGGAAAATAAAAAATTATTCTCTAATTTCAATAAAGAAATAGCAGGAATTGGAGCAGTTAAGGCAAATCAGACACAAACAAGAGGCTGAAGAACAGCCCTTCCGCAACATGAATGCAGTATGGAACATCAGTTGAAATACTACCTACATAAAAGGCAGAAGTTACTGTTCTTGCCCAGGACCCCTCAATTGCATCCTGTCCCTCATCCATGTCAACTGCACCACTCAGCTCGGTGTTGTGTGCAAACTCACTGAGAGCGTACTCAATCCCACTGTTTGTCATTGATGAAAGTATTAAGCAGTACCGGTTCCAGTATGGACCCCTGCAGGACATGACTCATCACCAGTATTCATCTGGATATGGAGCTGTTGACCATTGCCATCTGGAAGCATCCACCCAATAAACTCCTCATTCACTGAGCAGTCCACCCATTGAATCCACTTTTCTCTAGTTTAGAGAGAAGGATGCTGTGGGAAACCATGACAAAGGCCTTAACGGAAATCCAGATAAAAAACAAGAGGTATCCTAACACTGTGAAGGACAGTCTCTTGCGATGCTCTTGGAAATCACTCACATATAGACACAGCAGGTCTATTCAAATTCCTCCTGTGGTCTGAGTCCTAATAGTTCTTTTTTTTTTTTTAAAAAAAAGCACTTAATTTGCAGTAACATTCAATGTCAATTTTCAATCCTGCATTCAATTCATCTAGGATTATCCAGCTGTGTGAGACAGAGGGCCACTGCATGTATTAGTCTGCAAATGACATCACCAACACTACTCCACATCTCAAAAAACGCTCACTCTTGATCTAGCACTACCACAAGAAACAGTTGTGTGGGTTACAGAAAGGGGCAGCTCAGATGAACACGAGAAGAGCACCTCTCATCTCAACCCATCTCCTGTATTCTTTCCTAGCACATGCATTTCTATGTAGGGCATGGGATCTGGAAACTGGTAAAAGAGGATTTTGAACACACAGACTACATTCCTTGATAAGCAAGTCACTGACATGCATTCTTGCAAATTCTTAAAGACAATATTTTTATGTTTTAGGGAACAGGGGGGGTGGGGGGAACCATCACCAACAACAGAGACCCAACAGGCCTAATTTAAAACAAAACCAGCTGAATTAAAAAAACAAATTATAGTGTGAGCTACCAGTTGAGTAACTTATACATCTGTCAGTGTCATATAACCTGCTTGCTTATGGGAAAAATGCTTACTTGATAAGAGGACTATAATATAATGTAATATGGCTTCCTTCTGCAAAGACAACACTAGGGTACTTGTCAGCTCTTCAGCCATCAGTGTCTTTTCCTACGCTATGTTTTTAATTCTATGCTACAGCTTTTCATATCCTTGAAAACATGTCATTGTCTTCATCCGATTGTGTTGAACAAAGAAAGTAGAGTGGATGTATCAGTATCAACATGAAAGAAACACAATAAACATTCTATACTTACATACCATAGCACCTTCTAGTGGCTCCAAAATCAAAATTTACTGACACACTACATAAACATGCACGCTTAGAAAACTATGGTCACATACATCAGTCATGCAGCTCTTTAGCCAGCTAAAGAATAGAAAATACAAATGCTAGGGAGCACAAAACAACACTAGAGCACCAAGTAGAAAAATAAAGAAGAGTATATCAGATTTTAAATTATCCTACAAATTCTCTTGGGCAGAGATTTAGCAATGAAAACAATGAGAGCTTCCTGTACATCATTAAGGACAACATATAAATTGGTATGGTTTTGTTCTTGTTTGTTTTTTCCTTCAAAGTAATATGGGATTGACAAATGACTTTGGAAAAATTCATGGTTAATGATTTAAAATTGCAAATTGATCCTCAGAAGCCAATCTTGAATATTATTTATCAGTGACAAATTCCTGGAAATATACAATGGACATGTCCATTATTGCACAGTAAGCTAGATTTAGTAATCAAAATCTGTCCCTACTGTTAGATTAGTACTTTACGAAATTTATTGCAGCAAGACAAACCAAAGAAAGGATCTCAGTAAAAACTCTTAACCCAATATTAACTAAAGGTTTTTGTCTTGCAGTTTGCTTTTTAATTAAGGCAGCAGCTAAACAAACAAGTCCTCCAAATCTTAAAAACAAAAGAAGTACTTGCACAAACTAGAAGACAACCCCTAGATTTCTACTCACAATTTATATTCTCAGCAGGTCCTGTAAATGCAGCTACTTCATTACAGACACACAGAATATGTGGTTCCATATTTATTTACAAGAAAAGAGACCAATCTACTTCTGTTAATTTAAAATTGAGGCCACTGCACTTAAGCCTCTGAGTTACAATTCAATATATACTGATGATGAAACACTTTCTACTTACATCTTTATTCTATCCGTGCAAAGAACAGCATTAACCAGCAATATTCAGTGTGCAAAATGTGACCTTTCATAATAGAATCTCTATGAGATTAAGGGATCACAGCCAGTTTTTCATCACAATACTGCTGGCACAATTAACTTGGGTTTCAAGTTAATAAGAGCACCTGAAAAAAAAACTTTGTATTTTGTGGCACTGAAGAAGATATCTGAATTGGGATAAATTCTAAACTTAAAAAAATGTAATCGACTCCAAATTAAGTCAAATAAAACCTTTGGGTTTTTTTATTTCCACAATGTTTTTACTAAATGTTGGCTCCATCAAAAACTGAAAATCAACAATGCAGAAATTTGATCCTTTCTGTAGAATGTGTTTATTAAGACAAGATTATTCTCTACTCCACGCCTTTGCAAGGTATTAAGATTATGCAGTTATATTAAAATACTGGAAAAAACATATGCTCCTACAGTACGAATGGGTTTTAATGAGTTCTAATTATATGAAGTTGTAGATGTCGCTAGATTACTCAATATTTTGAGAATTATTTTTTTTATCTATGATCTAATTTCACCTTTCTCAGAATTTTCTGTTCTTTTCCCCATTCACCTCCACAGTCATCTTGCTTTCTTCAATGTAGTGAAGGAGAAGATAAAGAATAGTTAAATCTAAATGAAATTAAATTAAAACTTTTTTGGTTTGTAATGCCTTCCCTGTTATGGAGGAAGCCATTGAAATATCTGACCGAAAAATCTTATAAATGCTATTTCAGTCTAATTTCTATGGCACAATATGCCAGAAAAGTCTTCTGAAGACTGACAAGCTTTCTACTGCAGCAATATAATTTAGCTATTCATTTCTATCTCAGTATTGACCATGACTTATAGCAGCACTTCGCTCAATTATGACTCGTGCTTGCCTCATTCTAAAAGCTAGATGTTTCTCTCTTAAAGAAAAAAGCATCCCATCTCGGTGGAGGCAAGACCCCGCCTGCAGTTCTGCATCCAGCTCTGGAGCCCTCAGTACAAGACAGACATGGTCTTGTTGGACCGGGTCCAGAAGGCAGCCACAAAAATGATCAGGCAGTTAGAACACCTCCCCTGTGAAGAATGTCTGAAGGAGTTTGGATTGTTCAGCCTGCAGAAGGCTTCAGTGTGACTTCATTATGGTCTTCCAATACTTCAAAGGAGTTATAAGATGGGAACAAACTTTTAACAAGGCCTATAGCAACAGGACAAGGGGTAATGCTTTTAAAACTACAAGAGAGTAGATTCAGACTACGGATCAGGAAGGAGTTTCTTACAATGAGGACACTGAGGCACTGGAACAGGTTGCCTGGAGAGAATGGTAGATGTCCCATCTCTGGAAACATTCAAGGTCAGGTTTGGACAGGTCTACTCTGAGCAACCTGATCTACTTGAAGACTGCCCTACTCATTGCAGGGGGGTTGGACTAGGTGACCTTCAAAGGTTACTTCCAATCCACATTATTCTGTAGTTCCCTTTTTAGATTTCATAAAGTTTTACTGAATTTTCCTATGCAGACAAGACTGACTTTTCTACACAAACATGTGACATTAGTACTAAGTGGTTAAAGAAAAGTAGTATGCTCGACTTTAAAGTCTTTTAACTTTACAGTATAAAGCCTGGTCATTTCAAAAGACTAAAAGCATGAACATTAATAGTTTTTCACAGTAATTCAATAAATTAAGTATTTCAATTGTCCATCTCACAGTAACTATTCACTCCTCAATAAAGGAAAACAACCCAAGTACGTAACAGTTTTCTATGTTGTCAAAACAAGAAAAAAATCTCCACCAAGTTTAACATAAAGCAAGTCGTATTGGATTCTCTATGTTGGCTTTCAAAGTCTCCAGAAACTTTGAAGCCAGTTCATCATCCACCACCCGACCATCACTTGAAAGAGTCACTGTCATGAGTTGGCGCTGCTCAAGTTTTTCATTTCCTTCTTCATCTTCCACAAGCTTGAGCTCTGCTCTTGCTCGGCCCACAGCGAGGATGCAGGCCTGGGGAGGGTTTATGACTGCAGTGAAATCACTGATGCCAAACATGCCCAGATTAGAGATGCTAAATGAAAGAGAAAAGGGTTACCAGTAACGTCAGAAATTATGTAGCACCTGGAAGAAATTATCTATATTCAGTGACTACTATGACCTAATTCTCTCCCAAGGCCAAACCCATTAACTTTAGAATATATCTAAACTGGACTTCAGTTGGGCACTTTTACACTCTCAAGGGTTTGGGATTTTTGCAATTACAACCAATGCACCCTTTTAAAAGTCCAGTTTCTTTACAGTAATATATGCTTGCATTGCATGTACTAAAGCAGAAATTAGGGCAGGAAATCAGTATCTCCAAAGAAACTTTGTCTATCTATGTTTCAAACCAAAGGCCTTTTAGATTGAACCTCACAACTTCGAAGTTTCAATGGCTGCTGACAGGTCAGTAGTTCCCAGGGTCCTCCTTTCCACCTTCTCTAAAAAAGGCTGCAATGTTTCCCTTTTTCCAGTCTCCAGGGACTTCATTTGACTGCCATGACTTTTCACATATCATGGAGAGTGGCTTGGCAACTACATCAGCCAATTCCCTCAGGACTCTAGGATGCATCTCATCAGGTCCTATAGACTTATGGATGTTCAGGTTCCTCAGGTGGCTACTACCCTGATCTTCTCGTACAGTGGGAAGAACTCTGTGCTTGTTTCTCCCAATGTCACTGCCCACAACTGGAAGGACAGAAGAAAAAATAACCTGTGCTCCAGATTCCCTTACCAATCATCCTAAGGCCCTGAGGTCTCTTTTGATTGCCCCTGGACTATGTATTGCAGCTTTATCACCACCAACATGGAAAAGCACTAATGGGTAATAGCTCAAGAGCCATACAGGCTAGAAAGTTTCCTAGTGATGTTCTTAACCCAGGGCCCATGGAGACAGCAAACTTACTAAAGGAGAGGGTCTGTCTGGCATACTGAACCCTCTGTTCCTCTCAAAAGGGAAAAAAACCCAAAAACACCCCACCAAAAACCAAACATACAACAACCGCCCCCCCAAAACAAACCACAACAAAAGCAATATTCTTCTGCAACTGGGAAAAATTAGGTACAAAAATAAGAGGCAGATTAGTCTCAATATAAAAAAACATTAATTTCACACCAGGCTCAGATTAAATAAACTTGTATCAAGACACTTGTTTCCCCCCGATACAGGACACTTGGCCTAGGTGTGGCTCTCAGAATCATAACATGGAAGATTTTAAAAAGCAACGCATTAACACAGTGGAATAGCTGAGGATAAAACAGTTCTGAATCCACAGTGCATGTATTAAATGCTGCTAGAGAGCTTTACCTGAAAGATCCTCCCTGGTATTCTTCTGGTAACAGTTTTCCATCTCTTGCTTTCTTTGCTAAAGCCTAAGGAAAATGAAAGTAAAAGAACAGGAGAGAGGAAAAAAATTAAAGTGTTGTAATAGCCTAATTCTTTTTACTTCAGTGACACATTGTTATGGCCATACAGCCATTAAAAAGTCATCTGCTTTCGGATTTAGGGAAGTACCTTAACAACACTGCTGTACTGCAATGACTTGGCAAAGAGAAAGTTTCATTTTCCCAACAATACTGGCTGTGCAATAAATGCTGTTCTCTCACCTTAAAAACCTTGTTCCAGTTTTTACAATGGAACCACCATTCTCCCTGGTGGTTTTAGATGACAGAAATATTTAGCAAAATTCTGATGAGAGAAATTCAGAGTATTCTAAACAAATCTGTTTAAATAAACTGCCATGTACTACTTCAGAACTTTCTAGCAGACTGAGAGAATGCATTTTGACCAGCTAAGCATTCAAGTACCTTAAGGACCACCCTGTGACCTCCATTTCATTTGTGATGATTTTCTACTTCTAAATGTAACAGATGAAACTGTCCACAAACGTTTTGTTCAAAATACAGCCCAAGAAGTTCAAGCTATATTCCAAGGGAAGACCACAAAGAAAAAGAGTCTTATTCCCATCTAGGATCTTTCTGGCTCAGAGGTCTCTTTAGGTGGAAGCTGTGGGATTCAGGATGAAAAATTCTTACAACAGGAAGAAAGGACTGTGTGGACCTCAAGAGAAATGGCACTCCTTGGTGGATCAAGAGCCAATTATTCAGCCACCAATCCGTTCGTCACACCCAACCATGAGCGCCCAAATGAAAAGGTGGTGGCTGGCAATGTGTCAGATGACTTCCCCATTAGTAGCAACCTTTTCAAAATCAGGAACTCTTCAACTGACAGCAGACACTGAAATGGGAATATATGCAGGACAGGTGAACAGCTCTGTTCATAAAGAACATATTCAGTGGTTTTGGCTTGTCTCATGTTTATTCTGCAGGTGGAAAAGCACATGGAGAATGTCACGTTGTAACAATTGCAATATTATGACATTTTAAGATAAAAGTAACTGTCTCCAAAAGCATACTCGGGGAAATAAGACTCAGATTTGCTCTGGGAAAAATGATAGAAGCAACAGTCCATTTACATTTTCCTTCTTCTGGTAAAAAAAGTAAAACTAGTAAGTTTCCAATAATTTACTTATGTAAGGGCAATGCTGGTGGAAGTGAACAAAACCTCAAAAGATCTACTTTATCACAACATGAAAAAAGTGATATATCACATTTGTGAAACTTTCTTGGAGATAATTATTCCATGAATCCCCCTAGGAATTTTCCACTCCCTTTTTAGGAATTCTACCATTGTTTTCTAGGATTTTCCCAGGTTCTTTCTAGGAATTGATGCTTTTTTTCCCCATCCCTTTTTTTGTGTTTTAATTCCTAGGTTGCTTTCCAGGAGTTGCCCATTCTGCTTCCCAGAGATCTTCTACATATGTTTTATAAATATCCCATCTACCAGTCAATTCAATCTACCAAGAGGCAATTGCTATGAAACCTCACCCCTGCCTTTAAAGACCAGAGTCAATAAGTGGAAACTATGACTGAATTGACTTCTTTTTGTTTGCATGGGGGTGGAGATAGAGTCATTACAAGATAAACTTCTTACAGATAATAATAGAGGCTCATTAGGTATAGTTGTGACATGGATTAATCCCCTTTCATGTTGTAGTATACCTCTCTTGGTCATGGTAAATAACTGTCTTCCCAGTATACATTTCTAAACTTCTTTCAGGCAAGAGTTTTGAAAGGCCACAGCAGCTGCATGACTGCAGTGATCAGCTTGGAAATAAACACCAAGAAGTTTAAGAGAATCTCATTCTAACTAATTGCCACTAAACAATTCAAGCTTGTACCAAACTTTACAAAACCTGTGAACTTAAATTATGATGATGAATTTGAAAGTTTAAAGCATACACTGAATTTTATTTCAGGCTTTTATCCATCTCTGAATAATTAGTGAACTAGAAGACAATAGCCATGAGAACAACATTCACACAACAGGGTCAATAAGAGCATAATGCGTACATGCGATTGCATTATTTGAATGATGAAAATACGGTGCTAGGATGCACATGACCTGGAAAGAAGTTAAAATTAACATGCAGTAGAAGGGGACATATAAGCAGTCTACACAAAGAAAGTGCCTGCCAAACTACGGAGAGACTGGTAGAGAAGCAGCTGCACTTCCAATTTGTGGCTTTCACATGTGCACATCAGGTACATATTTATTTCAGTAATTCAGCGAAAAGCAAACTTATGCTGGCATGGACACCTACATCTACGTGACCAAATGACTTTCATATTGAGCAGGGTGCCCTGTTACACACATTCCATTTGAAATAAAAGGGGAGTGCTTATTTTATTGAGGCCCTATTAAACATAATAGAAGTATACATTCCTATCATGGGAACAGCAGGATGCTGTAATTTATGGTAAAGAAAGGTCTGTAATAGTGCATCCCAGTATCACAGCTACTGGGGATGATAATAAACTTCCCATATGTGATATACTTCACTTCCCATATTTTTCTTCTTGTCATTCTATGACTAACCACTGAATAATGTAACAATCTCAGCTAACCACCTTCTTTGTCTGGCTGCTATATTAGCTAAAGGATTTGCTTTCACAACACATTCAACATGAAGCAAGCGATATGGACTGGAAATATCTTAAAAAAGAACAATTATGAATGCTTTGTAGCATGATACTCCTTCTTCTGTTATAACTTCGTCGGTTGCTCCCCTCTGCCAACACAGACTATCATGATTTCTGCAGTTTTTGGTAAAAGACAAAAATTTACAAAGTGCAGTTTGTGCCCAGTTTTGGAACACTTTCATACCCCAGCATGGTGTTGGGGCATTTCATCATTCATTATATTTTTGCCTGCACAGGATACATCTGCGGCTGGCAACAACTGCCACAGATCCAAGTCACTCTAACTGGCACCTGGATTATGCAAAATGCTGCTCATTAGTCTGAAGAGTTTAATGTTATTTATCAGGTGATATTCTCAACTGAACTGCATATTGAAAAAGTGCAGACTGAAATAAATGCCATGTAACTGCACAGTGGATAACAGAAGCAGCTACAAGCAAAGTTCCGTGAAAGGGGGGAAAAAAACCCCTCCCAAATAAACCAATTCCCAAACCAAAATACCAGTAACACTAAAGCAATTAATATTATCAAGTTTTCTCATGAGGAATAAAGAAATACAATTATATTAATTTGCAGAAGTCTGTGCAAGGTTACTTTTCAATTTAATCAGCATCCAAATAAATAACATGATGGCTAAGTTATTGTTCATTAAAAATGAAAAGACTTGCAAAATTAATAATAATTCTGAAGTGTAAGGAATGTTGAAACTGCTTTACATCCATTCTGCCTTTGTTCTTACCTGATATGTATCTAGGTCATGCCACATTTTCTGCTACAGAAAACTCTACAGCTACTATGTTCCTCAGCATACAGTACAGTTAAGACCTACCTTTGCAGAGGCAGCAATTTCCTTTATTCCTTTGGCAGCAGCATCTTTTATGATTGGTGTAATGAGACCTCGGTCTGTTGCTACAGCAATAGATATGTCAATGGAATGCAGCTGCCTGCAGACTTCTCCATCCCAGGTGGCGTTCACATCTGGCATTTGCTGGAAGAGAGACAAAAAAAGAAGACAGCTGTTACAAAAATTGTAGTGCAATCAATTACCAAGAAAAAAGGAAAATCCTTTAAGATACACAGTTACATACAGGCATTTACCAAATTACTTAGTGCATCACAGACTATTGTCTGTAAATGAAGGCAAAAGAAGAGGTCACATTTGTCATCAGGTCTGCTACAAGCAGGACAGAAAATAAATCCCTGTGAGGGTCTAAGAGTAGCTGTACATGATTAGCTTGCATTGATAACATTTAAACTTATTCTGTCAAAAAGCATGAATGTATGCTCCAGGAACTGAAAACAACAGGGCAGAGAGAAGGGCTTTTGGTACTGCTGGAAAAAATAAACAAAAGCCCACAAAATCCTTCAGGAGTCACCTATACCACCTCACAGATGCCCAGCATACAAAGGTACAAAGCAGTGTCATTTCTTCCCTCCAAATAAATCACAGGATATTGACTTAAAAAGCATGGAAATAAGACACACTACTACCCTCATGTGTTTTTATTTCCACTCATGTCTCAAGCAGGACTCTTTTAACAAAGCAAGCTACAAATAGGATATGCTGCAGGTACACTTAATGGTATTCAGAAAATGCTCTCCTAGAACCCAATGCAGGATTTTTTGTGTGTGTGGACACAAACAAGGGCATGTAGCGACAGGACAAGGGGGAATGGCTTTAACCTGACATTTAGAGAGGACATTTAGATTAGATACTAGGCAGACGTTCTTCCCTGTGAGGGTGGTGAAACACTGTCCCAGGTTGCCCCATCCCTGGCATTGTTCAAGGACAGGTTGAATGGGGCTTGGAACAACCTGGTGTAGTGGAAGGTGTCCCTGCTCATGACAGGAGGGTTAGAACTAATGACTCTCCTCCCAGTCCAATGAATCTACAATTTATCTGTCTAAACTAACTCAGTTCCTAGAAGCAGCAGTGTAACGGTACTCTCAGTTTCTATTATAGAATCATAGAATGGTTTGGGTTGGAAAGAAACTTAAGACCATCTAGTTCCAACCTACTTCCATGGGCACAGACACCTCACCCCAGACCATATTGCCCAAGGCTTTGTCCAACTCGGCCTTCCAACTATTCTTCAGTACCAGAATGCATATTTTGACAAAAAAAAAAAAATAAAAAAAAAAAAAACAAACAAACAAAAAAAGAATGGGCTGTACTCCTCTTTGCACATTAAATATTAACTTCAGGAAAACCCCACAGTACACACAGTTGTAAGATGCCTTCAAGTGGGTGTTGTGCAGGTATGACTCTCTCTATAAGTTATTCAAAAGAGATGGTAAAGACAAGGAATTTTTCCTATCAATTTCATTCAAATAATCTTAATTTTGATGCAAATCAGACAGTATTATTCCTCCCATCATTTCAGCAATGAAAGACTATTTATTTTTAAAGGACAGCTGCTGTAGTGGCTGTTATTACAAACCTCTGGCTGTCAAATGGTGAGCCCAAGTTGAAAAGCAGAATTCATAACTGGACTAGTGATCCTAAGAATTGTGGAGGAGAAATTTTACATGTTAAAGAACCAATACAAGCAGCATCTTGAGGTGTTTGCCAACCAATCACAAACTGTCAAACCATTCACTACCAATTCATTAAAGATAGAAGAACATGTCTTGCATTGGTCTGGAAGAAGATACTAACAACATAAGACTTGAACAGTGCCCAGAAAAGAGTCAATAAAACTGCCTTGAATTTGAACTTCCAAATGTACTCATACCATCAAATTCTGGGAGGGGAGGAGCAGGTGGAGATAGATTTTCTTTTTTAAACTAGTAGGCCACATATTTTCCTGAAACACTGACAGGAAGTAGTTGAGACATCAGCTTGATCATTAACTTATTTCCTGGTCTACTGAGTTAAATCTGTTTGGGTTATATGTTTGTTTGTTCATTTGGGTTGGGGTTCCTTTATTATTTTAAAAGTTAAACATATGTTAGCATAGATTTGTAACAAAGCAATACGACAGGACAAAGTAGCTTAATGATTACTTCCATACAAACACAGTATTCATGTCCCATAAAAAAACCCAACCAAACAAAAATCCCTGAAAGCAAACCACGTAAATTTCTTCTAACTCAACAAGCAAGAACTCCAGCTTCTCAGAATCTGACTTGGGTAACAATTCATGCATAACCAAAGATGCACTGATTTTACAAAGCTGCATGCATTAAAATTTACTAGGCTTGTCTACTGAATTTCCTTTAAAACTGACATGGTATAGATGACTTTTTAAAAAGTTTTCAGCACAGAATTAGCTAATCCTTAAGTTCAAGATTCAAATTCTGTACTATGACAACAGAAAATACTAGGAAAAAGAATACAAATCTAATCACAGATGAAATATTTTTATTTGTATATCAGAAAGAGAAGACATATTTATAGAATTCACTGGTTAGGTCACTTTATGATGGCATATAAGGGAATCTTGTTTTAAATATTGGCAATGAACAACATGCATAATCCCCATGTATGCTCTAAGTACAGTAAAGCACCCTTACAGTTAAATGGACTGGAAGCTACTCATCTTTTATTTCAGGCAGCAAATTAAAAGAAACCACAAGTAACAACAAAAACCCCTTTAATTATATAAGCAGAAATAATAAGTACATTGAAAGCTTGCATCCTGTAAGCTAGGATTACATCCCATTATCTTCCTTTACCTGGCTTTATTTATGTACAACAGAAAAACCACAAAACCTAATCTTTCATTCCTATTTCCCTCTGTCTCATGGTTCCTTCCACCTGCTTTGTGGTGCAGATTTGTGATCCCACCCTCACAGCTAGCAGTTCACAAGAATTTCTGGTTGTCACCATTTCCTCACATAAGGTGTCATTAGGCCACAAAAAAAAAGTTTCTTGCTGTGTTCACATCTAACAAGTGCATAGCAAGTTTAGCTCCTCCTGTTTCTGGTACGGAATAACTTGTGAAGTTTTCCCCAGTCTATACAAAGCCCAGAATTTCTCTCCAGCATTTGCTATGGAATGGCCTAGAATCCTATTTTCTATCAAAATCTATATTTCTAGCAATTACATTTTAATATTTAGATTATGTTTGGCTAGAAATTTCTCGGGTCCGTTCCAGTGCAGTGTTTAAGTAATTCCATACATCCATGGGAATGATTACCCAACTGAAATGTAACTTCCTCCTTCAGCTTTTGAATATTTAAAATAATCATCTCAAATAAGAAAAATGTCTCTCACTCCCTTTCTGATGGTTTTATATTGTTGTGACGTCATGCAACTAGTATGGATCTTTGTTCTGTGCTATCCTGTCTGTTTGTAGCTGCTGCTCAAACCATGTAATAGTAACAGAAAAGTTAAGCTTTTCTAGGCATTTTCCACAGAGCTAGAAAGTGTGATCACTGTGCAATCAAGAATGCAAAGGCAACAAATTCATGGCACTACCAAACTGCTTCAAAAACTGCATTCATTCACACAGAAGTGATGACAAGGGAAACTCCATAGGATATTTTAACGGTCAAGCCTGTGTCCCCTTTAATTATCTTTCTACATGGCAAAAATCTTTTGCAGCTGTTAGCGATCACTCCAAGACACTTATTTCCTCCTGAATCTTAAAAATACTAGCCTTCAGGCTGCTCAGAGCTCCCACCTATGACTTATTCAAAAATTAAGTGCAAACTGAATTTAAATCAAAACCACTCCACATCTAAACCAAAACCACCACAGTTCTTCAAGTTTGAAAATAAAATTAATTTCACATTATGTTTTCCAAGTGATTATATTTGAGACACTCTGGACTAAGAGGAGACATTTCCAAAGCATAGGAGTACTCTTAAATAAGGATCCCTGAATCCTCTCAGTTTTAAAAAATTAAGTAACACTGAGAGTATATTCCAAGCAGAGCAATCAACACAAACTGAGAAGTAATGTAACCAGCTATATCCAGAGAACACGCAAATAGACATGCATGTTCTAGTAGTATAGTAAATATAATAAATACAGTAGTATAGTAAAACCTCTATAGTTTGGGATGGAGTAAGTAGACCCTTATGAAATTTAAGATCTTAACTTCAGGGTGTATTGCAATCATTTAAATTTTATATTGACAAATGGAACGACGGCAATCCTGAATGAGCGGAAGATTGGTTGCCTGAAGAATTTTTAATTCAAAGCAGAACTTACTAAATGTGCCATCAGTATACATCCGAGGTAATACACAAGACTGCTGTAAGACTTGGATAAAAATTTGTTCATAACTGTAAGAGAAAATAAAATGCAACAGCAAAAAACAGAAGCCTCACCCTGCCAACTGCTTTAGTCTGCTGACAAAGCATTTGCCATTATCTGTAGTAAGTGCATCTTTACTAAGAAGTTCTCATTTTTATGGCATAGTGTAGAAAATTTTACCTGGAGAGCTTAAAAAAACCTGACAATAACTGATACAGAATTACATGCTTTGCTATGATCATATTCATATCTCCATGTTGGCTCATGAAATACTTCTTGTCTCCTTGTCAGTTTGCTATAAGATGTATTTTTTTAAGTCAATTATTCACTTACCTTCAGAGTAACAGCAGTTGCTTTGATAATAAAATCATTTACAGATACTTTAATGTCATCTGCAAAAAGAAAAAAAAAAAAGACAATGGTCATTTGTGTGAAGAAAAGACAAACTACGATCACAAAAGCAAGAAAACTTTTCTCTCCTTTGGGACAAAAGGAGTATCATCAAGGAAAAGTCTCCTGAGCAGAGACTAGCTGTAACTAGGTCAAAAGCGCTGCAAACTTGAGTATTATTACTCATTCTTATAAGTAGCAGTCCATATATGTTTTATGCTTTACATACTTCCTGCCTATGTAGAAATCTATTGTAGGATCTAAATATATAGAGACAATACTGGAGAGTATTATTCTTTATGTAGTGTGATGTATTAACTGGAAAAATTGCAGAGATCAGCTTTTATTCAGCTGCAAGTCAGAAGAATGTTACGGTCCAGTGACACCTGGAGCCTTATAATGTAAGAATTAGCAAGGTGAAGGCATCTGTCAATCCTTAAAATGGGTTAACAATATATTCGAAAGCAGGCTGCAAAATAATACAAGTGGTAAAGCTGTTAAATTAGTAGCAGAGGTACACACTAAAAAGGCAGCATCAGCCAAAAACAAATAAAATAAACCTTGAGAGGACTGGATTTTTTTATGTGACCCTAAGAAATACCATGTAACACTTCAGACACCTGCTTTCTTTCCCCAAAAGCTTGTGAGAGAGGAAGGACAGAAACAATGGCTATATTTGCTTTGCATTATTTTATTCCAAGTTTTGGGAGATCCACAACACTAACTAAAATCAGATCACCAGCAGAAGTGAAGACTATAGATACATTGCAGAATATGTCACAGTTGCTATAATATTATCCTGAAGATACATGATATTTGCACAATATCAAATATATCATCTCACAAAGTGCTACATTACTCTGCTACCATCATCACTACTGCCAGCTGAACAGATCAAGTAGCAAAGATAAATAATTTTTGAGTCTGATTTACGGCATGTAATACCCATACCTTTCAAAATGCTTTTGTAGAGGGAAATTTAGAGATCATTAAGTGAAATCATTTTAAATGATCATAAATTTGGAGGAAAGGACCAAGTACCCACTTACCACATAACCGACCTGCAATCTATGCCCGAGAGCACCAGAATTCAAATGTAACGTAATGGAACTTGCAAGTACTATGTTGCATTGACAGAATTTCACATCAGACAAACCTGAATCTTGGTCATCAAATATATCTTGGGTTTTCATATTATGATTTCTGTATTACATTCCTCACCCTTGGCAAAAATGTCACATTCCACTAGGGGAGTAGGAATACAGTGAAAATGCAAGAATACAGTTAAATGAAATATGTCTGATAATATTTTACCCTCATTGATGTTTATAGTAGTGAAAACTGCTATATTTTATTCCCAAAATAAAGCAGTTTACAGTAGGGAATGTTGCATTAAAACTTCCACATTACACCTCATCACATAGTAGAAACCATCATCAATTTTATCAGAAAAAAAAAAATATAGCTAACCTCAGACACTAAAAATAATTATTATTCTTTTTGAAGAATATTCCACATTTTAGGGAAATTTAAGACCAGAATAATCACTTACACATTACAGTCAATCATACTACATGATCTCGACTAATTTATCAAGTATATTTACCAAATATTTCTAAATATAATAAAATTTAAATTAAGAAGATTATAATGTTAAAGTAATAAAAGCTTTCACTCAGGTTCTTCACCCAACTAAGTGAAAGCTCTTAAAAAAAGAAAAAGGACACTAAGCAAACAACACTTTTGTGATACTTTGAGTGAAAATGGAAGTGCCTGCCTGAAAAATGTTCCATTAGAAAAATCCTACTGGCTTTTTTTAAATGCATGTCATATACACTTTGTTGAATCGAGAGTTTGAAAAGAAGATTCTAACCTGCAGAGTTAATTTCTAAATTATTAATCATCCTATTGCAAAACACACTGAGTTGATTTTAGCAAAATCAAAAACAGTTTTAGCAAAAATAATCTTTGATTATGACCTTAAACTTCAAGAACTTTTTCTAAATAAGTCACTTCTGTGAATACAAGTTGAGACAAAATGGCAAAATCTAATTTCTTAGTCTTACACATAAACATTTCCGTATAAATAAGATATGGCGGACACAAAAATTGGGATTTACACATGAATACTGATATTTACAAATGAATATTGAGATCTAAAGCTTTTAAAGCAATTCTCAATGTATATTTTATAATTATTCACTTTTCTGTGGGACAGTTTTCCATTCCACCTCTGTCTTCCTGTATCTTGCTAAGCTGTCCAACTCAATAATCACAGAGAAGTACAGCTTGAGTCTAATGTACAGAAAATTGAAAAGGATTCTTTGAATGCATAGTGTTTCTGCCTATACAAAAATCTACACCTCCTGAGCAAGATTAAAGATACAAGGCAAACTATGTGTTAGTACCACACGTTATAGTAAATCAGTTTAATCACTAACCTTTGGCCAATTCTTTTCTTAATCTCAAAATAGCATCAATGTCACAGTCAGCAGCAGCATAGGCGTGAGGTATTGTAGTCTTAGACTCTGTTAATCTCTTAGCAATAACTCTTCGGACGTTGCTAGCAGGGATTTCTGTGAATGTGCCCTGGAAGAAATCGCATGTTGTGTATTAAATACTGAGAGAGCAAGCATGCGTTCCCTTTGCTGAAACAGGCCTCAACACTGGTGCATTATCAGCAGGGACTACTGCTCACTTTAAAAATCCCCTAGGTATCAAAATGCAACATATTCCAACTACTAAAATTAATATGATTAAGATCATTGAGTGTTCTAGACTATTACACTGCACTGCTCCATCTGCCAGACCTAGCATATTGCTCACAGTATGTTCTGCTCCATTTAAACTTTAATAGAGTGTTTTCGCAGTAAGCTACTGCTTTTTCAGTGGTTCCTTAGGACAGGCTTTACTGTGTATCTTTTTCATTATTCTCCTCTCTCCTTCCAGATATCTATACAGTAGTTTTTCAATGTAGAAGTTCTCCCAACATCTTCACAGAAGCAAGTCAACTTTTAAAAAATCTTTTGAAATACAAGCAACTATAGAAAGCAAGAAAATATATGATTTTGCGAAACATTACTTTGTACACCTCATCTATAGCGTGCATGCTACAATCTCAGTAGTACTCAATAAATTACAATATGGATATTCTGGTGCAATCACAGAACCATTTTTTTCTGTAATAGAAAAATATCTAAGTTTGAGCTTTATGTACTTTGTTTAGTTCCCTGTACAGTGCAAAAAAAAAAAAGGAAAAAAAAAGCAGCATTTTTGGAATATTATGAAGTGTAGCTACATTGTAAACTTCAACCTGCAAAGATACTTCAAATTTAGCTCTAGACCCAGAAATGTTTTTCTCTCAATTTTTCACAAAAGCTTTTCAACTGCTACTAATGTGGATTTAAGCACAGGCAATTACTCTAACATTTCAAATTAACATAGAAACTGTATTTAGGTGCTACAGTTTGCAAAATTACTCTTCAAAGCAACCATTAGGACCTTTCCCTCCTCACTTCTAGACAACTCAGTGCACATTTACCTATACTTACATTGCAGGAAAGGAAAGGAAGTAAAGAAACCCAAAGCCCGATTTATTTTCACTGTGAGTTTGGAAATACATACTGATATACTGATCCTGCAGGGAAAGGATGTATTGTTGATTTCCTAACTAGTGGCATCTTTTTGTTTGGGGACTGAAATAAAAGTGTTGCACTCTGACTTTCCCCTTTCCCAGGCCTGCAATGTAAAAAGTTTTTCACAGCTTTGATTTGCAAATTACACAAAGTGGTGTGCAGACCATAATTTTGAGAGCTCTACAGTTTGAATTATACTGTTTTAGATTCACTCAAACATACTCAAACCACACGTCTGGTCTTGGCATCTGGGTAGCCTTAGTTTTCTTCACCTCTCCAGTTCTGGAAATCTCATAAAGCTACTGAAGTAGTAATGGCAATACATAGCAATAACAATGTTAAGGACCTCACAGAACCCTTACCGGTGCAGCAGGTTGTCCTGGTCTTGAAAGTGGTGGAACTGCTGGCCTTGGGTAAGCAGGAGGCACAGCTGTTGCTTGTGAAGGCACTGCAGTAGGCTGGGGAGGAGCTGGAGAAACCACAGGTTTCAATTCAGTGGGTCTGCCCTTCTGCTTCTCTTGCAGAAGTTTGAGAGCATCCCTGGTGATTAAACAGAGCGAAATACTGACAACACCGAAACTATTTCAAAAATTCTCAAAATATTACTAAACCATCACTTATTTTAATTAGTTATAGCCACTTCTGTCTGGGTTTCTTTAACCAATTTTTAATCAATGCACTTACGTGCATTTAAATCTCTGTAGTCAAACCAAACATTAAGAACATGATCATTAATCAACATTAACCTTGTTGTCTCTTCTGTAATGTCTTTTCAGTAAATCTCAGTGACTTTTGGGAATAAAAGGGCTTGAATACGCAGTAACTAAAAACATTTGTGTTAGAGAAGTGTAACATTCACCATCACTAATTGCACTAACGCTTCTTCTAAAGATACCAGAGTACCCTTACTCAGGCTATAAAGTCTCAAGTAATAGCTATTTCATCTGTTACCATAGAATCCTAGAATGGTTTGGGTTGGAAAGGACCTTAAAGGTCATCTAGTCCCAGTTCCATGCGACTGGCAGGGACACCTTCGACTAGACCAGGTTGCTCAAAGCCCCGTCCAACCTGGCCTTGAACACTGCCAGGGATGGGGCAGCCACAGCTTCTCTGGGCAACCTGTGCCACTGCCTCACCACCCTCACAGGGAAGAATTTTTCTCCATACCCCTCTGACAAAGATGTGCAAAAACCATAAACAGCATACACATCCACACTTCATCAGCAATTTGAAAGACAGCACCACCGTAATAAATCAAAATCTGAGTAACATCTAACAGAGTCCGGTGTGACTGAACCTTGTCTAACCTAGACCCCTCTCAGGATCTTTATACTGACACAGTTATCACCCCAAGATTTCCCTCTTGTGGGAACAGTATGACAGACGTAAGTAAACTCCCATCTTTAAGCTGTAACGCTACATCCAACCCAGGTGCATGGTATTTATAGAACAACAAGCTAAAGATTAGCACCTACAAGGCTGAAGACTGCAATTACACCCCCTTCACCAGATTTCAAGGGAAATAAGCTATAGTAAAATTTCAGTTTTGCAGTTTTAACTGCATCTATACTAACAATTTGTTAGAAGAGCTATATCAGTCAGATCGCCTCACTACTCTAGTTCTCATGACAAGCCTGTGTCATAAATCCAAGATAAACAGAAGCTCACCATGACCCTGCAGTGTGTGCCTGCCACCCAGAAACTAACCGTGTCCTGCACTGCATCACCAGCAGCTTGACCAGCAGGTTGCCGTTTCTCCTCTGCTCTGGTGAGACCTGACCTGAACTACTGCATTCACCTTTGGGGCCCCTACCACAAGAGGGGACATGGAGCTGTTGGAGCAAGTCCAGAGGAGACTTCAAAGATGCTCCAAAGGCTGGAGCACCTCTGCAGTGGAGACAGGCTGAGAGAGCTGGGCTTGTTCAGCCTGGAGAAGAGAAGGCTCCAGGGACACCTAGGAGCAGCTTCCAGGGCTTAAAGGGGTCAAAAAGAAATCAAAAAGAAATCCAGAGAGGGGCTTTTGACAAGGGCAGCTAGTGACAGGACAAGGGGGAATGCCTTTAAACTTGACAGAGGGGAGATTTAGATTAGATACTAGGAAGAAATTCTTCTCAGGGTGGTGAGGAAAATGACATTTCAAAGTCGTATCTTTGCATGGAAGAAAGCAGTTTTGCAAAAAGATTTTGTTAGATAATTCTATAGCTACTGAAAAATCTTTGCTACATCTCCATGACAACTACGGAATGGTAATGAGGTAGCTCAAAGTCCTAGAGGGTTTCCGCCTGCCATAGCCTAGTAACACAGCATAAATTACCGCTACACTTACATAATTAAGAGTAAAATTCTTATAATTCAATGTTACATAGGATATTTTATCTATTCAACTCCTTATTTTACCTCAACTCAGCCAAAGACCATAGGAAATTGTAAAAAAAAAAAAAAAAAATAAAAAAAGAAAATAGAAAAAGTCTGCTTTTCTCTGAAAAAAGCAGACTTCTCTTGTTTGCTTCTCTGGGTTCAATTCCAAATTATGCTGACCTGGTTGTCTTCGAACAAAACTAAAATTACAGTAGCTAACAAGGTCTGTGTAGGTGAATGATAACATCTGTCAAAAGGAATAATTTTACTGAGAACAAAAATAATATTCCTGCCAAAATCTTCACTTCCAATAGCATAATGTGAAGGTAATGCACCATTTTGATACTAAGTGGTCCGGACCTACCACAACACGTTTTTATACACAAGTTCCTCACTCCAAGGGTTGAGTGCCAATCTTTACATCAGAATAGTCACAAAGTGTACTAAACTACTAGAAGCCTGATCATAACAAACCACAGGTTGGTATACAAAACCCCTTTAAATCAATGATGGGGGAAAAAAAAAAACAAAGATAGGAGAAAAAACAGAGCTCAGGATTTCTTAACATCACAGTTCAATGCTCTCCCCAGCCTAATAAAAAAGGGAACAAGTTAAAACCTGATAGACTTCATAACTGAACTACAGTGAAAGAAGGAGAAGATCTGAACTCCCCAAAGAAAAAGAGGTGAAGAAAATATGACACCAACATTTTATTTTAGCCCTGAATACATCTCTGAGTAGCAAAATTTGTGAGATCCACAATAGCAGCTAATGATGCCTAGGTGTTGACAGCCATCATTAGGCTGAGCTGCAAGAAATATAACAGCAGTCCCATGTAGCTCAGACAGGATACAAAACCAAAAAGAGATGGGGTGTTTTATTTTTAATCAAAGGCTTTGTACAATAGTTCCTAACCTACTATCCACATCTTCTCAACAGGCCTTTCAAATGCAAATAAGCCACTTCCCTTTAGAAAAAAATAGAATAAAATGTTGTTTTTTTCAATAAATGGACATTTCAAGTTCACGGAGATTGCTCCAGGTTCAAAGGAAGAAATAACAGAATATGAGGTTGAAGCATTACTAAAATATCTACATACTCTTTAGTGAAGATTCCTCGAGGCCCAGTAGGTATAAGATTGATTGTATCTAGTCCATGTGTCTCCAAAATGATGCGAGCTGCAGGGCTTAAGCGAACCCTAAAGAAACAAGGAGAAAAAATGCACTATTTAAACAATAAGATTAGTTAATTTAACATATATTAGGAGAAACTACAAAATATGTCCTCTATTTTAGAAGCAACAGCCAGGGAAGGAGTTCTGTACCAAGGCTGCAAACTTTCCTCTTACAGCCATGATGCAATATTCTAGTGGATTCTTCTGGAAAAGGGTCGTTAGTGAAGAACCAAATATAATTTAAGACACGCTTGGTTTAGCAATATTAAAAAATGCATTTTAGGAGCTCAGACAAGAGTGTTGCTCACCTCTTATTTGTTTGGCTAGCTGTAACAGCATCATTAATGCAGCTTAGTTCTAATTATCACCTTTGCCCTAGCTTTAATTTTATTTTGTAGGACTGATGAAATGGCTACTTTTCTGGAAAGCAAAAGCCGTACAGATATAGTTGCAAAATTCAGTGCCTGCTTTAGAAGACTAAATATCAAGCCTTCCCACATGCATACATTTTAACCAGCATATATCCAAATTATGCCACAGTACTAGTAAACCTGTATCTGCCATCTTGACCTAGATCAGTCAACAATTAAACTTCTGACTGGAAACAGAAACAGTGACCAACTACAAAGCACAGGACGTCTTTACAGAGTGCCCTGTGCACCTCAGCATGATTTGCTCTCTGAAATGAGAGGAAAAACCAAACATTTTGAAAAGAGATTTCAGAATTCCTAAATACAAAAGCAGCAACATTTTCACAAAAGTATTAATACTTTGTTTCAAGACTTTCCACAAAAATCTCAAACTCATTATTTCCTAAAGGAGACTATATTTGCACCACGCGGAGTTTTAAGAACTGTCCATAAGCCCACGCCAGAAAAAAACATCTTAAATGATCAACTGACTCCAAAGATTCTGATACATTTCAATTAACAGCTGCAGTGAAACAGAGGCACTTCTGATGTTCTTTAGCACTGAAATGCAAGACACAATCCTTTAAAGGATCCTTTCTGTGAATGATTCACCTACTACAGGTAACATTTCAGCAATGACAACCTCGATTAGTTGTCTTCCACTTGCATGAGAAGAGCCTAAATGATGATAGCAAAACCAAACACAGCAAACCAGATAGAAAAGGTAGAGATGATTGGAATTAAAAACAAAAACGAAACCAAAAAACCCACCCACAAATGAAAATAAAAAAACCCAGCCCCAAATAAAGAAAATCAGTTTGCATAGCACATGCTACCAAAATTAGTTTCCTATCCTTTTCTTTCATAGGTTGTAACTTTACAGCTTTAGTTTTATCACAGTTGACTTCAAACAAGGAGCAATACCTTCAAATAAAGTGCATCCTGCAACCTAAACCAGTGATAGATTACTATTACTTGCCTAACACTTTGGAGTTAATTTACTCTCCCATTTGAGATATTTGTAATGCTTCAGAGTCCCAGCTAATCAAAACAAAACTAACAAAGAGCACAAAATTCCACAGGTTTGAGTTTTTTGCATTCCACTGCTATGAAAAGAAGAATAAAATTTTTCTAGTATCAAAAGTGCAAGAACTTGGAAGGGCTTTGGAGTGTGTCATTTGTTTGGGTTTTTTCCTGAAAAAGCAACGGAAAACAAGCTGTAGGTAAACTGAGAATCTGATGCATAACCATTACTGTCTGGGGTACATAAAGATAACTTCTTCCTAATTTAAGCTTAAAATCCTTCATAAAGCAATTGTATGTCAAAATAAAGACACATCCATAAAAAGTGCTCTAATAAAATTACATTTTTCAAATTGGCTTACTGGGATTCCAAGCACAGAAATATTCTGGGCAGGCAAGTGGTTTTGCCTCACACATCCTGAAACACCCTCTTAAACTAAAAGTTTAATAGTAGGTAGAAAGGGGAAAAGACTCTTCTTGGTTCAACTCCACTGATCTAGATAAGAGTTCCATTTTACAACAAACATAAAAACTTACAGCAATTTTCCAGGTTGATGCTCTAGCTTAGGAGGGGCTGAAACTGAAAGACCTGCAGGACTTGAGGTAAGTGCAGGTGCTGGTGGAGCAGAAGAAGATGGAGCACCACCATCAGCTGGTATTTCAACTTGCTTCCAGTCCTGCCCTTCCTCTACCAGCAGACCGATTACTGAGCCCAAGCGTACATTTTTGCTTCCTTCTTGCACCTAAATTTAAGGCAATGAGAATACTGTTACATACTGTGCTGTCTAGACTAGTATGACAAAAAATGGTAGATGGGAAAATTTCAGGCACATTAATGACACTTCATCAAGGAAATAGAACACATTTTATTCCTACTATTAATAAGATGAATTACAGCTGCTATTATAAGGCGAGGAATATTAATTTATGCCCCAGAATCCTATACATGGAAAGCCAGTAATCCAAAATCAAAGTAAGCTACAGACAACTGAGTATCTCCAAGAATAAAGTCACATTAGCTACTGAAAAAAAAAAAGAGGGTGCCTAATCTTTGCAAACAGAGCCTGAAAATTTTGCTGGACACATTGAGCAGATGTACTTTGACGTTATCTCCCCTGTATCCAGCAGTGTTACTTCTTAAAGTACACAGAATCTTGTAAATTTAGACACTAACGAAACAAAAAGACACCAAACCCCTACAACAGCAGTGCCTCATTACTGCTTTTTTAAGAAGGTAACATTCCTTTTCCACTAACTGTCACCTCCAAGATTGTCTATTTTAACATAATTGGTGCCAAGTAACAAGTCTGTCCACCAAGAAAGTGATAGTGCTTAGGTTGATATGGACACCACTAATCTCTTGATGCATTCTTCTCTGTTAATACCCTGAAAAGCTCACTCTGCAGTGGAAGTTTTATACAAAACAGTCTCAGATCATACAAATTCTCATTTAGGTCATGAATGATAAAATGGATATTAACTCCAGATCTTCAACAAGCATTCTTCATCTGGTTTTGGTCCAAACAGAATGAATAAGTATTTTAAGGAAAAAAGACAGTGTTAATTTAAAGCAGCTCTACTGAAAGAATGATCATCATTATGACATCACCCTTCTGATACTCGTAGCCATTTATTTTGATTACATTTTACACTGAATTAGAAGTGATCATTAAAACACCTATTCAGACAGAAAAAAAAATATATATGCACACGTATCTACTTTTAGCCTGCTCTTACACCATATATACTTACATTATACAGTCAAGAAAACACATGGAAGGTTACAGAAGTTGAATTAATTTCATCTAATGAGCCTTGTATCTTTAGAGGTAAAAACCAAAGTGCCAGGCAGACTGTGTTTAACTTGACTCACTTTTCCATGCTGAACTCAGTCAAGATGGTACAGAATTGTAGCTGGCATCAACGAACATAAAATTTTTGCCACGTTTCTTTTATCAAGGGAGTGAACTTCAGACAGATGCTGATAAATCAAACATTCTTAATTTCCCATCAACCTTGAAAGGACAGTCTTTGCAATAAGAAATCATCTCCCCATCTCCCACAAAGCTGAAGCAGCCTCATGTTAAAACCTGACACAACCATCCACTGAACACCAAACACAGTGCAGAAATACCCACAGGACACTGCAAAAACACTAAGGATCGTAACTGAGCTAGGAAGAAAAAAAGAAAAAAAACAAGGAGAAAATATCTGTTCTTATTGCTCCCCTATTATTTCAGTTTCCAAAACATCAGGTTTCTTCTGTACTTTTTAGGAGACTGTAATAAAAGCCTATTTGGGAATCTATTCCGTACTGTAATACTTGAGCCCACCATTTCTAGATTCCAAAAAGGTGCATTACTAGAATCATAGAATCTATTAAAGATTGGGATTGCACAATAATCTATTAATGTTACTCCATTAAAGCTGCCCCTCTTCCCTTAATCTGAAAGACACTGTAGTTATTTTCCACATCCTGGCATCTCCTCAGACTCAGCTCTTGGCATATGATTGTTATCCGATGATGTCGACATCTGAGCATCACCGCTCCATGATACTGATACTATGTAATTGCTGGAGAGTCTGGTTTTAATCTATCAAAAAAACGTGCCATGACAGCAATCCACACAAAGACATTTTGGAATTCGGAATGCATTTGGAACACACAGCAGGAAATGGGAAAAACACAGCTTCTGAAATACTAATGCTACTTACAGTGCAAAATCCTATTTAAGATTATCTATGTTTATCTACCCAATTTCTAACAGGAAAAAAAAACAAACAAAAACCAGTATTGCTGGAAGTGCTGGAGGCTAGTGACAGTTCAAGCCTTCAAACAATACATTAGGGAACTCCACAAATTTGAATAGTGCGGAGGGAAAATCTTAGAGGGGAAAAAAAAAGTACAGAAAGGAAGAGAAAATTGTCTTTACGCACAATTAATAACAACTTTCCATCCCCTCTTAAAGAAAATAGACTCTAAAATACACTTCCCATGATACATATTTAACGGACAGGAAAAATACAGTCTCACTTAATTTTTAAGCATCAAACACGAGCTTGCAGAAAGTGCAGTATTTACTTTTACACAGAAGCAGCAACAGAAGGCCGCAGAGTTTTAGCTTCCCCGTTCTAAAGTCTAATGAGAATTAACATTGGGTCATTTTGAAATCAGAAACATTTTTTAAAAATATTAGAAAAGAGGAGGAAGAGAAAGGACAAGACATAGAATTTTACTTGTGTTTTTAGAATACAGTATATAAAGCATAGCACAGTACTTGCAAGCAGACCTTAAGCAATGCAGGGTTAGAATTATGCCCTTCATCCTGATCCCTGTATTCTGGTCATTACTGCTTCCGCCTTAGTACAGAAAAGGATTTAAAGCCAAACATATACAAAAAAACCCAAAAAAGTTGATCATCATCTCTGTTGTATATGCACATACATACAGGTACTCCAAAATGATGTTCAGAGGACATTCATCCCACCTCCCCTTGTTTTAGTTAAGCCTAGTCAATATAATTTCAAGAATAAAGGAAACTAGTCATCCTAAAAATTGTCCTCCTGGTCAGCCCACCTTGTATAAAGTTTCATCACGAACAGCCAACACAAGATAATCTAGCACGGAGATCACACAGTCTGGGAAAAGTACCACCCAAAATTCCATATTCCTACCTGACTGCAACTCATTTTTCCATAATTCTGAGAAAGATGTCATATAATGCAACATTTCCAGACATAATTAATAAGATGTAAAGTATAAAAAGCGACAATTCAAATTGGGCCAGTTGAAAAACCAATCAATATATATAGAATCATGTACCAGTAGGCTGGTACATGTACAAAATAAATAGAGCAATTATTTCTCATTAAGAATGCAAGTAAATAAATAACTCTGAAAGCTGAGCAGCAGGAAACTGAGCTATCTAAACTAAGTTTTGAGGCAATGCACTGAACAACAGTCCGACGAGAAGTGATACTATCCTTATCAGACAGGCAGAACCCCTACCAGTATTTTAGCCAATATGCCATCTTCACTTGACTCCATGGTAACCACTGCTTTATCCGTTTCGATTTCACACAAGGCATCTCCAGTACTCACTGTTTCACCTGAAAAATATAACAGAAAAAATGAATACTTAGCCTAAACTTCCTTTCAGATATATTTAACCATGGAAGACATATACTTCTACATATAACACAGCCATTTTACATTCTTTAACATATTCTATAGCTAATGACCCATCATTATTTATCATATTGTATCTTTCACTTCCAAATAAAAATGCCAAGATTCATGCTGCAGTAGAACATTAACACGTTCCAAATACTGCTGTTCACAGCAGGTTTTCCAACAGATGGGATGGGAAAGAACACTTCAGCAGACCGTCTTTTTGCTCTTCTGCTTTGTAACAAGAGAGCAGTATTGCAACAGAAGTTGCCCAAATGCAGCTCTCCAAGATTATATATAATGCGCTTGAAAAACCGTGGTGGGTTTTGTGGGGTTTGGGTTTGGGGGAGGGAGGTTATTTGGTTTTGTGGTGTTTTATGTTGTGAGTTTTTTTGTTGTTTGGTTGGTTTGGTTTTCTTTCCTCCAAATTACTAAGTTCTTACAGCTAGGATGAATGATTAGGACCTTTGCTGCCCTAGCTGCAGCTGCCCTGGAAGTGTTGAAGGCCAGGCTGGACAGGGCTTGACGCAACCCTGTCTAGTGGAAGGTGTCCTTGCCCATGGCAGGGGGTTGGAACTACATGAGCTTTAAGGTGCCTTCCAGCCCAAACCAGCCTGTGATTCTCTGCTCAATTACTGACAGACCAGTATCCAAATCACGATATAAACTTCATTCTTTGCTGTACTCTGGAAATCAAATGAAAATTCACTGAGCAGAGAGGCTTGAAGTCCCTGGAGGGGGTGTGTCTCAAAAGGCAGCAGAGTTACACTGCACTGCAGAGTTACTCTGCAGGAGTTAACAGTGCAAGAAGCTGCTAGCACTGTTGCCTATTCTGTTTCCTGCCCACAATAACAAAAGAATTTCGGTCTCCTGGGCTGTCAGTCTAACATCTTTCATGAAAGCTGAATTCATACATAATGAAAACAAGTTTTCAGAAATACAGTTATATGAAACTGCATTAACAGAGAGAAGGAAAGAGTTAAACTGTCAACTAAATTAAATTTTCCTTCTACAGTACTGTCCATCCTGTGAAAGCATAAATATGAAAACATTTTATACTTACACAAAGAGCAGAAAAATTATCAATATGGTATTCTTCTGACCCCTGCTGGTTAAACATTGGGAAAACCATTTCCTATGCAACCCACAGCTTGTTTCTGTCAATTACTCTAAAATGTCTGATAATCTCATATCCAAGAAAATAAATATTTAAATTCAGTAGTGCCACTACAATTAGATGGACAACTCACTGGAAGATTCTGTAGTTATGAGCATCCCTTGCAGACAGGAGCATAAGCATTAAATCACTTTGCTTTTTTAAAATTTAGCTTCACTTCTTTTAAAATTATGTTTATTTTCCATACTGTCAGAGAGGAAAAAAAATTTCCATAGGAATTAATTAAGGCCACCAGTGGTCCAAATAAGAGAATATACTAGTCAGTTTTGAGCTTGTTTCTAAATAGGAAGTAGAGCAATAAAATCCTAAAGTCATTTTCTCTCAAAGACCAACCATAAATTAAGATTTTATTTTAATTTAATTAAAATAAATGTGGAGGGTTTTTTTTTCCCTTTTGTGTTGGGGTAGGAGTAGTGGAAAGAAGAGTGGAAAAAGAAAAAGACATTGTATAGCTGCTGCGTCCTAAGATCTTTTTATGACCCCTTCTACTCCACTCTGGTGAGACCCCCTCTCTGCTAAGGCCCCTTCCTGCAGACAGACAGCCATATTGCTCCTAGTAAATTCTGCAGAAATTCTTACTAGAAGTTTTACAAGCAAAAGGTCATGTCCACTACTGGAATGACAAGCTACCTTCCAGACATCTCCCAGAATGTATTAAAAAAA
The DNA here is from genome assembly GCA_009867235.2 of Psittacus erithacus. NCBI lineage: Eukaryota > Metazoa > Chordata > Aves > Psittaciformes > Psittacidae > Psittacus > Psittacus erithacus. The sequence continues at coordinate 140,032 of WYDI02141231.1, read as the reverse complement.
ACGTGTAAAAGCAAAGTACTCCTAGTAACACAATGATGGAGGCCGGATCAACACTTAGAGGAAATGGCTTATAAAGGCAGAACAGTCAAAACACAGGTTTTACTCACCAAATTGTGTCTGTCAAAAATAATTTGCTTTAAGGGATTTTTCTTTTCTCTGAACGTGTTCAGCATTTTAGACATCTAAAACTGTCTGAGAATAAGATACATAACAATGGATGACTGCTACCTGGAATCCAAAAGTACAGTCAAAATCCAGTTTTAATGGTAACTGGAGAGACAGAATGGTAGGGGGAAAAGGTCTCATGACAGAACAGGGACTACCAATTCTTCTGCAGATCATCTTTGACTTACATACAACTGATGTGAAGACAAAACATACACTCAGACTACTTATCTATCTGCTCCAACATATTTTAACACAAGTACATTACTTTTCAGTTGTCTGAGCAGAGAGAACTCAAAAGAACCACAGCTGGTAGAGCTTTTTGTGGAAGAGTAGTTTGGGTTGATTTTTTTATTTTTGGAAAGAGATTTCCTCATTTGGAATTTGAATTATTAAAGCTTTTTTTTTTTTTTTTTTTTTTTTTATATCAGCTTTAATTGTAGACTATAATTTAGAGAAGAAAAAGTAAGCCCTGAATAGCAACTACAGAAATACCGCATCTTTCATGTTATTTTCTAACGCAGAGGCATAATGAAACAGAGACTCTTTGCAAAGTCAAAGGCTCTCAAGTTCAGCATGACAACACTGGAAATTAAAAACAACACACACAAATCTTACACCCTTGAACAACCTAATGAAATGTTTCAAAAATATGCCCAAATACAACATTTGGAAAGAAAATGGAAGGGAAAATGTTTCATTAACTAAGAATTTCAAAGTGGCATTGTTCAAATAGACAGCATCCATCCATGTACCAAACATACTGCTTCAAGATACTACAATCCACCCAGATTGATCTTATTCTTACAGAACAGATTTATATAGCTGAAGAGTTACAACAAATCTGGCCACGGAAAATACAATCTTACCTTCCTTTTTTAACCATTTCACAATGTTTCCTTCTTCCATGGTAGGAGACAGTGCAGGCATGAGAACCTTAATACCAGGTATACCTGTAAAACAAGCACATGATTAACTAGACTAAATACTTTTTCAGTATAACTATGTTCTCAGTTAACTGCTTGACACAAATGAAACTAAAAGTGCATAAATCTGAAAGACATTTGAACAAAAGATTTACTATGATGTTCTTTTAAGCTTTCATATGGGCATGAACTCTCAAGAGCACCAAAGAAAACAAGGCACTCAGTATTGAACCTGCATGTTACACAGAGAACAAGGCCAACTCCAGTATGCAGTCTTCAATAATACAAAATATCAAGCAAATTAAACTCTCTCTTAAGTAAAAATATGATATATAAACTTTGGCTCTGCTGAAGATGACTTCAGATACTTACCTGCTTAAGCTTTGATTCAGCTTTTAACGGAAACTCTCTCCATGACCAAGTTTTTGTACATTATTAAAAAATATACAAACCGGTGTTTCCAAGTATCCCTCAGTTCAGCCTGACCTACTGAATCATTTCTCAGCAGATGGAAGTGAAACAGGGTTACATAACTTGGTCAACAGAGATTTAAACAGAAAAAAGCCACAGCTTAGCTTGTGTATACTTGGAGCCCTATTGTTTGTAGAATGAAAAAGCAGCTATAAAATACAAACATCAGAAAAATAAAACAAACAAACAAACCAGCAGCTATTTGAAGCTGTGATTACTTCATAGTATATGATTCTATGACTTGATCTCTCGTTTCCTGCTTGTCAGGAAAGGAACCTGAACATAAGACTTGTCAGATATAAGCAAGCCCAGAGGAGAGAACACACACACATACCTCAGTCCTCAAGAGAGGAAAAAACTGCTGTGCTCAAAAGAAATTGGATTAGAAGCATTGATATGTTCCCTGCTGATGAACCATGATGCGCTAGAGGCCAGCGTAACTAATTCTAGAGAACAGTGTAACTAACTCCTCTCACAAATTCCTCTGCGGTATCTACCATAGTTCTTCTTCCTAGTTATGCAGGATGCCAGCAGTACGATTATGACTGTACCAGACAGGTGAGCATCTTCTGTCTCAGAGGACTTCTCCATCCTCAGGCTTCTAGTCATGGGCTTGTAAGCGTGAAGACAGAATGGGGTATAACTGTGCAGAACATATCTAGCCACTTGCTAGAATCCTTTCTGACTCTTTACCAAGGGCTAGATACTCACGCCCTGATTACGACCTCCGTCTCAATGCTGAACTGCAACATTAAGAGCACACCAAGGCAAACCATGTAATCCTATTTCTCCAAAATTCAAACACTAAAAAAAGAAATGAGATTTCAGAGTCCTGAATTCCTAGACGATAGGCTTTGTTGGCCTTATTGAAATCCAGCACAAACACTACATACTCCTTTCTCCTCCTCTTGGCCACAGGCTGCGGAATTTTTTTCAGGATTAAAGCGTATCTTTGATCCTAGTACTCCAAACACTGATGATCCACCTCTTTTACTGAGGAACATTTCCCATGTATACTTATTCTTTGTGTTGGCAAACCATATTTACTTTTCTGGCTGAAACTGACCAATTTCAAGTTTCCATGGTTGAATCATGTCTTTGTTGCAAAGCTTGAAAGATTTCTTGTTACAGAGTCCCTCCTTGTGACTGCCTATATATGGAGACAAGGTCAATTCTTAGCCTTTTCTTTCCTTTGACAAACAAAATAAAAAGATCTGAGAAGTTCAGTGTAGGTAAGCAACACATCACCATAACCCCTCAGGCCCTGCAGCACCAAATACTAGGCACAGCCAGGCAGCAGATCACTTAAATCTGCCAGCTAACTGATTCTATTTAGCAAACCCAGACCTGGAAAAGAGGCACTACACAGCAGAAGACCCATGCAGGGGGTTCTTCCAAGGACAGGGCTCATGATACAGCCCAAGCCTTGGCCAAACACACTGTATTTCTTGTCATTCGATCAAGTATACCAAAGTAGCATTCTGTCACACAGCTTGTAGTACAAGAGATATTACCTTTCTGAGCTTTTAAGGGTAGTTCTGAGGCCAAATAAATGTATCTTTCTAGATAGTGTTCTGTATGACTAGTTTTCCATAACCTGACAGATTTTTAAGGCTCTTTCTTGAACTAGTGTATCTGAATCTCTGTTCAGTTAGAGAACAGAAGTAGACATGTAGAAAGTACATTGCATACAACAGCAAGAATCAATTCTGCTTCTCTGATAGCCAGCATTAAGGCTTATTATCATTCCGTAGGAAACACCACCACATTTCTACCAGTTGCTGTATTGCTTAGAGCAAGTAGCTTTGAAAACTCAAAAACCTGTCCCTCTCTCCCCATTATCCAGAAGAAACAGGGCAAGGAAAGCACCTGGAAGAATTCTGAGCTGAAAAGCACGTCACCTGGAGTGAAAGTGCTTCTCATCCTTACTTCCAAGTCCTAAAAGTCACCATGGTGAAGAACGTGGAGAAGACAAAGACAGTACTGAAACTTCAATTAATGCACAATGCTTTAAGGGAATTAAATGTCCACCCACGTTCTGTAATTCATTAATGTTAATACATACAACAAAACTGACCTTGTCTGTCACGTTCCTACAGGATTATAAAGGAATAAATCATTACATTTGTAGAAGACTATAGGTATTCAACCATATTCCAAAGAGATGGTAAAATTAAAGACATTACATATTTTTTCCATTACTTCCATTGTCATATAATCTCTCTTCCCTCACCTCTCTAGTGGACAGACCTCAAGGCCCATCCTTGGCGCAAAGCCCCTCCCACTGTAAGAGATCAGGATCGTGACCACCTGAGGAACCTGAACATCCATAACTCTATGGGACCTGACAAGATACATCCCAGAGTCTGAGGGAATTGGCTGATGTAGTTGCCAAGCCACTCTCCATGATATGTGAAAAGCCATGGCAGTCAGGTGAAGTCCCTGGAGATTGGAAAAAGGGAAACATTGCAGCCCTTTTTAGAAAAGGTGGGAAGGAGGACGCTGGGAACTACTGACCTGTCAGCCTCACCTCTGTGCCTGGGAAGATCATGGAACAGACCCTCCTAGGAACTCTGCTATAGCACATGGAGGACAAGCACGTGATTTGAGACAGCCAGCGTGGCTTCACCAAGGGCAAGTCCTGCCTGACCAGCCTAGTGGCCTTTCTATGATGGACTGACTAGATCATAGAAAAAGGAAGAGCTATGGATACCATCTATCTGGACTTCTCTAAGGCCTCTGACATGGCCCCCCATAACATTCTTCTCTAGAAATAGGAGAGAGATGGAGTACATGGGTTGACTATTCAGTAGATGAGGAATCGGTTATGATCACATCCAGAGGGTAGTGGTGAACAGCTCAATGTCCAGATGGAGATCAGTGATGAGTGGTGTCCCACAAGGATCCATACTGGGACCAGTACTGCTTAATACTTTCATCAACGCCATACACTGTGGGATCGAGTGCAATTTCAGTCTGCAGACAACACGAAGCTGAGTGGTGCAACCGACATGCAGTTGAGGGACAGAATACCATTCAGAGGGGCCTGGACAGGCTGGAGAGGCAGGCCCATGTGAACCTCATGAGGTTCAACAAGGCCAAGTGCAAGGTGTCCCGCATGTGGGTTTACTGGGACAACCCCTGGTATCAACACAGGCTGGGGGTGAAGGGACTGAGAGCAAACTTGATGACAAGGACTTGGGGACAGTAGCAGATGAAGAGCTGGACATTAGCCAGCAATGCTACACAAAGCCCAGAAAGCTACCTACCTGGTAGCACCAGGCACCCCCATCTCTCTGACCCCTTGCAAACAACCTTTATTTCTCCCCAGCATCGCCTACCCTCACTCCTCACTTAACTTGTACACACACACCCCTGCACCCGGCCGTCGGCACAGGCATCCGACTAACAACGACGAGTGCAGGATGCACCCATCACTCACCTAACAGCTCCCAGGTCCCGTGCAGACACCTCCAGCCCCCTCGGGCGAAGGCCACGCCAGCGCCCAGAGCTGGCGGCCGCCCGAGCAACAGCCGCGCCACTTTGCCACCGCAGCTCCCCCACAAGGAAGCCGCCATCTTGTTTCTTCTCGCGTCCCTGCCTTCCCCGGCGCCTGGACTGTCTCCCTCCCTGCCTGATCAGAAAAAGGATCAGCCCGCCCCTCACCCGATACAGCCGCTTTCCCGCACACCCGACCCGCAGGGGGACTTGTCTGCACATCCCATCAGGTCCGGCCCACTAGGATATTGCCGGGCTCGGTGCCACACAGCTGCGGTAGACAGGCGCGCAGCAGGCAGGTCTTGGGAAAGGGACCCCCCCCGGGGCCCCTCCTCACTCTCCGTCCGCCCACACGGGCGCCATGGCAGCCAACGGCATCGCCGCCAGCGACCTGGACGCCGCGCAGGTAACGCGGGGCTGCCCCCAACCCCTGCCGCCCAGGTAACACAGAGCCGCCTCCTGCCGGCAGCTCAGGGTCCCCTCGCCTGCTGGGGGGGACTGCTGGCGGCCTGACTTGCGGCCGTGAACCGGCAGAAGCCTTAGCGGCGTGCCTGGGCCCTGCCGTGGCATTTAGCACTGCTGAGGGCTTCGCGCGCCGCCCGTCAGGCGCACTCCTTGTTGTTAGATAAAAGAGAGCACAGAGCTGTTAGGAAATGTATTACGTTTCCCAAAGTGCTGCCACCTGACAATCTGCCTGCAGTTACAGGGCTCGTGGCCCTTCTATTTGTGGTAACTCTGGGGAGCTAAGTTTGGTTTAGTTTGGCCTTTCTGTCTGATTGGGTTTTGTTTTTTTTTTCACAGAATCACAGAACCGTTTGTGTTGGAAGGGACTTTAAAGCTCATCCGGTTGCAACCGCCTGCCACAGGCAGGGATACCTTCCATTAGACCAGGTTGTTCCAGCCCCTGTCCAGCCTGGCCTTGAACACTGCCAGGGATGGGGCAGCCGCAGCTTCTCTAGGCAACCTATAAATACTTAAAGTCTTGTTACAGAGATGAAAGAGCCTTATCTTTATGCCTGTAACTGTCTGATAAGAGACAACAAGCTTCTGTTTTAGCAAGCAGTGTTTACGTTAGACTTTAGGGAAATATTTCTAACTTGGGGCAGCTAAACAAATTGCCTGTGGAGTTTGTGAGGTGAAGTTAAAGTAGGAGCTTCCAAACCTTGTCAGACTCTCCCCAGGCTGTCATTTCCATCACTTCACCTTCCCAGCTGTTGTTGGTTCAACACCAACTGGAAGCACTTTCTTGTGGCATGCAGCCCCCTGTAGCAACATCGCTAGGATGGAAGTGGTCTGTGTGTGTGCTGGCTGTTCAGAGGGGCTGCGTTAAACAAAATCTCTGCTCCCTGTGATTCCAAGGGATAGGGGACTCTGGAGCTCCTCACAAAATCCCAGTTCCCTTTTGATGTAGTCTTATGGTCTCACTTCAGACCATCAAGGATCACTTTGTCTTCGGTGTTAGAGCCACTGTGGTATTGGGGTGGGGAGAGGGAACAGAGACAACAGCACTTTTTTCTTAATGCTTCAGACAAAAGAAGTCTACTAAGTAACTACCTGTCTCGCAGTTTTGGCGTGTGCTATTTTAATGCCTTTTGTTTCTGGTTTTTTCCTTTGTTATCTTTATTCTCTGGTTGTTTACCCCCGTAATGTGCCTTCCCCCTCTTAAAAAAGTATTCCTCTTGGAAATGGCCTTTCATGGGCGTAAATGACTAAACTGAGCACTAGGGCAGCTAATCATTTGTTATTAAAAAAAAAAAAAAAAAAAAAATTCTAATTGCTGCAGTAAAAAAAAAAAAAAAGAAAAAAACAAAAACAAAACCATAAAAAGGCAAACCATAAATGATCTGTTTCATTTGGAGGTCTGTAGTTGCTTTAAAAATTGACAGTCTGAGTCTTTTAAGTAGAGTAGGAATCCACACCGCACTGCTTTCCTATCTCTTTGTTACAATTATTCCTTTTTCTCACTTAAAAACCTCTCTTTTGCATTATAGAATCTTTGTATGGCACTGAAGGTGTTGTAGAAAATAAACTTCTTTAAAGGATCATGACATTATTTTTGCAATTTTAGTTTAGTTGATGCATTTCTGTGCTAAAGACAGATTTTAAACAGAAATCCACCAGCTTTTTATTGGTACTTTTTTCACTTCATGTATGCAGTGTAGCACAAATCTGGTTTACTACATCAGACTAATCACTACATGGCTATTCAGAGAAACCTCATCATTATTTACTATCTGTCAGTATGAAATATCAACAGTATGATTTCATCTGTGCGGCCTGTGCTTACTTCTGGCAAAAATCTATGATTCCTAAGCAATTTAGGAAAGGCAAGTACATATTTCAGACACTTTATATTTGCTGTAATGTCTTAAAATATCCACACTGTAGTTCAGCTTTTTATACCTTTTGAAAATTATCCTCAAAACCTTTACAAATTGTGTTTGTTCTACAAGTAGCCTGGGTCCACCTTGATTTTTGTTATATTGGATACACACTCTGTTCTGGGGTTTTGGGTCAGGAGGGTGGGTTTGTTTGTTTTTTGAATTTGTATTAGGTACAGTAATTTGAATAAAATAAGAAAAAGCTCATTTTCCTTGAGCAACCACAGTCTTCCAGAATACAACAATACATTTTTTAAAAAAGTCTTGACTGCTGGAAATAGATTCTAATTTTTCTGTGAATATTTCCAGTCAGTTCCTGTTTAGAGATTTACCAGCAAATTTCTTTTCAAAAGAATAATGGGTTGAAAAATTAGTCACTTCTTTTACTTCATGGAAACCTGTGGAGTTTTCATTGATACATAACAACATGTAGAAACTAGTGAGCCAGTTCCTGAGTTGGAGATAGGAAAAAAGAGACAACCAATGGGATCTGTACTTCAACTGGAAAATCAAACTTAAAATACTGCTAATTGAGATTTGACAAAGAGTAATCCTGTTTAGTTGCCTTCTGCTTTCACACATGTTCACTCCCAGGCTTATTATAGCAATTATGCACTTTTAGTTATGGAAAGAAGTGTCATTGTGTCACCAGCAGTTTTAAACATGAAATAGATTTTTGTTCAGCTAGTTTATGATTATGATTAGTATCTGCTGATCCTGGAAAAATACAGTTAAACTCTGAAGATTGATTTATAATCCTGGAATTCTTCAGAAAAATAGTCAGAATTCCTTGATTATATTTCTTTTCATATGTTTTTGCTAAAGTAGCTTCTGATTTTGAACTTTTCAGAATTATTTTAGATGATTTATAAAAGTGGTGAAAATCGCTCATGTTATCCCATTAATATAAATTTTGTAGTAAATGCCTAGATTCATCCCACAGGGAAAACATGAAACAACTATGGGAACATCATAATATGGCTGTGCACATTCAATAAATAATAACAGTATAAACCTATTTAGTATAAGCTTATTCCATCAAAAGTAGAAGAGACATAATTTTTTCTTTGAAATAAAAAATAGTGGTTGTAGTGCCTAGGTTAGAAATAGCAATGTTATTTTAAATAAGAATTAAAGTAGATACTGTGGGACTCAGTTTTGTGACAGGTGAATTAGTTACAGCTATTAATTCTGTATCAATAAATGAGAACAATGAAACAGCGACCCATAATTTACACATAGCTGTGCTTGGTTTGTGTTCGTAAACATACAAAATGTGCATTAATGCCCGTGGCAGGGGGTTGGAACTAAGTAAGCTTTAAGGTCCCTTCTAGCTCAAACCACACTGTGATTCTGTGAAGTTTGAAGTACTGATCAGGTGTAACATATATGAAAAAAGAATTATGCGAGTGTTGTTTACAGTAGCAGGAGACTGTGTCTGGTGACCTAAGGGTTTAGTCTGCCTAAAACTGATCCATTTTCCTGTTGAAAGCAATGCAAAAAGTACATCTGTTGTGCTTAATTGCTGATTTCTGTCACACACCCATATAAGATACAAACCCATCTGTATCGCTGTGGTAAAGGGGAAGAAATCTTACTCTATCCCAGGGAGATAAATTGTCATAAATAAAATTGCTGCTTTGTCTCGCTGTTTAATTCCTTACTTGATAGATTCAGTCATATCAGGATCTTTGTGAAAGAACGTATGATTTTTTCTTTACGCTGGTAAATGTGGGGGGGAGGGGGAACCTCGCTTTTTATTCTCTCAGATAACCTAAAGAAATACTTCAAACAACATGCAGATGCATATATTCAAGTGCACAGCATGAGTTAAAGTGACTTCTCACGGTTTTCTCTGTGTATACTGGTTATATTTCTTACGTGAATGAACACAACATTAAAAATGTTTGATTTTGCAATGTAGCGCTCAGTCAAATACCACTGCCTGTTAGGTACAACTTTTTTGTTTTGTGTGATCAGTACATAGTAATGTTTAGAATTTCCAATAAATAGTTCTGTCTTGTACTGTAAACCCATTCTGGTTTAGATGAACTATGTGATTAATCTGTGACACTGCAGATACTTTGGTTAATAGATATTTATTGATGTACTGAACAGTGGAATATTGAAAAAATTAAGAAATTTTTTTCCTTCTGAAAGAAATATTAAAAAATGCAATTTGCCTTCTGGCTAAACTGCATGTGAGGTAACCTCACATTGTAAAAATGTAGGAATGTGAACTTCATCAAATAATTTCCTTATGTTTTGTATGGTATTTTTGACTGCTATGTAAAAATATAGAACAGAACAAACAAAGTCTGTTCTACTGAAATTTGTAAATCAAGCAAAATAAACCTACAGAAAACTAACTAAATTGGGAAGAAAAAAAAAAAATGAACTTTTCAAGATAGATAATGTTAGATGCATTTATTTTTCTTTTTTAATAGCAATAGTCTACTACTTAACCTTGCTGGGATAAGACCTGTGGGCCACTGCTCTTAAACAAATTTGAGGCAAAATCTTTCCTGTGAAGGATAATCATACATGCATTTTAGGGAGTGGGGGGCTTTTGTTTGTTCCTTTCAAGATGTGAGTGGCTCCTGCAAAGCATAAAAGGCATTGTACAAACACGGAGTCATGTTGTAACTGAAGTTCATAAGCATAAATCAGACTGTCATACTGCAGTATAAAAGTACTATCCCCTTAAACTTAATTTCAACTTTAAAATGCTTAGATTTATGATGTTTCTGATGAGTTTTAATTTATTTCTTTATTTTTAGGAGAAGTTACATCCAAGAAATCTTATCCCAGAGCTTTGTAGACTGTTTTATGGTTTAGGCTGGGTCACAGGAACTGGTGGAGGAATCAGCTTGAAACATGGGTGAGTAAAGATATAAGAAAACGAATGTGATGGTTAGAGGCGGATTGGGGTGGCTGTGTTTAGTAATTGCTGAGAGCATTTCAGTTGCATGAAAAATGTTTGAAAGTCAAGAGTGAGCAAGAAGGTGGAGGAGGAATGAGCAGTATGTCAAATTTTACCATATAAAAGGATGGTAGCTAGTCAAAATTAGTCACTGCAGTCCCTTCAATAGAGATAATCTTCACAGAATGTCTTTTTTTTCTGTCTTTTTCCTATCTTAGTTTAAGGTAGATGAATTGCCTTTAAGAGAAAATGCATTCCTCCTTTTTAATTTCATTGACTATGGAATTTGGGGTGGGTTACACCTGGTGCACAGCTAGCTTTCAAATGCCTGCTGTTAGATGAGATGGATCCCACCCTAGGCATTTTGCAGGCAGGATGTTTCCTTTAAGGAGGAAATTACTGTTCTACTGAGTTAATTTCTAAGGAGATATTCTTAAAATATTACCAAAGCAGAGCAGGTAACAGCAAAATAGTTTTTGGTCTGTATCCACTACTGAGAAGCACCAGTTTGCTTTCTAAGCTGCTAGTCTTCCTGTGTTCATACTTTCCAGGCTTTCAATGGAAACAGAGCTCCTCTCAGTGGCCATTGAAAAAGGAGAAGTCCTCATTCTTCAAAACACCTTGCACAGTGCCTGCAGTTCTGTCCCCAGTCACAGGGTGTAGTGGCACTGTAACTTCAAAGTGCCCGACCTCTCATTTTTCTGACATACACTTGCATGCAGACACATACAGCCATTGCTATTCTAATCTACCAAAGAGATACATATGAAGGAAAGGCTCTAAATGCTAATATTTGCGCTATTCTGATGACTTTGTGCAGGTCATTTCACTTCCCTGCTTGATTTTGCAAGCATAGCAACAGCAGTAGTAATGACAGGAATTATGAGGTTTTTTCTCTTTTTTAAAGTTCTTTGTCTATGGAAATATATTGCTAGCACTAATTTCTCATCGGTAGATAAATGTAGCCCATGTTCTTTGTAATTTTAATGTGATTGATGTTGGTTGTGGCAAGACAAATGGTGTCAGCAGAGAACACACTGACATAGTACAGTTTCCCCAGCAGTTCTATAACTTGGTTGCGCAGACTACACCAAAATACGTATTTGAGTTGGTACCAATACTGTACATGGTCTTGGAATCTATGTAGCTGTACTGTTCTATACCTACAATAACAAAAATGTTTCAAAATTAATAGCTATAAGGCAGAGATCAGACTGGCTTAGAATTGTTGCATTGGAAATAGTGAAAGAATGATTGAAATTTGATTGAAATTCTAACAACTGGTCTTCTCAGCTAATTCTTACCAGCATTACTCACTGCGTAGTTTGTATCAACTACCCAGAACAAAAACAACAGTTCAGACGTGGGAAAGCATATTAAAAATGGATCTAGAATTCTGTGTCAGGTGTCCCATATTTCAAAGGTATCATGTATTTTGAAAGCTATATTTCATCATCAGATTTTCCATATATGATTTAATTTCTAAATTTTTTAATTTCTAAAAAGGAAAACATAATTTTAAGAAAAAAATGCATGTCTTTTGTTAGAAACCAAACTACCAATTGATTTCTCAGCATGTTGCACTTTCATTCATTTTGCTCATGCAAAGAATTTAAGACTAAATTAATGCGATGTTGGCAGTGTTAATTCATGAATGTTAATAACTGCAAATATAAAGCCACATTTTTATGTGATTCTCAGCCATTTTATCACTGTGAAGAGTAAATCATTCTAAAGAGTTGTATTTTTTGAAGAGTTAGAATCATAGAATCAATTGAATTGCAAAAGACCCTTAAGATTATCAAGTCCAGACATAAACCTAACACTGCCAAGTCCACCACTAAACCATGTCCCTAAGCACCACCTCTACATGCTTTTTAAATACCTCCAGGGATGGTGACCACCAGTTCTGTGGACAGCCTGTTCCTATGCTTGACAACCTTTTCAGTGAAGAATTTTTTCCTAATATCCAGTGTAAACCTTCCCTGGCACAACTTGAGGCCATTTCCTCTTGGTCTAGTGCTTCATACGTGTGAAAAGAGACCAACCCCACCTCACTACAGCCTCTTGTCAGGTAGTGGTAAAGAGTAATAAGGTCTCCCCTCAGCTTCCTTTTCTCCAGGCTGAACAATCCCATTTCCCTCAGCAGCTCCCCTCATAAGACTTGTGCTCCAGACCCTTCACCAGCTTCATTGCTCTGCAAGTGCTCTTGTCCAGAAATATAAACATCTCATGTTCCTTAGAACGTGTGTCTGTAACTTGGCTAATTATTCACTAGATGTCTCTGTGCTCCTGAATTTAGTGTGTTACTGTTGAAACCAAACAGCGATTACAATCAAGAGAGATAAGGGCGGGGGGGGGTGGGGGGCGACGAGGTAGGGGAAGGTTGCTAATATCAAAATAATTTCAGATTACATCTTAAAATCATCCTCATTTAACTAATTATTTTAAAGTCTTTGGAAGAACTGAAGCAATTGGAATTAAATTTCAGTCATTTAATTGCGTTGAATTAGTGTTGTCTTTTTATCAATATAGGTAATATAAATGTATTAAAAACCTAAATTATACAGTTACAAAAAAAATGTAAAGTATTTATGTTGTAGAATGCTACAGATAATATTGTTTAGAGGTAGCCTGTGGATTTTTAAGCAGTAGTTTTGTCACCTCTTTTGTCAAATCATTATCTGCTTGCAATTTCTCTAGTTCCTTTTTTTATTCTGAATTCTAGGGATTTGAGTTTGGAATTATTGCAGGTGGAGGCTAGGTGTTTGTAGGAAAAACAAAGCTGCTCTTCCTGTGTGCATTTTGGATCTCATCTTGTTGGAAACAGTTTTGTACTCCTTCAGGTTAGAGATTTCATATGCCCTAGTATGATTTGGTTCTGTTTTGAAAACCATCTGCATGTCAACCTAGAGAAGGAGCAAGAAAGTTATTGCGGTACGAGGAGGCAGATTTGCTGTTTACTTTTCAGTGGATTGAGAGCTCCAATGCCCATGCAGTTGAACAACCCTATCTTGATCATTTTTCCCTGTCTGTAACTCTTCATAGGAATGAAATCTACATTGCTCCTTCAGGAGTCCAAAAGGAAAGAATACAGGTATGTTCAACTGTATTTTTACCACAGAGTTCATCCTGTAATAGATGAAAGTACCTTTGTTCAGAGTTTCATTTTTCCTTATGTAAAGTTAGAAACTTATACTATTGACTGTCTTACTGAAACAACTGTTTCACCCACTATTCCACTGGCGTAGCAAGCCAACATGTGTTTCAGCGGCCTGTGTGGATTAGTCTTGATGGTCTCTTTGCTTTAAATTAATGCAGAAGACTGTGAGATTTGAACATCATTAAAGTCCATCTTTATTATTTGTCAAGCTTGAAAAGGTTTCTGGCTGTCTGGCTGCAGTGTCAAGTTACAGTGGCACATACATAATTAAGCATTAACACCTCATATCTATTTTCATTTGAGCGATTACAAATCTTTATCTTAATATTCCCAGTAAATGTATGGGCTCTGCCCATGAAAAGGTGACCTTGTCTGTCTGCCTCCTGTCCAAAAAAAAAACCCCAAAGTATAAGTAGAGGTGAGAATGGTAAATGGTAACTATTTTATGACAGCAGGAACTCCCTCAGAATAGAACAATATGTGAAGGGACTTTGTTGTTTTATAGATCTGAGGGTAAATACAATGAGAAATTAAAGGAATCCCTTCACTGATAGAAACTTGAGGCTTTGTAGCAGTCCCCATTGGGGATGTTAGCAAGTAAGGCAGGTGAAGGCACGTAAGATGATATAGCAAGATTGTGGTGGTCTGTTCTTTGCAAGCAGTAGCAGTGTATTCAGCACAGTAAGGAAATCTCTTGCAATTGTATTTCCTGCTGATACTTAAAATAACGTTAAAGAAAGTTTTACTGCTGCACTGAACAATTGTTTGTACTATTATGAGTAGCTGTTTGAGGCAAAGGTAACATTCATGTATAATTACTAAAAGTAAGATTTTAAAAAATAGTTTATCAAGTTAAATATATGTAGGTTTAAATCATGTCCTTTGTTGGTTCTTTAAGGGGGAAAGGAAAAGTACATCTACATTTCCTTTATCACTTACTACTTTTCCTTTTTATCTGTTCTCTGTTATTTAAAAACAGGCTTTCTGAGAAAATTCTACTTTTACAAATACCTGCTTGGCCAGCAGTCTGACTAAAAAGACCTAATATTAATTCACGTTTCATGTTGTCAGTAAATAGTATTAGAAGCTAAGATAAATGTGGTGTGTTGCAGCACTTTTACAAACTTAAAATCACATTCTGTATTAAATACATGGTGTATACATGTTTTATCTCTGTAGAAGGGGTCATCACAGCTCAAAATGATTTCTTCTTTTATACAGCCAGAAGATATGTTTGTTTGTGACATGAAAGAACAGGATATCAGTGGTCCTCCACCGCACAAAAAACTGAAGAAGAGCCAGTGCACACCTCTTTTTATGAATGCTTACACTATGAGAGGTGTGTAGTAAATGCTTTTAGTTCACTGATGACTGAAATACTATATCTACACATCCACAAAATCGATATTCATTATATTCTTTATACATGGAAGTTACAGTGAAATAAACATGAAACCGTAAAATAAATTGATTTGCAAAGGAGTATGTACAGTGGAAAGTAATCCATGGTAACATCCTGTGAGTGTCATTTACATTTTAATCTTCTCATGTAGCTGTACCTGTGATCGTCTTTTTGGCACTAATTTTTAGTGCGGTATATTGGTAGGTTGGGCAACGAGTTGGAGGACTTACAGCAATTTTATACCAGTAGTTCTGCCATTTCAGCAGCTATGGTTTAGATCCTTCTACAACACCTAGGTTGGGATCAAAGGTTCTGAATTATGGACACGTGAGAAAAATACAGAACCTTTTCTGCAAGCAGACAGTAATAGACGGCTTTTGCTGTTGGCTCAGATTTACTTCTGTTGCTTTAGAAAGGATTTAGAGAGTCTCTTCTGACCTTCCCATACAAGAAACTTAACGTGTACCCAAGGAAAACTCATTTCATATTTTTGGCAACATTGCAACTTTGTAAGTAAATGATAATTATTGTCTACCTGTCTTTCCATCATTTCCGTTCACTTCAAATATTTATTGTTATCAGAATAATGGTAAATACTTGAAATTAATCAAGGATGTGAAAAAAAATTTGTTAATAGACACATTTTGTAATTAATTTTAAAAAGATATTTTTATCATCTTTTTCTGTTCTTAGGGGCAGGGGCAGTGATCCATACTCATTCCAAGGCTGCTGTTATGGCTACCCTTCTTTACCCAGGGAGTGAGTTCACTATTACCCATCAGGAGATGATAAAAGGAATCCAGAAGTGTACTTCAGGAGGCTATTACCGGTACTTCTCTATATTTAAGAAAAGAGGCATGCTGTTTGATCATGTGTTTTCAGAAATATAAGTAGATGACAAGTCATTTGAGTTACATGTGTTAAAAGTATGTAATACAAAGGATCAGGAATAAGAAGTAAAAACATGTCTGGAATAAATCATTGGCTTTCCATAAGAAGGTCTCAAGCCTATGGAAAGGATCTGAGATATAATCTTGTAATGTCAAGGCTACAACCGTCTGTTGAGCTACAGAAACAAACCAAATAAAAAGCTGTGTCCTGACAAATATCTCAAAAACAGAAACATGAACAAATCTGTACAGTATTAAACTGAAGCTGGAGGCAACCAGTGTTAGGTTGGATTGATAACGTCCAAACTACATTTGGGTGGTCTTCACATATCTCTGCTTCTGCTAGTTGAGGGTATGTTGAGTGGGGGATTTGAAATTTTACTTGACAGACTTTGAAAGAAAATTCAGAATAAACAGCTCATTAAAGATAATGTTACTACTTTTCAAGGATGAGCTCTGAGGTAAGTGCTGAGTTATTCTAAGCTCACATTATGTGTGATGGCTTGTTTTGAGGGCTTCACCTACAGAGTGTTGAATTGCAGTCTGCAAACAACATTTATATAATATGTGACAATCAGATGAAAAATTGAAATGCTAAATTCTTTCCCCTTTTTTATGTTAATTTTTGTAACTCTCGATTGCCCTTTGGCAAGGGAGCAAGCCATTTGTCTCGCATGTGATTTTTATACCAGAGCACATTTTACTCAGTTTTTGTTGACTTGCCAGCTATATTTTCTTGTCAGCATTAGCATTTGTATTTTTAATGTGGCAAAATACACCCCTCATAAAAAACTGTCTAACAACACTGTTTTTAAAAAACATCCACAACAATTTTCTTCTTTGGATGTGCATTTTGAATCTCAAAAATTCCTAAATGTTAATCACGAGACATTGTATTTACTAGGTTCCATATCTCTGAGTTATCCTGAGTCATGCTGTTTATTTACCAAAAAAGCTAAAGAAATAAAGTTACAGATTACATGGTTCCTAAGGATATATATGTCTATACTAGACTGACTGCATTGTCTTGCCTCACACAAGGCTCCCCATTGAATGCAGAAGAAATTCGATTGTACAGAATAGAGCCTTTCAGGAAAAGGATTGGCAATATATTGTTTGTAATTACATTAACCTTTTCTGGGAGCTATCCAGGAAAATGCTACAGGTAGGATAATCAGAAGTATTTGTTAGCCTAAATATGATCCTGGCAATGCCAGAATAGTTATACCTTTGACTTCGGTAGAAAGAGAAATAGATCTGAAGTAAATAGCTTTGAAAGTCTCAGACTGTCCCACAGTATTTTATATGAAGGTTTGGCTAAATGTAGGCTGCTTATATTTCAATAAAACTAAAAAGATACCAAGTATTTTAGTCATTCAGAGTCTCCATGGGGGTTTACAGATAACGATAAAAAGCTTATGGTTATGATTAATAATCAGTTATGGTATTTATACCTGCTTCCAAGCTCACATTTGAGTAGAAAACTCTTAGCTTGTTTGACCTCTGTAGTAGCAAACACTCCAAATCCAATTTTAATGATCAGAATATGTAAGAGTCCAAGTAAACCTACAAGGGCCACTTAATTTTCTTCATTCACTGTTTGTATAGACTTCCTTGAGAAAGCATCAGCACTGAAAATTGTAAGAGATGAAACTTCTTAATTTTCTGAATATCTGAATTGAAGTACAAGCTGTATTATTTTTACCATTGCTTCCTCTCTGTTTTGTAAAATAACTGCTACTAGCATCCACTCATGAAATATGTGTGATCTCCATGATAAATCTGAACTTGAGCTGGGGACTTATTAAAACTATTTAAACAAGTTTCTGCCAGTGTTAATTAAGATTCAAGCAATGCCAAATATCATAGTCCTCCTTCAGAAGAAACTCTTAGGCAAGTTCCACTGAGTAACATGCATCATCTTGTCTTTGGAACTAGGGTTCTCAGGCTCTCTTAAGTTCACATGTAGCCCACCAATGACTCCATCACAGAGAATTTATTTTTCATGTGTTGACTCTACTTTCTATTTATATGCCTTAGCAGGACAATCTTATTTCCAGGGGCTTTTTGAACTACCAAAATTAATTTTTTTCTGCTCTCCAGCAAACAGTTTCATTTCCTTCTTCATGATATGATTCCTTTAAATAATTTAATCTGAGATAAAACTTGTAGGTGATGCCAATGCAGGATGAAGAGTCTGAAAAAGTTGTAAAGGAACTCAACTACAAAGTGATGTATCTGAATAGCTGCACCTTATACATTAAAGTGTTTTTTTCTTTTTGTGCCTCAAGTATAGCTTAGGTATTGCCAGAATAACATAGGTTTGGGAGTGAGAGGTGTTCCTGAGAGTTCTTAGCTTACAGCAAGACTCAAAAAAGAAGAGCATTAAGTCACTAATGCTGAGAATTTAACATCTTTACACAGGCAGAGAATCTGTTTCTTAGGAAAAGCTTCGTGCATCCAGACACAGCATTTTATTTAAACACATGACCATTTTTTCTTTTAGATATGATGATACACTAGTGGTTCCCATTATTGAGAACACACCAGAAGAGAAGGATCTCAAGGAAAGAATGGCACGTGCACTGGAAAAATACCCAGAGTCTTGTGCTGTATTGGTCAGACGTCACGGAGTTTATGTATGGGGGGAAACATGGGAAAAAGCCAAAACGATGTGAGTACAATTTGGGCATATGGTGTCTTTTGCCATTATACCTCAAAATCTTAATAATGACCTTAATGTCGTGTATTTCCAACCCAAGGACAATGATTCAGAACATTAATTTCTGACCTCACTGAATGTATAAGGGGCTTTTGTCAATGGGTTCATTCATGATACCACCACATGGTTTTCCTTTCATTTCAATGCTGGCTGATGGGGTTGCCAACATTTTCCTTTCATATGGGCAAGTACTTCCTCATATGATACCTGCAGGCAATCTCTGCTTTCATATGACACCGGCCAATGCTGTTTCCTTAGTCTTCTCTAGTCCCATTTTTGGAACTTACTTCCTCATTTGCTGATGGAAATGCAGCAAATCAGGATCATGTAGCAAAAATGCTGGGCGCTTCACTTACAGCAGTAATGGAAATAAATGGTAGTGGGGCTGTGAATTCAGACTTCTGCATTGGTGATGTAAAGCTCAAGGAAGTAAATCGCTGGTTTTTGAAAAACATGGCAAGACTTGGGCCTTACTTTACATTTTGCTTCTATTTTCTTTTTAATTCTAGGTGTGAGTGTTATGATTACTTGTTTGATATCGCAGTGCAGATGAAGCAGCATGGGCTAGATCCTTCAGAACATCCAACAGGAGAAAATGGAATCTTGTAAATGACCACAACATTTATATTCAGGTGTGAATTTATCTGTAGAAATGATCTGTTTGGAGGGAGAGACTACACATGACACCATTACTTCAGCTTGCTTTCCCACTTGAGAAACTACAGTGTTGCACATCTCCCCCACTCTGTTCCATTTCTGCTGCAATTGTATTTATGCCTGAAATAATGCTTATTTATCACAAATGCATCAAAAAGATATTAATAGTTAAGTATGTGCTGTGTGTATTTTAGCATCTATGTACTGCATGGAGTACAGTTGCTTTTTAAAACATAATTGTATCAAGCATTCCTATGGAGGCAGGCTGAGAGAGCTGGGCTTGTTCAGCTTGGAGAAGAGAAGGCTCCTGAAGGGGAGACCTTAGAGGAGCTTCCAGTGCCTAAAGGGGCCATCAGGAAATCTGGAGAGGGGCTTTGACAAGGGCCTGTAGTGACAGGACAAGGGGGAATGGCTTTAAACTGACAGAGGGAAGATTTAGATGAGATATCAGGAAGTTCTCTGTGAGGGTGGTGAGGCCCTGGCACAGGTTGCCCAGAGAAGCTGTGGCTGCCCAATATCCCTAGCAGTGTTCAAGGAGAGGTTGGGTGGGGCTTGGAGTAACTTGGTCTAGTGAAAGGTGTCCCTGCCCTTGACCTCCCCCATAGCAGGTGCTTGGAACTGCATGATCTTCAAGGTCCCTTCCAGCTCAAGCCATTCTGTGATTCTGTGAAGTTTGAAGTACTGATCAGGCATAATGCATACAGATTATATATTAGGCAGTTCTCTACATGAAGGATCCCTGAAATAATTCTCACGTAAGCAATATACTGCTTGGTATGACAAAACACAGCAGTAGCAGGACATTTCAAAGTCTTGGGCACTTCTTCCTGAATATCTAAGCAAGTTTAAAGATACCAGTGCTGAGATTATAAAGGAGTTGTTAGGCCAAAGCGGTGGTCTAATTAAACAGGATAGGCCACTTGTTGCACAGTTGGCCCATCAGATAATCCTCTCCACCCACCATGGTTGCATCAGAAGAGATGAAAAATGGCTGCTCAGGCAGTGTGAGCCCAGAAGAGACAGGTACTTGAATCATAAGTATGTATGCCCACACTACAGGAGGAAGCAGTGGGACAGGAGCCTTGCTGTCAAGTGAGCCTCTGCATGAACAGGTGTTTGGAGTGCTGCCACTGCATACAGTGATGAAGACATGCTGCATGCTGGTTACCACACCTGCGCAGAGCTATGTCTTGGCCCATGAGAACCATCCTTAAATTGCTCCTCAGCCCCTGTAATTGAATAGATTGAGCTAATACGGTGGCACTAATATTCCTTTGCCTGTTTCTTAATGACCCAATGTCTAGTTTTGGGATATTTTGACTTTTATCTTGTCTCTCCTACACAGGTTTCTTGCATGATGATGGGAGTTCTAGATTCGACCTCACACTGTTAAAACCAGAAGGGGGTGCTGTTATTCTCAACTGATTGACAGATGTTAGCAGTCAGTTTTTATTGTAAACACATCCAAGAAGAAAAGGAGAGTTAAAACAAGCAAAGGAACAAACAAACAAAGCTGAACAATCATTGCTATTTACCCTGGCAAATGCTTCAGTGGGAGGAATGAAAATTCAGATGCAAAAAATGATTTTGAAAAAAGACTGAGAACTAATGGGACATTTTGATGCTATGCTTTAGAAATTCATATTTCAACAACCTGCATTTGTTGATCCTGCTCTACTGCAGCAACACTGAACTTGTTCTAAGTCTTCATTTCTGAAAGTTATAGTAGCCTTCATTCTTGAGAAGAAAGTGAGGACAACCCCTTAATTAGAAGTTGAAAGCATTGTTTGAACTGGTGATTTGTTGCCATATTAATAGGAGCTTTTTCTAAAATTAAGCCTGTATCATGTGTATTTTTTAATTCTCTCAATTGTCATTGTAATGAGCAGGAAACAATTTTATAGTGTGCATTTGGAAGTTGTTACTGACTTAATGCTCTGGGTCTTGTCTGGTTTTTACTTCTTTAAGTTCATTCCCTTTCAGTAAGAAAGATTTTGTTTATTACAACTTTAAGACAGCATTTTTATGACCTATGATTAGCCAGCCAAAGATAGATTTAATCAAACTGCTCACTGAAATATGTTCTCACAAATTTCTGTGTCTTAATGTCTTCTTTCAAAATCTCCTGGGCTGGAAACTTGCCCCCAGTGACATCAGTCTAAGCATCAATTGCCCAATTTTCTGATTGAGTATTGAAACTCTAGTCCCAGGTGTGAAGTTAGACAGCAAAGGTCCCTTCTAATGCAAACCATTCTGTTACTCTACGATCCATTTTGGCATTACTAGACCCTTGTTTGTCAGTAGCAAATTTTTTGCAGTGATTCCACGTCTTGTGAGTGGATGTGAACAGTAGTAAGAACCTGGATGAAAAATGTTATTTTTTACATCAGAGTGAGTTTGGACAGGCTGCACACTTCTGTGCTCCACTTAAGCACAAAGTGCATCTCTACTTATTTTCAAGATCTCAGAGGTGCAACTGCCATGAAGGGAAAGCAGATTGCATTTCCCTCAGCTTTTTTCTCTATGGGCATGCTAACAGCAATACTTCTTGATGTGGCAATCCACTTCATCTTGAAATCTAGTTGCCAGCAAGTGACTGTGGCCTTTAATTCTTTGTTTAAACTGCCGTATTTCGGTAAAAAGTAAATTCCCGTTTATTCATCGGCATTCTGATGATGCTGTCAGAATAGGATGTAATTGTGTCATTCCAGAATACTGATATTTTGTAAGGATAAAGATGATTTTACATTTGGTGATGCTTTATTCTGCATGTGCAATGACAAACTACAAAATACTTGGAAGGGTATTTTTTGCTAGATATATTCCTCTGCAGTCATGTTAATTACAAATATTCACTTCCTCATCCAACTAAAATTTGCCACTCTATAGGCTTTCTAAAATCTGTGTGAAATATCAAATTTCTGTAGTAATTGCTAAGTTCTTTCATATAGGATTCCGAGATGCTCCAAGTCCCATTCATTGGAATGGAAATGAGCTAAATGCACTCTTCACACATCTGGTTGTATGTGAATTCTCAACAAAGAAATCAATGCCCTCACGGCTTTGGTGGCTTCAATAAACCTGTGGCACGAGGCACAATTAGTGCTTCCCAAAGTGTTGAGAAAGCTCCTACAGTTTAGCTCAAATTATGTAGAACAAAAATATGAAAATTTCTCATAGGATTTAAAGCTTCTAAATTTTAATACTGGACAGTTTTCTGATGTGATTTGTTGGCTAAATAAGGCAGGTAGTATTTTTATACATTTGCAACAAAGACTTGATCTCCTTCAAAGCTGATTATCTGGGTTTAGTATCACCAGATAGGCTTAGGTAAAAATGACGTAATTCCCGTTTCAAGTGGATCATCCAAAAAATTAAATAAGTTCCAATGTTTCCCAATAAAAGTGTTTTCCTAGTGAATGTCTTACTTGCTTTCCAAGGAGGAAATAAAACTGCAGAATACGGCATCTTGAAACATGAAGAGAGAGAGCTCTAACTTCCAGTAAGCAGTTACAATGCCAGTATAGGTCCTTTAGTGAATGCTGTAATGCCTGAACAACTGGCATTATTTCCTTTAACTCTGAAATCATCATTTAAAAACTAACATATAATATGTATAATATAAACCCGCTGGCTAGTGGAACAATACAAATAAACCAGTAACCTTCCTCAAAATTAATTTTTGGCAAGTTTGTAACAATTTTTTTTGCCTTTTCACAGAAGATAGCAAATTGGTAAAAAACCCACCAAACCCTGGATCATTTTATATGGCTGTATCAAGGAACAGAAGCAAATACACAGTTTGATATTCATGCATCTAATTTCAAAATTGTTATAAAAACTGCGAGCTGGTGCTAGTTACTGTGTTCCTACTGAAGGGGATAATCGGCTGTGTACTGTACAGATTCATAAGCGATAAAGAAATTAGGAGAATGTTTCATTTTTGAAGCCACTGTACTACCCAAGGGGTCACTACATAGATCAGACGGTAAACAAAATCTCACAATTCTCTGGATGACATAATTAGCACAGGGACCTGTTTCTGCTAAATTTGAATGCTGGTGGTTCAGCATGCTGCATCCAGCAGTGCAGAATCATTTTGGAGGTGAAACTCCTAGTGAAACCTCAGCAGTTGGCTGTTTCTTAGGATTTTAATCTATTGAAAACAAAATCAATTCCAAATAGCAAATTTTTCATTTTTTTCTGCGTGTCTTCAGACTTAATCTGGCATTCACTAGATTCTGCTATAGCAGTCACAAAAAAAACCAGTGCTCAATAGCAGAAATGGGCTGTGTTTGACTAGATAGGATTTAACGGGGAGTCCTGGAAATTCATTTTGCCTATATAGCATTTTCAAACACTCACTCTTGGTGTATTTACATATGCATGTTGGGTTTTTTTACCCTAAGATACCATGCTATTGTACTAGCAAGTTTCTCCCACCTGTGACGGATAAAATTACAGTGTTTAATCTCCAGAAACCAGATCAACAAGGATTTATTTAAATAATTAAGCATAAATTCTTGCTCTTTAATGAGCCTCAGATTAACTCTGAATTCTCTAATGGTAACTTCTGGTAATTACAAGCAGAATACAGTGGATATAGAAGAAAGAATAGATCTTACATTTAAAGCACAGAGCTGGAAGTCTAGATTTTGTGGCTGATTCATGTGTTACCTGAAGGTCATGCCTTGAACAGTTCACTTTGATGGGCGTTTCAAAAGAGCTTGAATGAATCAGGTGCTACCTTAAATCCCATTGGAAAGTTAGGTGCTTAATGTCATTAGGTTCCCCTATAACTCTGAGGATTTAGGTGTCTGTGGTCAATCAGGGGTAAAGAAAGAAAAGGGGGCCGGGAGGGGCACCTGGAGTACTAGCTGCCAATTTATCACTAGTGTATCCAAGACTGACATCAAATGCTTAACTGGTATTTTTTGTCCAAAAAAGAAATAAGACCTCTTATACTAGAAACCCTTAGTTTAACAAAAATGTAATTTCACCTGACAGAGATTTACAACAAGAAGAAATGAAAAATAAGCTTTCCTGCTTATTCAGAGATATACATGAATACTGTAAGTAACACAATGCAATTTTTGTGAATTCAGTTCTATCCGTCTCAAAGGATACCCAGCTGTCTGTCTTTCTAGATGTAGCATCTGATTCCGATTCCTAAGTTCCTGTTATCCAGACAAAGCAAGTTACCCTCACAAGCCCCCATTTTTGTGCAGTTCCTGAAAACATCACCACAATAAATCAGAGTGCATCTCCGTCCGTGGATGAGGATGTGGACTACCTGGGCTTAGCAGGTTGCTGTGCATTTAATACTAATGATCACATTTCTCGTGTCTTTATGCTTTTTCTCATTTCCATGTCTTGCACAGTTTTAATCCTGCTTTTCTGTAAGGTTTTTCTCCCTCCCCTGTTTTCCTTACGAAACAAAATGGAAACTTAATACCATTTGTATGCTGAGTGAACTTTCAAACCCAGTAATATTTTTGTGTTAGGAAACTTATCTCTTTGGTGATTCATCTGCTACATCCCCGACATATCCGAGCATGCCCTGTTATTTGCATGTTTGCAAAATTTTGGCACTTCAAGGGTTAATGTGCCTTTTGTACCTCAGACAGACTAGGATTTTGCAAGGAAATGTCTGTTGGTTGCAAGAGCCTATGAGCAAGTATGAGACTAATTTCCTGTTAAGGAGTCGCTACATTAAAAGGATATTTGCATAATCATAGACTAAGATAATGTAGGGAAAACCCCAGAGATCATTCTGATGCCAGGATTAAGCCAAGCCCAACATGTAATTTATTTGAATGCATGAAACTTACTTCTTATCGTTCACTTCTATCTCAAGTCCCCAAGCACTTTAGTTGGCAGCAGCAGACTCTAACTCCTCCTGGCTAATTCATTATCCTCAACAACTTTTAAAAGGGTTATTTTAAGTTTAACTTAACAGTATCCCTGCAACTTAATTCATACAATGAAGAAAATATTCCTTTTATGACCTGTGTGATGTGTTCAAAATCAAGCTACCACATCTTCTTGGGTCATCATTTCATTTAATGCCCTCACCTTCAGGTTACAATAACTTCTGAAATAGCGCATGCACCACAAAAACAAGGGTTCAGGATGACACCTATGAAAAACATAGCCAAAACCAATGGGATTTCATAATGCAGGTAGGTTTTTCATCCTGTACATAAATAAAGGAGAGTCTATTCAGGAGTTTAGCAAAAGGGCTAAAGAGAAAGTACACTAGAAATTAAAAATCAAGGCCCTTAAATGTTTCTGAACACGTTATACTTAGGGATGGAAGTCCCTGTCTCTGACTTGCATTTTAAATCCAGTTGCACACTCTAGATTTTTTTTGGATAATCCCATTGCTAAAGTACAGAATTTGTCACACTCGTCACCTGATATTTCTTCCATGTAAACCTGCTTAGATGCTGGGGTGCTGTAGAGGTATCTAAAAGGTTATTTATTTGTTACTCAACTTGGACGAGTTACTTGAACCTGGAAGTCCCGTTGCCAGAAAAAAAAACAAACCAAACAACCAAACAAAAAACACCAACAGCCAAACAAAAAAAACTCAGTTACTGTCATGTTCACTTGCCATGGTTAAAGCAAATGAGGATACAAAGAGATGTATAGGAGTAGGGAGAGGGCAGCTGCTGTTTCTGAAAAGCAATAGTGGGAGGAGAACCCATTCAATAACATTTTAGTGACAGATCAGTCTATCAAGCCTCGAGCCATAGCCCAAGAGGGAAATAATGTTTCAAGTGAGGGAAGGGAAAACATTATGATAAATTATTTAATTGTAGTAAAGGCAATAAGAGAGAATATAATTAAAGTCTCAGACACCTAAATAAAACAACATTTAGTAGCAATGGTAGCAACATTAGTAGATGAGCACAGTTAAATGAATGGGACAATGAGCACTGTCTACTGCGACTGATGCACTAATAAAACACTTTCATTGTACTAGAAAATAGTACCACGGTTTAATATACTTTAACTATGTTTAAAACAGCAGAGTTCTAGTAGTCTGAATAGTTAGTCCAATATTATTAATGAAAAAGTTCTGTATGAACCTACATTAAGGTGTATTGTGCTGTTTGAAATTTCTAGTCCTCAGTAAGGAAGACTCCTATACTTGAAAGGGGAAGTCCAGACATTTTAAGTAGTTAATACAACACGGACTCCTTCTAAATTTTAGAAATGTTAAAAATAAAATTATCACATACTGAAAATGAGGAACTAATTCTAATTAGATCAGAAGAGAATAATGATCAATCAAGTAGTAAATACTCAATAATTTAGTGTAACCCAAAACTCACATTGCACGAAATTAATTACCAAATACAGTGAAATGACAATACATTGCCACCTGTTCCCATAGGGAGACAAAGGATGTGACACAGTCATCCAAGCTATATTTAAGTTTGATGTCTCCCCGAAAGAGTTGAACTCTACCTTGATGATGGTTTCCAGGCTGCAACACTGAGACCAAAACTGGCCTTATGCCATAAACCAGTATTACGCAAGTCACAAGCTTTCCCTAGTCATGCTTCTCTGTATGTGAAAATCCATGCAGAAATCTAGGTGAATAAATTTATCAGAAGGCTTAACCTCTGGAGGGAAAAAAAATCCCAAAACTGCTTTGCTTACTTCCTCTACTGTTAACGATAGTCCATTCACAGCTTCACTTTCACAAATCCTCCAAAGCTCTGTAAGTCTCTGCAATGCGCCTACCTGCCTTACCTATCTTTATAGGTCTCTGATTTTTTCTTTCCTCACACCATCTTTAAAATTGATCCTAACAACACTGAGGATAGTTTTACCATGGAAGAAGTGTCCACACGTAAGAAACACTTCAGGATGAGAGAAGGAATACAAAATACTTATATGCAGTAAGAGGTCTCCATCATGAGCACAAGAAATGAGCACAGGATTCCTGAACAGGGGAATATGGAAAAGGTGAACAAGAAGGAGAAAGCTAAAACCCGCAAGGAATGGGTGTTAAAATCCCAGAAAATTCAAAGTACTATGGCAAGGAATGTAACATAAAAATTATCTTGCACAAGGGGAGAAAAAAAAAAGAGAGAAAACACACATTAGAGAAAAGCAGCCACGAAGAGCGCAGGAGAAGTGTCGTAAAGTTGACAAAGTTAAATAGCTAAGTGGCCAGGCTTAGCCTTGTGCTATAGGTGTCAGCTAGGTCAGATTTCCCATTACAGGATTAAGTTTTTCACACGAAACCTATAAGACATAGATGCAAATTCAGTGTGCTCAGAAGCTGGTAAGAACTTTATGGTCCTTTCTAGTAGCATCAGCTTAGTTACAGTTGTAATTATCCTCTCTTTAAAAAAAAAGATGCTAATAATTTTTCCAGGATATTTCTCATTTGCATATTTTGTTTAAATCCTGAAGCTGCTGTTTTGAATTACGGTTGACATTTTTCTGTAGGGTTTGGGGGGTTTTTTTCAGAGAATGTTTTCATCCTGCTTCATCCTGAAGTATCAGTCCAGTGGAAATGACAGAGCTCAGATTCTGCAAATTAGAGAATAAACTTGTTTTCAAATAAAGAAAAGACAGAGAGCTGAAGTACAGCAGGGATCACTGAAATGCTGTTAGCCTGGAGATGTTAAAGTCAAGATAGTCTCATGAGTTGTGTGTTTACACTTTGTCAGTTCTGCACTGAAATTGCGCTTTTTAATATCACTAATATCTGTAGAGGAAATTCTCACTGTCTTCAATTCAGTAGAAAGACTAAAATATCAAAAAGGTTATTATCAGGCCAGAGATCACTTCACCACGATGGAGAATAATATAGAAACTGATTCCTTCCTTGCAGAACTCTTGCAAGCTTTCCTTTAGGGACTGAGTGTAAGACTGTTTTCAGGAGCAGAGGGTATAACATTTCTTAAGGGTTTGTAGATGTCCTTGGGAATTAGCTTCTATAACCCAAATAGTCTCTTGGGACTCTCTAAACTATCATATTTGGTCATTTCAGCTTCAAGTGAACATAGCAGCAGTTTGAAATCACAACACCCTCTCCCAAACTATGACTTCCACGCTTGAGTTCTTAGAGGATAAAGGTGGGATTTCCCAGTTGGGTAACAATCAGGTCCTGTTCAGAGAAGTAATATCAGGTCTCTGACTCGTCTATGATCAACCTAAACTCTGTAAAGGTATTAGTCTTCCTTAAGCATCTTTCAAGCACTTAAAGCTTGAAAGTGCTATCCAAAAAGAGAAAGTAGGTTCCTGACATTGTAATGGGCTTCCTTGTAAAAACTTTATTATTCAAAAATATAAGAATATTCACATATTTAAAATACAAGCTGTATGTGAAGTAGAATAAGCAACCAGTAGCAAACAACAGGAGCAAAACTAGGTCTTTAATCTTAAAGTGATACCTGGGTGTTAGACTGAACACAGCAGAGAACTGCCTCCTCCTATTTGAGAAATCTCAGCCTAGAATGCATTCTTAAAGATGGATGCCTAGCCACTATCTTTGACAAAAGAAAAAATGTAACCAGGGATTATCAATTAATTCCTGAGGAGGAGGAAGTACCAGCTCCTTCATATTGTACCCAAAGTGTTAATGGTCTTATTCAGAATGATGAAAACCTGGTACCTTTTCATAACGAGGAGGTGCAACCAGGTTTCTCCCATCTCCATGAAGACAGCTAAAACTTCAGTTATTCTGAATTTGGAGGGAGTACTCTCATTCCTTCTTACTGAAGATGCTGTGAATAGTTACACTAGCTCAGAAAGAGATAGCAGTGGGCAACTATGAATCCTCAAGCAACCAAAAGATCATTTACATGGAAAAGGGGAGCCCTGAATTCTAATCTGTATTTAATTTATAGATACTTGAATCTGTGTTCTATTTTTTTTAGCTTGAACTAGAGAAAGATGAGTCAGCAGAAGGAAGTTAAAGTACTGTCAATCAGCAAAGTTTTTGTCAGGGGAGATAAAAGGACTCTCCAGCAGCAGAAGGAATTAAAGTGTATTGAAGATTTTTGAATGAGTGTCATTTAGATAACATAGGATATAAAAAGTCATTTAGTTGTGAGAAATATTTTATTCGCAGCCAAACCCAAATGTGCTCACATCCTCCAAAGATTATCAAGACTGGTTCCTGAAAGGGCTTAGGTTTGATGTAGGTTCTTGGCTACTCAAGGCTTTTGGTGGCTGTGCACAATTCTAGAAGAAATTTAGATGACAAGGGAAAAACCTGTGGACTAGATACCTCTAATAGAAATATCTAAGAGGCTGAGAATAGTTATTGATGCTTGAAGTGGAGGTTTGAATAGGAAATTTAGAACAAATCTAAAGAAATAAGCAACTACAGCTTCCAGGCCTCACTTTCATCAGACTTCTTTTACTTTCCATGTTTCTTATAATCTTCTTTTGGTCCCAAAATGGATGACAGATGCTTTTACCAGTCATTCATCTTGGTAAAGTTTTTATTTTTCAAATTAGTAACCTTTAATAAACACACCCCTGTAATTTGCATTGATAATCCTTTTCCCTAGAAGAGTGGGTGTTGCTGCAGGAACATGTCCAAAGGTTGCTCTCCAACCAGTTACTACTGAAAAAAGCACCATGCCAGTAGCTATTATGACTCAATAATAGATTCAAATCTCTTGTTATGCGTTAATATAGGGTAACAACTCCCTTAAAATTTTCATTAATAATGAAGCACCTTAACGAAATACATACAGAACAACAGCTGCTGTGAACTTCTAGTAGATGCTCTTTCTGCAAGGTCTCTATTAGCACTCTAGATACCACATCCCAATCTTCCAGACACCCAGGCAAAACAGTAGTGGGCCCAATTCAAATGCTGATGTGTGTACAAATGAGTAAATGGGATTTCAACAGTCCGGTAATACTGTACCTTTGCAAATATAGTATTGTTACTGCATTAAATACTACATTGGTCTGACCAGAAAGTGCTTAAGCTCAGCTGAAGTAAAAGCAGAAAAACCCCCTTTGAGCATGTCAATCTGAGGCAGAAAGTTTGTTGTGCTGTGTAACAGCATCATTGTAACTGGTGGAGCTGTCTAGCCTAAAGAACTGACTTAGCGCTTATAAGCTTTTATCTTGGAGTATCCACTTTTGGTCTTGAATAAACAGTCTCTTATTCATGCTCTGTTTTATTCTGTTGTTGATCCTTATGTAGACGAACCGTGGTCCTTTATGTCCACATGCAAGCATGGGTGCTAAAATCCATTAATAAAACCTATTGATTCAAACTGTTTTCAGAAAAGTTACCAAAATATGGTTTTCTTTAATGTTTAGGAAGTCTGAAGTTCAGCTTTCTCTTTTTTCAACCAACTATTCATTTCCATGTTAAAAACTTACAACTTAATTATTAGATACATTGATTATTTAATTTCTACCCCCATTAAAAGAACCTGATCCTATCTTGCTCTCAGAATTTGAAGTTTAGGTTTGGAGAGTTGGAGGTAGTAATAACTCAAAGAAACAGGGCAGTAGTCCTTTTGCTTAGATAACAACATAGAACATATATTTCACCATGTAATTCAACTATTCTTCCCTTAGCCAAATAATTTGCCACAGACAAGGACAACAAAACCAAAGAGACTATTCGATCTTCGTTTATACATGTCAAACCTCTTCATTTATACATGTCAAACATGCACCTTTTTTTTCCTCTTCCCCCAGTTGTGCATCTTTCCCTATTGCCCTGCAGCAGAACATGGGTAGAATTCAATAAAGACACTTACTCTATTTTTCCCCTTTTATTTTTGAATAAGAAATGAATACTGTTGTAAGTAATGTTTATGGAGGCAGTAGGAGTAACCTTTTCTTGCTGCGTTAGCTTGGGGTGTTATGTACAAGCATTTTTCCACAATGTCACGTTGTTTGCACACCAGTAGATTAATAGATTAATCTGCATGTTTACTGTAAAATGGCGACCACTGGAAGTGCTATCTTAAGTTAAAGAAGCAAGTTACTGCCATTTCTGATAGTCACTGAATAGTTACCACCAAATAATTAATTTTCGTGGGCTTTTTTTTCCACAGTAACTATGCAATTAACTTGTGCGCATAGTGTTATTTCAAGATAGGTGTACTGTTCAACTTACTTGAGTTATGCAATACAGGTGTTCTGCAGTTGATGAAACATCCTGTAACCTGAGATCATTGCACTGATTTGGGTGGAAAGATATCCACTCAGCAAAGTGGCCAAGGGTGAGTAACCGTAGAGAATAAACTGTTCTCTCTGGAAAAGTACAGAAGAGAAAAGAGAGAGCACACAGAGTGAAAAAGAGTGTTGAAAAAACAGAGGGATGACTGTTAGCCTTGTGGCAGTGAGACTCATGAAAATTCCAGGTTTTCTGGATTTTACTAAGGCTTTTGATACTGTGCCTCACAGCGTCCTTCTGGACTAGTCCAGCTCTGATATGGGTAGGGTTATGGTGTGCTGGGTTATTCCATTCCATTTCAAGCCTCGAAGCATCTGGCTTCCTTACATGAGTTAGATCAAGACACTGACTGAGCTAAGCCATGTTCTGCTTATTTGTGAAAGGAGGATAAAATTCCTTTCTGCTATGCTCTGTAAATTGTGACCAACAGAATAGGTCTTCATGTTCCATTGAGACTGCTTAAATGCAGTTAATAAATAAATACAATACTGGGGTAAAGGGAGAGGAATATGCAGGAGAAAATGAGGAAAGGAAATTATAAAGGAACAAACAAGCCTATTGAAAAAGTCAAACATGACAATGACTTTAAGATATCAAGAGGATATTAAGACGTACAGACAAAAAAAAGAAAAAAGAAAACATTCGGAAAAATTGTAGGGCAAATGATTTAGAACAAGAGTATCCAAACGACAGAAAAATAGCGGAGCTTAGAAGAACATTTACTTTCTAAATATGGCTGATAGATAAACCAGGGGCTGTGTCATTAAACAATTAGTACCCTGTGGCAGACCATCCCTTTTCCCATGCTGGAAGAGCAAGTTTCTTTCCTCTGTAATTGCTTACATTTCCCTGTGGTATAGCCAAACGTTCTGGACTCTAAGAGAATGAGAGCTCCACAGCACAGAAATCCCTAAGGAGCAGACCAGACACTGTGAACACAAAATACTTGCAGAGAACTGCTACTCATAAAGAAACTTGCCTTGAGAGCCAGCAAGCTTAGCACTAATTAAAGAGGCAGATCAGCAGCTTTGAGAAGTGTGGTTCTAGTCTTCCACAGGACTGTCAGAGATGACTTTTACAGATTGTTTCAGTGTATGTAGTGCACATAATTCCCAATCCCCTGGAGCAAAGGTGGTTACTTTTTTTCCTTTTCCCTCTCTATGGAAACTTCTGAGATTGAATTGACATTCAATGAACTTTAGGATTTTGTTGGTCTTCTCTTACTCACCTATCATGGCCTAGATACTAGGAACAAACATCAGCCAGTAATAACTGAAGTGGCTGGTTTTGACTTTCTTTCTTAACCTTTGTGTTGATGCTGACTCAGCTCATTCATCCTGCCTCATGCTATTCTAAAAAATCCAGAATAAGTAGAGAGAGATGGTGCCAGTCTGATACCAGTTCTTGAGGTAGGGAATGGCCAGGGGCTTCCAGCACAAAAAAATCAGTGAGAGCTGTATGAAGAGATAAAAAAATAAGAGGAGAGCCACCTTTGGGAGAAAGGGCAGCAGCTGTGAGGAGCAGTCTCCTGGAAGACATCTTTCATGCCTGTCTGGGAATTATCTACAATTTTGACATTGAATTATCTCAATCTCAACAGGATCCTGATAGTTTTGGTAGAAACTTGGCAGCAATCCAAGGAAGCCACGTTCAGAGCATTTCAGAGGACTGGGACTTTGGGTTCGGTTTTGGGTTTGTTTTTTCTTCTTTTTTTTTTTTTTTAATTTTGTTTTTGATTAATTTTTTTTTATTTTGGGTGTTGTTTTGGTTTTTTGCTTGGTTGTTTTTTTTTTTTTTCAGGAAGGCAATTAAATAAAAAGAATCCTATTTTGGAGATGGATAAGTAACCCCGTGAGGATTAGCCTTCATTCTCCCTTTGCTGGGATACTGCATTATTTTGTAATTGCATTAACACTTTCCAATATTACATCTACTTTTATCTGCCCATCTCTTATTCCACATGGCCAGTGCCTCTGCTAATTCACACAAATTCCTTGGTGCAACAACTATACATGTGAAGCACATACAAAAGCTGCACATATGTTTTGGCTCAAAAAAGTGATGCAGTGAGGTACTGTCTGTAACAAATTTCTTGAAGGCAGAACACCAGTTTCAGTCAGCTGAGTTTAAAAAGGTTCAGTACAAATTATTTTGTTTCTTCCCTGGGGATGGCTCATCAACAGCCTGAAAGCAAAGTCTGGGCCCTGTTTTTTTAACAAGTCCCACAAGAAGGAATAATCAGATCAGCTTACTTAAAATTACTGCTGTATGGAGTGGGGAAGAATGACAGTTTAGACTGGGTCTGGAAGGATTTACCAAGTTACTGCTGCACTGTGTAAACACATCTGTACCTTGCTGTACTATATCAGGGTAGGAAGAAAAGTGACCCCCAAGCATTAAGAAAGCGACTGTGCTCAGTTTGTGCAAACAACTAATAGAAACTCTAAACCAGGATATTTGTGTACAGCATGCATGGATTTTTCATAAAGAGCAAGTATATAAACAAATTATTCCTTATTTGACCTAGGGAAACACCACTCCCATTCTGCACACAATTACATCTTTTATGTCCTGCATGAAAGAATATACTGCAAATGAATCTTAGTACAAAGTTTAAATAAAGAATTACCAAGTAATAATTAACCCAGCCTGTCATTTATTACGATTAGACACTAAAGTAAGGTCAGTAATGCTTCTCAAAGAATGTACTCATTTTAGAACAGGTATGACCAGTTACACAGAGGTCTCAAAAGACACAGTGCTCTCCTCCTGGCTTAGTGATGCACTGTGTATTCATTTTTATTGCTGGTTTTGACCCAGTTATCAATCTCACAGCCAAGGTGACATGCTAAGAGATCCAAGTCACACCGAGGTTATGAGTCACACAGGACTTTCACCCGTAACCTCTCCTGTAAGGTTAAACTAAGGATCTCCTCTCTTCTGTGATGAAACCCTTTTCACTGCAGGACAATGTATGTTACTGTAGTTCCAAAATGAGGACTCACAGGTTACATTTTATTCCCGAGCTCCATTAATGTGGGAAACTCTTTTTTGCACAAGTGGCCAACCAAAGGTTAGTAACAGCTAATAAATCAGACCTAAGTATGGATAAATCACTTTGTTATGTACTAAGAAACATCTTACTATGGAAATACCTTTTGTTCTAAGTTCCTTGTCCGGATGGTGTTTTGAGAACAAGCTGTGTAGAGTTGTACATATACAGTTCCCCAAATCTATTAGCACTCCTTTACATTACTGGGCAGGATTTGTCTGGTGATGAGATTCTATTGAAGCATCCCAGTGCCTTCTCCACTGCTTAGTTCCCCACAGTGCACTGCAAACCACCTACTACTGAAGTCTTATTTTCAGATTTTGGGGTTAGAGATAATGCTAATCTTACAAAGTCATTATTTACTATTTATATTATAGTTGCACCTAGAAACCCCAAATGAAAGGATTTAATTTCAATTAGGTGTTTTGCAAACAGTAATAAGAAAGAGTTCCTGCATCAGAGATCTAACAGCATTATCGGCCAGGATAAAAGCGATGGATGGAACAGATAAACCACAAGGTGGGAGTGGATTGGAAAGACTGAATAACTGTAAAGCAGACTTCACTACAGCTCCCTACTTGCCTAACCGATGGGCATGTTTCAAGAGCATCACAGCAGAAAAAGGATTTGAGGAGGGATTTAGAGGAGGATAAGACATCAGCTTTATGAATTTTGTCAAGGACAGGTTTCTGCTGCTAGGTACTGCAGCATGGAAAAGATTTAAGACTTCTGTCTGTCACTGAAAGAAGCACAACTGCTTAAGAAGTTGCACTAGGTGACCACCCCTCACTTTAATAAATTAATTGCCGCAACCTATGGTGAAAGATGATTTTGCTAATTGGCTCAAGCCTATTTAACATCTATAAACTGGAAAACAGTTTTAATTTTCATCTCCTGTGAGTACACATAATTACATCCTCTCTTTGTTGTTTATCCTGAAGTTGATCATGCTCCAGTAGGGCTGGAGTCCAGAAAACATAACTGCATGTCGAAATGCAAATTGCGCAATAATCACCATCATAGAGATTTAAAAGGAAAATTATGGGATTTATTATAATCTTGTATGGCTTTACAGGATATTTTAAACCAGCTAATACAAAAATTATTTTCTGAAACAGAAAATATGACTGCATTTCACAAATATCTCAAGTCTTTTCCATTATGTGTTGAACAACATTTTTCTTATCCAGTTAGTTTCATGTTTTCAGTGGAGACAGCTACAGTCTGTGTTAAATACAGTTGCTTGGGAGATGATAATATGATATTATTATTGTTATTAATGTTATCTGATTGATGTTGCACTAAACCATCTAAATTTAAATCAAGTTGAACTCTTAAGAATATAATAATTAAGCTCTCCTACAGTTGATCTGTGTCCCATTGGCAGCTTGAAATCCTTTCTTTTCCCCTCTATTCTCCATTCCCACTGACTCTCCAGGGTCCCTGGATGCTATTCCAGGCTGACTGTCCATCCCTTAGCCCTGATGGAAGCCTCCCTCTCCCACCAGTCAGGTACTTTCACTCACTCATTTGCCTTTAACCACATATTTAAATCAAGACCAGATTTTTGGCTCAGGTTTCCTTTACTAATGTAGCACAGTAAGTAACAAAGCATGATACTGGTCAAGCTTTCAAGCAGCTGAGTCTAAAAATGTGTATGCAAATCTCTCCTCTCCCTCCCCTTTATTTACATCTAATCCACTCTTTTTACATTTTGCCATGTATTTCCTACTGCTTAGCTTCTGTCATCAATCTTTTTCAACTGATTAATGACTTATCCATACAATAGGTACCCGTGCAAGCTCCAGTCATTGTCTGCACCGTGTGTTCTTGCTACTAAGTATTCAAAGCATATATTTGGTCATTTCCTGGCTTTCAGTCCTTATTAAAAGACAAACAAAGACCTTTTGATTGACTATAAATAGCCTGCTAAATCAGCTTCTTGCTAGCTACCCAATCGGACTCTCAAACACCCCATTACTTTAGCTGCACAGTTCCAATAATTAAGTCTCCTGCTCTTCTAGGCCTCAATTACATTGTTTTCACTGACACCTATAAAGTCTTATTTCAGGAAATGGGAAAATTAACCACTATATTTATTTACATCCTCATAAAATAAAACCTAGCTAGGGCTGTTAAAGCACCTGGCACAGGTTTAGAAATGTAATTACAATATCATGGAATCAGTCAAAACACCAGCTGCTCTTTCTCTTCTGTATCTCTTCCATCAGCTACATATCATTCACTCTTTAGTGAGAATATTCAGTGAAGATTAAAAGTCATCCTAAACCATATCTATTATGCAATCATGTCTTTACCTTGCTGCTATAGCTAAGCATCTCTTGTACAAACCTTGGAAAGTGGCCATGGGGAATAAGTAAACAAATAACTTCTAAATAAGAAATATTAATGTCTTCTTCTAGCATGTAGCCCTGATTACTGCACCCATGGCATAGTTCTGCAACTTCTATTGCTTAGAAACTACTTTCATGTAACTTTGTGAAGTGCACTGAACAAGTCTATCCTTCCCACCAAGGTGAAAACCAAAGAATTAATCATCCAAATAAGATCTAAAATAATTCCTACTATATACAGTCTTCTGATAGGTAGCAAAACATATTTTTAAAGGTCAACAGAGATGTGGAATGCAGAATTAAATACTGATTAATCAGGATAGGACTGATAGTTGATACAAGAGCAAGTTAACCACCTGGTGCTGTAAATAATTACTACTTTAGTAAATTTAACATCCACGAGTACAGAAAGAGAGGCATGTGTTCAAAACCTGGGCCATTTTTATATAGATGGATGAAAAAGGATGCAACTCTGTTTGCCCAGGCAGTCTGTCAGGCGTGGCTACTGCCCACGTAACAGTGGATGTATAAGTCAACAGGTGAGTATTGTATAAGTCAACAATATGGATTTGCATCAGGTTGCATTTTGGCAGTTACATATTCAGAAATGCAGGAAAGCCATGGCAAGTTTTTAATTGTCAATTAAATGCCCAAGTAGTTTTCCAGGAATGGGTATTCTGTACATTTACTTTAGATGCTCCTCAGAGTGTGGGAGGCTGGGAAAGAACTCTCAGGTAAACACTAGCACTAGCAGGACTGAAAGTAGGAATGTTGTGTTGTGTCAAAATGTATACCTGAAAAACATGAGTGCAATCCAGACATCTTAGTAAATGGGTACTACACTAAACTTAGAATAATACAGGAATTATTTGTGATATTTAAGTATCAGCTCTTTGTGAAATATTGGATACATCCAAGTTATACATACTGTTACCATGTATTTCATTAGGAACCATTTATTCTGCAGTAGGATTAGTTACAGTATTTAACCGTAACATACCTTCCAAAACAGCTAATCATTCCCTGCATTAGCATGAAAGGTTGCTGTATTTTCTCCATTTGGTGGTAGAAAAATATGGGCAAACCTTTCTCAGTAACATTAGTAAAACCGTGGAGCCTTGATGTAACTAAGGATTGGAGTGCAAGAAAAACTCTCTAGGCCTGCAGTTGGACCATATGTTCCAGGTCCTCTCAAGGGACTAAGAAATCTGATTGATTGCTTGGGTGGCTGTTCAACTTTGCCTCTAAATGCAAAGTTTAGCTACAACTCTACAAAATCCAAGATTCCTCTCCACCCCACTTATTTTTTTTCTTTAAGCCTTCTTTAAGCTAAAACCTGATAAATATCTGTCAACAAGCAGTTCATCAAATAGCAGTGTGAAGCTTTGGTATATCAAAGGGCAAGAGATCATAGAACAGGCATTTGTCTAAAATGTAGCCAGATATTCCAAAGAGCTCAAGGATAATTTTTTCAAGTTCAGCATCCACCTCTATAGGCAAATTTTCAGAAGTGCTCAAAGCCACGCATGCTAAAAGTCTCTAAGAATGCTGCTACTTGTTTTGGTTCATAAAAGAAGCCAGGCTTTTTGAACAGTCTGTCCCCTTTGAAATATTTCTGCTAAAGGATATTACGGTATCACTAAGTTATTATTTTGGGTTCAATACATATCTGTAGATCTCTAGAAAATAATCTTCTTGTAAACCCATTTTTTTGCTAAATGAAAAACAAGCACAGTCACTTTGGAACAATGCTTGTTGTTTTTGAAATGGCTTCATAGGCAGCCTTTGTATGAAATACTTCATCCTTGTTTTTTGGAAACTTTTTATCATAAGAGCATGTCATTTTTCCATCTATTTCTAAAGCAATAGAAAAGCATTATAAAAGCATTCTATTTTGTTCCCTTTACACATATATATTTTCCTAAACTAATGCTTATTTTCTCCACTACAAATGCTGTGATTTTTATAAAACAGAATTACATCTCACATGTGTTAATCAAAATGTTCTGTTGGTTTTTCGGAGTACTGCAAGTACATCTTACTAAACCCTTTCTCCTGAATAAAATACAGAGAACAGCCTCAGAAAAGGGTGTTGACTGTTGTAGTTACCAGTAAAAAAACTCAAGAAACTGGAAGAGAAATAGAATACAGTTTATTAAAAGTCAAGTTAAAAATGCTACACTTACACAGATGTGTAGACATCATCACTGGGAAGGTAATTTCCTGTGAAAATCCCTGTTTCATAGGGATAATGCAGAAAGACTGCACAGTGTGACTACAAATGGTCATGTAATGTTAGGCATTTCATGAAATAGCAGAAACTTTTCAAAATTTTTTTGGAATAGCTCTCATAATGTGACTGAATTCCAGTGGTTTAATAGAAGCCCATTTAATTTAAGATGTTACTCCAAAGATAATTTTTTCAGGTTTATAATTTAAACAAATAAACAATGGATGGGGAAGCAAAACCCAGAGAGGAAAGGTAACATGACAACATTCATCTGACCCAAAACTGGAGAAGTCTCTGCTGCCTTTCAAAGCTCAAGAGACACTTTTCATTTTGCCGCCTCTCACAGCTGCTGTTTCTGCTGAAAAGTGTACATCAGACCTAAAATGAATCCCAGAAGACTATCAAGTACAAGATTAGTTTCTGACTGGGTAGAAAGGAAAAAATATTTCAATGAGAAAATGGAGCGCTCAAACAGGTCACCAAAAAAGGTTGGAGAACATGGGTCCTTGAGGGCTTTTGAGCCTCAACCGGGCAAAGTCAGTACAACATGGTCTGCATTCATAGTTCATCCTTCTCTGCATGGGGGTCAGACCAGAGACCTCCTGGGGTCCGTTTCCCACCTTTATGACTCTGTGCTGACCCTATGAATTCACCTTTCCTCAAGGCTACCAGCCTTGGAGGTGACTTTTCTTCTAGTGGGAGAAGAAATTCATTTGCAAGGGAACCCTTCACTGGTCAGTGGATACCATGGGGGCATTGTCTGAAGTTTGCATTTCATGAGGACACACGTCTCTGCATATGAGTGTGTGCACGCACAGACGTACACGTGGACACATGGCAGCAGTCAGAGACTGTGTTCAAACTTGGAGGCTTTCCAAGGCCTAAACATCCATCATTTATACAGATTTCAATGAAAGATTAAAAGAAATAGTTGAGTATTGCTTGGCTCAGAACACCCAGGAAGGAGAGCAACTATTCTGAATTGCCTGAGGGAGTTGACAACTAGGAGCAATGGGGTAAAGTCAGGTAAAGAAAAATAACTTAAACATCAGTAAAATTTCCTAACTGTGAGTGTTATTGGACTGGAATAATCTTCCCTAAGGGAAGCAATAAAACCTACATCATTTGCATCTTTGCAAACTAGACCAGACAAAGCACTGGGAAATATACTGTGGGGAACAATCCTGTAAAATGATTGCACTAATTTTTCCCATCTGTTGTTTCTTCATAGGATTGCTTCATATGTGGAATGTGCCATACTCTTTTTCCTGTTACTTTATTCCCTTTCCTGTGGGCTGAGTGAAAAAACCCTGAAGGAAATTATACCATCCTAACTGAAAAGTGACTTAAGACAATTTGCATTTTTATTTTAAAAAAATACATATTTTCTCTTTAAAATATAAGCAGTGATAGACACAAGAGCATATTATCTAGGGTAATGACACACTTCAGTATACTAGGCAATTAGGTTTGCCTTAAATTAATTATTGTTTGACATGCTGCTCATACAAATACTCGTGTAACAGAAGGAAGTCAGTTTGACCTTAATTATTGCCTATAAATAATCCCTGAGTTGTAACTAAGTAGTGCCTTTTAAAATGTAATTATTAGAATACCAAAGTTACAGAGTTCATTGATTTATAATTACTTAATTATTTATACACATTAAACCACAGCTGTGATAAGTTCATCATGCCTACATGCATTAGCCTGGAAACTGATAAATTATGGCAAAGAACTTGGACTCACGTTATCTCCCACACTTAAATGGCTAAATAATCATTCCAGTCTAGTCAAGGTCAGTAGCAGTCATCAGACGGCTGGTAGACCGTGGGAAATAGGCTGGTCACTTCAGTACATATCCTTCAGAATAACAAGAAGGGGATACAAAATGTAGGCACCTCCAGGATCCTGGGCTCTCACCAGCTAATTCAGACAAAAAGCTGCTGCCTTGTGAGTCTGATTTTACACTTTTAGGATCGTAATGTATAACATGCTATTAGAAGTTCTGGTAACTGTGCTCCTGGGAAACAGAATACCCACGTAATTATGAAATTTCACTTGCTCCTAAACACAAGGTATGTGGTTGGTTGCACGCTTGCATGCAAGGGAGATACTCATCTTGCTTCTCGTGCCTTGCACCTTGACACAGTAAGAGCATTTCACAGAGAGTGTTCAAGCCACACTGTCATGGTTTAACCCCAGACAGCAGCTAAGCCCCATGCATCAGCTCACTCATTTCCCTTCCCTCCCCAGTGGGATGGGGTAGAGAATGGCAAACGCAAAAGTGAGAAAACTCATGCCTTGAGATAAAGACAGTTTAACAGGTAAAGCAAAAGTTGTGAATGCAAGCAAAGCAAAATGAAGAACACATTCACTACTTCCTATCAGACATCCCCAGGACAGCAGGGCTGTATCACATGTAAGACAAAAGTCTTCACTCTGAACTTCCTCCCCCTTTCTTCTTCTTCCTCCTCAGATTTTTATGCTGAGCATGACACCATATGGTCTGGGATAACCCTTGGGTCAGCTGAGGTCAGCTGTCCTGGCTGTACCCCCTCCCAGGTCCTTGTGCATCCTCAGCCTGCTCACTGGTGAGGTGGGGTGAGAGGCAGAAAAAGTCTTGGCTCTGTGTAAGCAGCACAAATCCAAAGCACAGCCCTATAGCAACTACTGTGAAGAAAATTATCCCAGCCAAAACCAGCACACACGCACACAGTCCTCTTGTCTTCTATATATTCAATTCTTTCTCTGCCAATATCCAGTAATCACCATACAGGCCACTCTGTTGTATTACATGGATTTCCCCACAGTGAGTGGGAAAAAAAGGAGCTATGAGTAATAAAGCATTTAAAAGTAGTCAGCATGACACACTTTCACTTAAATTGTAAATCCCACCTGTCAGAAGAGTGGAAAAGCCAACACCTTTCTTAAATCTTAGTTCTGAGAAACTGAATCCTGCATTTTGCTTTAAAGATCCTATGTTTTGCTCAGAATAAAGTGGTATTTGGAAATAATCTGTATAGATTTCACAGCATTAAAAGTTTGATTAGGTTAGAATAAGGTGTCAAAATCATTAGCTAAGCAG
The DNA here is from genome assembly GCA_009867235.2 of Psittacus erithacus. Classification (NCBI taxonomy): domain Eukaryota; kingdom Metazoa; phylum Chordata; class Aves; order Psittaciformes; family Psittacidae; genus Psittacus; species Psittacus erithacus. Next base: position 97,926 of record WYDI02141231.1, on the reverse strand, counting down.
CATGTGAATTCTGTGTGTTACAGAAATAGACTCTGGAAGGAATGGTAGAACTATGATCTGACCACTCAAATACCCATGCTAGCTATAAGAGTATTCACAAAGCAGATCTCAGAAATAAGAGATTATGTGTGTTCTCAGTATTCATATGAATTCTTACCTATTTCTTAAAAATTCAATATATTTTGGAAGCCTGAGAAAACCTGAACTTTTATGTTACACCATTAAAAAATTTCTACTATGAATTTCTTCAGAGTATGCCCAAGACACTAAAGATGATGAAGATTTTTGTGCAAGCTGTACATACAGTTTAGGGGTTAAAACAATTCACCCTTTAAGGATTTGAATATTAAGTTCTGGTCTCGGGTTTTCCTGGTCTGTACAGCATGGAGGGAAGAAAAAATACCAGCACCATTTGTCTTAATTTTTGCTCTCCTAAAAAAGGAATATGCAGGTTCACCAGTCAGGCTATGTCTAAATTCCCCATGGTAAATGAAACTAAAGAAATGTAAACTATTCCAGTACTGTACAATCCAGATGAAGTGATAATGCCCTGCTTGTAATTACCAACATTCCACAGCAATTAGGGAATCATGGCAGAATCTTAAATCTATGGGAAGAAAATCAGATTACCTCGAAGTGTGGTCCCGTCCCATCATGCGACTGAAAATGCAGGATTAAAGGAATCACTATCCAGTGTTTTTTGTGCCCTTTTTAGTTTATAATGAAAAGTGTTGTTTTTTTCAACTGTCAGTTATGCAAATACAACATGAGTCCATGCTCTTCTGTGTAGCCTCGCCAGTCATCAGGCTTTGCAGCCGAAGTCTACTCCCTGTTCTACCTGCACAGACCTATTCCTTTCAATTTTTCTGTGGTATATCAACAACAGGCAAAGAAAAACTTGCTTAAATGTAGAAGCCATCCATTCCCAAGTGTTGATTCTCTTGGAAAGGTGATAAACGCCTCTTATCTATTCTGCTTGTTCAGATACAACATGGAGAAAATGCATAAATAAAAAAAATCATTCATTCATTCACAAAAGTTTCATTTCTCTTCCTTAGCTGCAATGCCTACTGAAGGAAACAATGTTTACATTGCTGGCATCTTATGATTTTTCTTCCTTTTGGCATTTTTTTATCTCAGGCTTAGAATATAAACTCTCTAGTGCAAGCGTCGTCATATTGTTCTGTATTCCTCTATCATTATAACCAGAGCAAGAACAGTAAGAAATCACTTAAAAAAAAAGAAAACAGCAACAAACCAGAAGTATCTGGAAGACTAGTTGGTATTTAAAGTGTATCCTGAAAAAGTACAGTGTTATAAATACAACGTGGACAGCTGGACCTCTCTTATCTTCAAACATTTTGAGTTCATTTCCTATACTGGTTTACATTGGCAGAGTGTAGCACTTTGCTGAAATAATCAAAGGAACTTTAACCAGTAAATGTAACTGTAGATCCAAAAGCATAAAATGCTAAAGGTTAAAACTGATATCAAAGTTACCTTGTGCAGAAAGTAGCAAAGATCCAAAAAAGTAAGCAAATCAAAATACTCACAATACAAACAATAGGGGAAAAGATGTAATTGTGAAGAATTAGTAATTAAATAATCACTGTAATGCAAAAAAGAGTTACTTTCCTGACATTCAAAGGACAAAAGGAAAATAAAAAGTAAAAAACAAAGGTCCTTAAAAAGAGAAGCTAACCTGGTTCTGTGCTGGTAACTCAGGGACTGAACTTCTGATAAGCCCAAAGCCAAGATCAACAGTTGTAATTCTGTTTTGCAGCATTTGGGGTGCTTACAGTATTTTTGTTGGATATTTTAGAACAGTAATTCCTAACTGAGGTCTGGGGGTGGTTCTTAGCTGATGACTAGAACAGCAGTAAACAGTATTTTGGTTAAAACTTAACTGAGGCTGTGTAGGATGGCCTTTAAGAAAACTTGAAGGTTGACTCTGGTCCATCAAACCACAGCATTCAGGAACAAAGGAAAACCAAGGGAAAACTGGGGACTTGGAAGCCCTGTGATTTGAATATGTGCACTGAGATACTTTAAAGACCTGATTTTCAGAGATGGCCACTTGATACTAAAACATCCCAAACAAACAAGAATCCCACCACATCAGCGCACAAAGACTGTGAGTGCTCAGAAATGAAATTTTCAAAGTCCACATATATCCCTTATACTGGGATAAAATAAACACATAACACCAACAATTTCTAATGGAAGTCAATTACAAATTAATTTAATATCCCCCCAGACAAAAAGGACATAACAGTAAGGCATTCCCCAGTTCTGTTCCTAATCCCTGCTGCAATATTTAGCCTATATCTAAGAAAGTCTTTCTGCTTCTGCATCACCCTGTCCGACAGGCAGAAAAACCTTTCTTCTTCTTCCTCGCCCCATGTGGGCATACTAGGGTAGGGTCCTGCACCTGTACCCTCTGTAATTACTGTGTATGTGTTAAAACAACAGATGTATCAAAACAGCCCTCTATGGAGATGAGGCACACCCTAAAGGACTGATTTTCTAGAGGAGAATCAGGCGCAGTGATTGCTGAAGGGATGTCCACAAGTGCAGACAGAAAGTCCAGTAAGGCCATATAATACAGCCCAAAGCTTGTACAATGCGTGTCCTCAAGACAGCTGGTCATTCAAACTCATCAGTAGAGGCTTGCTTGCTCCACCTCGAGCACGGCATGAACTCATTCTATTTTTCAGAAACATTATCTGTATATATAAAATAACCTGTGCACAAAAAACCTACTACTAAAAAAACCCCCAAATTATAGTAGCACCAACAAGGTGGGGCCTCAGTTTTTTAAAGGATATGTGTACGTAACAGAGAGACAGCCACTACATCAAAAACAAAAGTACGATCAAAGCATAAGACAACTTTGATAATTGACAGTCTTACTTGAGGACACCAAATGAATAGACACCTCCCTGTTCAGTCCTCACTTTTTCGTCCCAAGAGAGAAGGTTCTGCAGGCATGGTGCCCTGTTCATATAGGACCTATTAGCACAGGGTCTAGCACATTTTCAACCCTCTCCTAATTGAGATCTGTAAGTGGCAAAATACAGATTGCTGTTGCTCCTAATTAAGTACGTCTGTTTCCACACAGAGCACTCTTCTGTCAGCTTGAAGGAACACCCAGGACTGGCAAAACAGACGCCTTGAATTAGCACAGCAATCATACATGCTGACATGTGTAATGTAAGCAGATTGTGCCACTTTTCCACCCACTGAATTCCTGTTGCTAATCTAATTAATACCCTCTGGTTTTTTTCAGATGGTCACTTGGCAAGTGACAGAAAAGAGAAAATGCTTTAGTATCTCGTGACGTGTATCTGCATTTTGTCTGACCCATCTCCTACACACTTTCTTTTGCTCCTTTCCTCCTTTATCTTCCTCCTTACTGTTCACCCTTGCAAACAGGGTGCCTCTGCTTCCTTGGAAGCAGTATATTGAGAAGTATTTGGAAGTAGTATTGAGATACAAAGAACCCGATTGAATTGGAAGCCCAGTCAGTGTATCTCTCTCTTTTCCCTATGTTTTTCAATGTATTACCTCTGTTCTTCTGTGTCCCTTCACCTTTTGCATCACTTCTCTCATCTTCAATAGTACCTGCTTCTCACATTGCATATGAGGATCCAAATTCCACCTAACTCAGCTGGAACCAATAAAGAAATTGTGAAGACATCCCCAAAAGTTAAGTAAGGTCCACTAAGTGAATGTAGGAAATAAATCCAGATACTGTACTTTAGCCTGAATTTCAATTATTTCCATGGCAAGGAAGCAGCCATAGTATGACTAAGCAGGTTTGTATGAAAACATAGCCCGCATATTATAAAAAGGTCTTTATTTAAAGAGGACTAGTTTAGCTGTGTATTCGCTTTTAGGCAAACCTTACTCTACTACAGCTGAATTCTTTAACAGAAAGGCTTGAGAGATAAAACTCTAACTGTACCAAGCCAATATTTCACAGAGCTCTTGTTATGTTGAAACAACTTAACATGCTGCTAGCAATAAATAAAATATTTGCATTCAGTCAGACAGAACAAAATTAAGACCAAGAACCTGAATTCTTTATCATCATAGTTCTTAGACTAGATCAAAACCACTCCCTTTTTAGTTGCACCATCCTATTTCCTCTTTGGAAAGTCACTAGAGGGCATTGTCACCTACCCAATCTTGCCTGCAGACCAGGTCAGAGCTTTCGTACCCTACCGTCCAAAAGTTTGCCAGTGAACCGGATGGGTACACCTATGCTGTTGCCTGCAGGATTGCCCTGTGGAGAGCACTGAAAACTCATCTTTCCATTTGCTCCACAGCCCCAGCAGAGGGGGACCTGAAAGGCACCAGGAAAACGGACTATGCTGGATCACAGCAGGGAGAATACAAGAGTATTTGGCTCTCAGCGCCCCTTAACATTTAACACACACACACACACACACACACACACCCCCACACACCCACACACACACCCCCACACCCCACACACACCCCAGAGAAGCCTGTAGCACTCCCATGTTTAGAGGGATCATCTGCTTTGTAACCACCCCTGCACAGCAGCTCCCTCTAAACTATCTCTTTAAAAATAGCGCTACTAAACAGAGATGTCTATCAACTGCTTGACACTCTCACTTCTATGTAGGGTTATCTGTAAAAAAGGTCATATAGTGACTTTTCAAAATTGCCAGCAATTTGGGAACATGAATGCTGAATAGAGCACAAGAAGATGATTTGCTAGACTGTGGGCAAGAATAATGTCCCACAGATTCATCGTAAATGTGTCTACTCTGCAGCACTTGTACAATAACTTAGGTCTCATTTATACACTAACACTTTCACAGCAAGTATGACTGTGGAAATATCTAGATGCTCCATGAACTATAAACAGAAGGGAGAAAGCCCAGCTACTGACTGGAGTATTTGCACACAGCTGTTTTACTCCTATACTTTATCCCATTCTTTCTTGCTTCTCATGCTTCCTAGAAAGTCCCAGGTGGGTTATCTCCATGGCTTGGTACTCACCACCATGAGCACAACAGGATTACTTAATAACATCACTGCTTGAACAGCTTTGCTAGAGGTAAAATGTGCGCATACAAACTAGGAGCTTCTGAGCCCTTGAATCCGATTACAGACACTGCTACACGTGTACGAATTCACGCTCAGGTACTTGTTACCCACTGCGTACCATCACCATGTCCCAGTCCCACCACCTGGGAGTGGTGTGGGCATGCTGGGGCCACAGATGTCATGTCCCCCTGTCTCAGTTAAATGCAGGGCAGGATTGTTTCCTTTCATGTCGCACTGCCTACATTTTCCAAATCAGTTTCTTCTGTGGGTGAAGAGCTGTAATGCCTTGAGAAAGGTCTTCATCCCTCAGAGGACGTGGAAGGAAGCACCCCTTTTTTCAGGAAATAATGGAGTTCACAGAGTCCACGAACAAGTGACACGATGGCTCATTGCATACAAAACACACCTGTGTCTCACCAGGGTCTTCCAAGAGCAGCTTTGGACCATCTCCAAAGCCTGGAGCAGTGCAAAAAAGCACCTGAAGTTCCAGTGTTGGAAACACCTGTTATACAGGAACAAGACTACAGGTCATAAAGAGTTTGTGGCATTTTGATTTTTACCTGGGGTTTTCACTTCAAAGGGCAGGTACCTGGAGCTGTTCTATTCAGGCTGACTCCCAAATGTGTGCTTTAGTTTGGAGAGAATAAATAAGCAGGAGATGTATAGCGCCCCTACTCCGCACTATTAACACTGTGTACCCACTATAATGTGCCAGAGCAGCTTCATCATCTAGTTAGCAAAATAGATCAAATGTTGGAAGCACAACAGGAACTGGAGGACTAGAGCTGGAGGGGACATAGATATTTATCACTAAGAAGGTGGAGGGACAATGCTATAAAAGGCAGGTAGGATAAATAGGAAGGTAGGGAAGAGAAAGAAGGGGGAAACATTGGAGCTAAAGGCCAATTAAAGGAGTAATATATTAATCATTGGGGCATAAATGATCTTGTCAGGTGCACTGTCTGAGACATGGAAAAGCTGACACATTTGCATTAGAAAAATTGAAGGAACAGACTCATACGCTGTCATACAATTTTGGATATCAGAAACACCAAACTCGGTTAAAGACCTCTGTGAAAATTTCATGGGTCTTTCTGTGATGACAATCATTGATGGTTCCATGGAACACTAAGAAAAAAATCACTGTAGAGCAAAAGCTTACTTTTTCCTATATATACCTAATAATGAAGATTTCCCTGGACTTGAAAGAGTGGCTCCTGCCTTTCTGTGTACGTACAATGGGAGGATACTTAGTGATTATTATTCACTAAAGCTCCTGTACAAGGCAAAGATACAGAGTGAGTCACCTTAACAGAAACCCACCCATTCCCAGGCCTACAGCTCTTACTCACAAGCCAGCATTTAGATATGCAAATACCAACACATTGTTATCAGCAGCTTGTCCAATAGCATTTCCTTTGTTTCATCAAAAAGGTGCATCAGTTTTGTACAGTTGGCAGTGAACATGCAAAGAGGAATTTCAAAAAGCAAGACCAGCCAGAACAGCAGCCTCTGCCAGTCTGATTGCAGGCATTGCTGATGTCAGATGATGCATCAGGAGCTTAAGGTGCTGATGACTTGTTGATGTGTTTGACATTATGCAGCTATCCCTTAGCAGATATTTTCACGGTAGGTATTGTTTTTATAAATGTTGTATTACTCACGAGCTGGAAGTTTCAAGGGAAAATTTTGAAAACAGGATGAAAGCTGGAGGGGACAGGGAAGAAGTTTCAAGGCAAATCTTGTCTGAATCCTCGCATATACTTAGTCCAATGCACAGAAACGTAAAATACCTTGTTCCTGGTCACAAGCTTGTTACAGAATCAGAAATACAGGACACCTGACTTCATCTTCTCAGCTACAGTCATTTGTTTATATTCATGTATGCATATATATATAATCAGATGTAGTCCTTGAACAGAAGTTGAAACATATTCAAAAAAAGAGGAGAGAATTTGAGGTAATAGATCTAACTAAATTATCATCCTGAAATAATTTGACTAGTTTATCTTCTTTGTTTTAGTTGGTTGGTTGGTTGGTTTTTTTTTTTTTGTCTGTCTTTCCTTTGGAGACAGGACAATTTTTAGAGCCTAATTAACATTTTGCATGAAGATGCACTCCTTTCATTTTGGAGAATTAATCACATTTAATCTGCAGACACTAGCCATTATAGCAAATCTGTCTGTCCATCGTGACAAATAGATTATGAGAAAATAAATGGAAAGTGACATTCACATTAGCCTGAGAGTGTTTTTGGCAGCAACTGGCTGGCTTTTCTAGTTACTATGACTTTAACCCATCATCACTTTTTCATTACAAACACCAAAGTAGTTGAGTGGGTTTGGTTGCCAAGTGGCTTTTCCAGGCATTTATTATGACAGTAATGTTGTTTATGTTTGAAGTTATCAAACCCCTTCTGAGTGAATTGCTTTCTTAAATACAGAGTATCTTGCTGTTAACTAGAGACAGGCTGTGTGGGGCAGTTTTCAAGTCAAAGCTCTTTAGGCAGGGAGGAGTACAGATCCAATTGCAAAGGGGAGAAGAATTCATTAGAGCATTTTGGGTTGCAATATACAAGGAAATTTGTTCCAATAGTGCAGGTACTGGAAAAGATGACATATTCTTACAAAGGACTTTGCATAATACAAGAAATTATGTGTACGTATATGAGAAGGCAACTGAGCAAGAACACAAATGCAGTGAAACATGACTAAGAAAGAAGGGAAAGAGGGAACTACAAGTTCTTTCTAGATGAAATGATTAAGGAGTATGGAAAAGATTTCCATAACCAAAGAAAAAAAGACATAACTGTTGCATTTTGCAGAACTAATGCAGAAATAGGGCTGCTTTAAAGAGCATGTGTTCTAGGGTGATTGATATCAGCTAAAAGAAGGTAATTAAAGATATAAAGGACTGAAGCGGTAAAACCAGGACTGAGCTATTCAACCAAGTGTGACAGCTTTGCATGACTGATTATTCATGAACTACTCCTAGGTAGTTAAGAAACATAAAATGTGATTAATAAGCTCTAGAAAGAAAACAAGCTATTTGTTAAGAAACCTAAATTTATGTTGCTCCTAAAACTAGTATAAATATTTGAATTCCATTCTTAAAACGTTCTTAAAAATGAATCCACCCATTCACATAGTGCACATATATATACATACCTGTATTTCCTAACTAGCAGTTAGAAAACAGACACCAATGTATGAAATCTAAACACATATTCCAAATGCATTTTTTAATTAGCTATAATTTCTCCTAAATTCTTACCATGTATATTTATGCAGATCACCTCTATCATCTAAGTAATACTAAATTAGCAGGTCTTTAAAAAGGAGAAATGATGTACAAAATTATTCTCTGATCAGGCTGAAAGCTCCTCTTCACAGATACATTATTGAGTAGTACACTAAATGATGACTGTAGAGTGTATTAGCAACTCTTCATTAACTCTTCATATGCAGTAATTGCAGCTCATTTACTCCATCAGTTAGCTGCTAATGCTGCACTGTAAGTGGATATAAGTGGGGGTTTAATGTGAGGGGGGTTAGCTACACTATGAACTGCCAAGTCATTGCATAATATGTTGGAAATCCCTAATTACAGCTCAGGGTTCAATAATGAAACAAACAGATATAATCCTGCAAAGCAATCTGTTAATAAAAAAAAAACCCAAAATAATTCTTTTTTTTTCATCTGGGCATCACAGCAGGAAGAGAGGGAAGTGTTTATTTCCATGTGATTTGGGGTTTTTGTTAAATCTTTTATTTTCTTTTTTTATTTCCTCTACCTATTCTAAGCATGGCTATTTATCTTGGTTTGCTGGTTGGTTTGCATTGAAGAGGTACAGTATGCAAATATGTGTAATTATAAAAAATCATGCCATTATAAGCATGCTTTATTGTAAGCTTTAAAGTAACATAAAATAAACACCAAGGAATTGCTATCAAAGGTTTTGTAATAATGTTGCTTGACTATCAAATGCTCTCATGGATATTTCTACAGTTGCCAGTTTATTTGCAGTTGAACTATTCAGGTGTTATGCTGAAGTAATTTTCCTGGAATTTCCAGATGAATCAAACACTAAATTTCACAGACTAGCTTAAACATGGATATTGCAGTTTTTCTTTCAGGATAAAATCACAGCACAACCTCTGCAGGATCCCATCGTATTTAGGCTTTCCTTCATCCTATGTTACTCACATTATATTGCAGAAGGAAGAGATATCTTTAAAGTATGCAAGCACAAAAAAAAAAGAACAAAACAAAAAAAAAACCAAACCAGCCAACTAACCAAACAAAACCAAACCCCAGCAGTCTAAAACACCTTCACATTGACTTCTACAATTATTTTCCATCTTTTTTTTTGCTCTAGTATTTTATGAATACTTTACAGCACTATTTCAGACATTCCTAGATTTGTTCTGATTGCAACTACAAAGTTCCTAGAAACAAATAGAAGCTTATATTTAAAATTCCTTTATGTCACATGGATATAGAAGTTACTTTTAGAGATGCAGTGGCCCTTTATATGATTGCCGCTATATCTAACTCCACTGCCGTCTTGCTTACTTTTCTTTGCCACCAGTTAACAGCTGCAGCTAAAGGAAAAGGACAGATTTTGCAAGGACTCTTCTATGGGGAGTTCAGCTTTCTCTCCTTTCACTGGCTAAAGTTTTTGTTTCTTTTACTACAGCCCGGAGATAAGTAGTCGTAATAAAGGTATATATTCTCATTTTCGTCCTGGAAATTCTGTCAAATGTCACAGCTAACTGCTCTGTAACAACTTAAAAAAAACCTATGAGCTCTGCTACAGAACATCATTCTTTTAAATTCAGTAAGATGGATTACAACATGCAAAAGTACTTATGCGCAACTTGAAAAATTTTCTACTGGACTTTCCAGGATTTCATCCCTTCATCTTTTCAACACAACTTATTCACAATGCTTAAACACAGTTTTGAATCGCTAAAGATACTAACAGCTGTAAAACAGTGTCAGTAAAATAAAGGCAGACCAGAAAAACACGCATAGCTATGCAAAACAAATTAGTGGCATGCTCATAGCATTAGATATGGAATAAACTTGTGGAGGTTGTCCAAGCTGCCTGTCTATGAAATATCTAGAGACTAACATAACCAATTCCAGAGCCACTAACCTCATGTGGTATCTTGTTATTCGGACAACTGAACTTCCGGTGTCCTGAGCACCTGCTCTGAATTATCCTCCAAATCGGCTTTGTTTCAAGGGGCCTTTGTAATAGCGGAACAATTAGCCTCAGTCTTTTCATACTGCAACATCGTCAGCCCAAGAGAGGAAGATAAACAATGCAAATGATGACTGGAGGACTCAGGGAATTTAATAAGCAAAAATACCACATGCAAACTCTGGTGAGTAGAGAGATTCCTCTAATATGTATGAGTGTTGGTTTTAGAGTAAGATGGAGTGATCTTATTGGCATAAATTATTGCCTAAGTGTGGAACATCCCTCTTGGATTTGGACAGCAGGTTCATGGGCTGACATGCAACACTGACTCTGAGGCTATTCTGCGAATACTGAGAAACACTCAGGAAAAAAACAAATGGTCCAGTTTTTAGCTGGAGTCAAGGCGTTCAGGCTGTATGATGCAAGCACTTGCACTGCACGATAAAAAGTGGTTTTGGCATCTAATAAACTCGTTGTCGGGTTCACATAGGCATTCACTGCTGTTGTTGTTGTGGTTAATAGTAGTAGTGCTAATATGCAGAGTAGCAGCTGCCAGTTTCAGTAGGGACTGAGCTTTGTGGAAAAAAAAATCAAAAGCCACAATCAGTCTCAAAGAATTTACACTAGACATAAAATCTAAAATGTATAATTTGAAATTGTATTTAGTGGCAGCTGATGGGGTCATGAATCACCACCACACACTGCCAAGTTTCCAGGCAGAGTAACACAAACCAAAAGCGAAAGACCAATTTGTGTGCATACATGAGCCAATGAGAGTGCTGGAAGCAGATACTCTGCCTCATTGACACCCCCAATTGCATTTTTATTATTACTGTCTTGATTCAACTTGAAATTAAATCTGAAAAGTTACAAAAAAGAAAAAAAAAAAGGATTTTCTTCTAGAAACAGAGGAATGCATAATACTTAAACAGCTGAGAAAGAAGTTTTTTCCTTATAAACTACTTGCCAAAATACATTTTGCAGTGAAATTATTCTTCCTCCAATTCTACCTTCCCTTCTTTCATTAAAATCACACTGAAATAACATTCTTAATCCCTAAGAAGCATCAATATTTTTGCTGCAAAGTGTTGCACAACTTGTGGTATGGACTAATGCCATGCATTAGCCATGAAGCAAGGTTTGACGTAGCTAAAGAACATCAAGTACAATACCGCATTTTATCAAAGTCAAACAGCAGAACAATGCACACAAGGCTCTTGCAAATATACCAGACCCGTCAGATTTCAATCTGATAAAGTCAATACGAGGAAGAAATATAGGGTACAGTCTGTCCTCATTAACAGAGGAATAAGCCCAGCAGTTCCATTCTCCCTCTGCAGCACTGCTCTTAAACCCAACAGACCTGGGGACCAGCCTCCCGGGCTGAAATATCGTGAGTTTGAAGACTTGTGCTCCTTTCACTCCCAGAAATGCCATAAAACGGACTTACCCAGCTTCTCCCCCAGGCAGAAGGACCACACAGCATCTTGGTTTTTTGGAGTGCCTCCCTGGAGATCTTCAGCATGGGACTGACTTGTCCCCAGCTCTGCCAGGAGCAGAGAGAGGGGCACACACACACACAGATAAGCAGCCATCAGAGGCTTAACATCCACCATATGGCTTAACATGGTTTAATGTGTCCCTTCCAATGAGGGAGAAAGGCATTAAAGGAGAATGAAGGGTTCACCACAGGGAGAGCAGCTGTAGAGGGTCGGGCTGAGCTTTGGCCATCAGTATTGAGGAGAGGCAGCTCACCAGTGCTGCAGCCATCCCTCATCTTTCTGCATGGGTGTCAGCACCAAGAACACCATAGACACTGGATGCATCTCAAGGATGAGAACAGGCAGCACAGTGCAGATGGACCCCAGATGCTTTCCCTGGGGCTGGCAGGTCCGGCTGTGGTTGCACAGAGCTCTACATGGACTAGTTGCCCCAGGGGTTTAGCCCACTTTCCAGGCAGGTTTGCCTGTTGGCCACACACTCCCAGTTCGAATGCCACCTGAAATAACATAGAATCACAGAACAGTTTGGGTTGGAAGGGACCTTAAAGACCATCCAGTCCCAAACCCCTGCCACAGGCAGGGACACCTTTCTCTAGACCAGGTTGCTCCAAGCCCCTTCCAACCTGGCCTTGAACACTGCCAGGGATGGGGCAGCCACAGCTTCTCTGGGCAACCTGTGCCAGTGCCTCACCACCCTCACAGGGAAGAACTTCTTCCTAAGATCTCATCTAAATCTCCCCTCTGTCAGTTCAAAGCCATTCCCCTTGTCCTGTCACTACAGGCCCTCGTCAAAGCCCCTCTCCAGATTTCCTGATGGCCCCTTTAGGCACTGGAAGCTGCTCTAAGGTCTCCCCAGAGCCTTTTCTTCTCCAGGCTGAACAAGCCCAGCTCTCTCAGCCTGTCTCCAGAGCAGAAGTGCTCCAGACCTCGCAGCATCTCTGTGGCCTCCTCTGGACTTGCTCCAGCAGCTCCATGTCGCTCTTATGTTGTTGCCCCCAGTGCTGGATACAGGGCTGCAGTGGGGGGGTCTCACCAGAGCAGAAGGGGAGAATCCCCTCCCTTGACCTGCTGCTCACTCTGCTGGTGATGCAATCTAGGACAAGGGTGGTTTCTGGGCTGCAAGGGCATACTGCTGGGTCATGGGGAGCTTCTTGTCACTGAACACCCCAAAGTCCTTTCCTCAGGGCTGCTCTCAAAACATCACTCTTAGAGCAGCGATCCATCTAACAATGTAAGAGGTGAACCCTGATAATTAAGGTGCTACAACAACCTTGGGCAGCAAGGGTAAAACCACCTGTGAGACATTTTTGCTGGGTGCCGTGCACAGACAGTTCACCAGAGAGGCTGTGCCAATTTTGTGTCTATCCTGCTTCCAGCACCTGGCCTGACTGCTCATGATGACCCAGGGCACCCCAGCACTGCACCCTGCCCTGAGCTGCAGCCAAGCTGAACCTGCTGGCTCTGACACAGAACCTTGGGACATCGCAATGCTTTTCTAAAAACACTTTTACTGGCATCACCAGGTTCCTCACATTTTCTGCTCATTTTGGAGGAGATGTGTGTGATGCATGCTGTGGAAGGGCCCTGACTGCACTGTATTACACAACAGTCTGCCAGGCTATGTGCTTTTCTTCAGTGGAAACCACCAGGTTTAGGTTACATTCCCTAGAGCCCCACATCTTCACGGTTAACATTCTGGGGTACACCTCCAGCGCAGGACCCACGTTGCTGAAGTCAGTAGTCTATTCGTGAAGAGAAATAGCAGCGCTGTGAGAAATTATATTTGGTGATTGTTCTTTCTTTCATCTTTTAAATACTCTTCATGTACCTTTGAGGATTTCTGGAATGTTTTTGGCAAGAGTAAGCATATGCAAAAATTTTTTTTTCTGCTCTATTTCATTAATTAGTATTATCTAACTCTGCAGCCTTGTATATTTAAATCCACATCCATAGCATAACTTGTGGCCAAGATGCCAACTGTTCTTCCGCATACATTTAATTTGCCTGGATGAAATGCTGATTCAAGTGGACTTCATAAAGAAGTAAATCATTTAAGCATGGAAATGAAGCTGTTGCATGTGAGAGATCCTCTCCAGCCATCTCATTACAGCAGTTTAATCTCCATATCTTTTCGTTGGTCTGATTAGGCATATCCTGGTTCCTATTAGGCATCAGGAAGAGAGCAAGTTATCCTTAGAAGATAGCAGTGAGGCTCAGTGCTTGCTTCCTGACACATCCAAATCCCACATAATTTCATGTGCCTGAGGATGACAGTAGCAGGTGCCAAGTCATTCTAGGTATCCAAAATCCTTTTTGCTGTGGTCTAGCAAGCTGAGCATGACATTTCCATCTTGTTAACTCTTGGGTCATCTTCTCTGTTTTGATTTTGAGCTGAAATTCTCCAAACACCAAGGTAAGGAAAGGTTTGTTCTAGGTAGTAGGACCAACTTAGTAAGTACTAAGTAAATCAGTCATTAGAACTTGCCTATAGTTGCTACAAACCTATCTGGTCTGACACCAGAGCCAGCATGTTTTGCATAGGTCTTTTACTCCTCCTGGAGCGCTGTGCAGTGTGTTTCTTACCCATGAACAGTTTGTCTGCTGACACTCCCAACATAGGCATCACATATTCTGCTTATCCCAAACCTAACGGCAAACAAAAAGCTTTCATTGACTACAGGGGATCCTCAGATGATTTGTGTTAGAAGGCTGCAGCCAGCCTTTTGTTACTACCTTCCTAAATACCAAGGCTTAGAACTTTGATACCAATGTATTTTCTTTGTCTCAGCAATCATCAGAATGGCTATGTCTCCTTCTCTTGTTACTTTGTTGATAATTATATGGACATTCCATGATGGGTAAGATTTCTTCTTTTCTCTTTATCTGCTTTTTGAGAACTCAACTGAAGACTGAAATTAGAGAATGGAAGAGTGTTGCAAAAGAGGTGATCTATTCATGATATATGAAAGGAAAAAGAAACAGCATAAACTCCTTTAACTTGTTCTGTTTTCTTTTGAAACTGTTTCTTCCACATATCCACCTTCATATGGGACTCCTTTATCTCCCACTGGTCAACAACTAGAATGGGACTGGTGAAAAGTTTTAATTTTCCATGGGGGATAAAAAAAAGGCAGCTTGGCAGTTGATTAACTGGATCATGTGTCAAACCAAAAATGCCTATGTCACTTTGCATTTTACAGGTTTTGTCATTATTTTTTTAATGACTATTATTTTACTAAAACCTTGCACTATTCCTTAACCACTGTCCATTTTACACAGAGCAACAAGTTTTCATGAGGGTTTGTTTGGTTGGTTGGTTGTTTTTCGTTTTGTTTTGTTTTTTTGAAGAAAAACCCCAAACAAAGAAGGGCTCTAAGATCATGCCAGTGCATCCCTTACCCAAAGGAAAGATCAGCTCAGCTGCACTTATGTAAATCCCCAGAGACATTCGTCTAACTTGTTCTTACAGATGTCTGCTGTTGGGATTCCTATCCCTACCATCACAAATCTCTTGCATACACCTAACCTAGATTTCATTTGCTATAGTTTAGGCTTGTTATTTCTCATTTTGTCTGACTGGAAATGAGGAAAAGTTTATTTCATTTCTTGCAACTTTTTACGTATTTGAAGACTGTTAGTATCTTTCTGTATAAACCCCCAATTTTCTAATCTTTCGTCATAAAACATGTTACTAGATCTCTGGCCCTTCTTGTTACACTTCCAGGCTCCTGGTTTCGATTTGTGTGGTTTTGCAGTTTTGGTTTTTTAAAGTCCAGTGTCCAAGCTGGACGTGATACTATAGCTAAGTCTCCCTGCTGCTGAGTAGGCTGGAAGGTCAGTACTCGTAACTCACAGTTGTCACACCTGTTTGTATTCTCATCTATTTTTTCACAACAGCATGGCACTGCCAACTCATGTTTAACCTGTAATGCTATGTTCCTTTTTCCTACAAACAAGCACCCAGTAAGTCATTCACCACCCCATATTTGTGTAACTGTTTCTGCAGCATATTGAGCCCTTGATCATGCTTTTGCCCATCTGGAATGGCCTTTCACTTATTTCATCTGTAATGTGTCATCATTGTTTGGATGTCTGGCATGGCCTGCAAACTCAGTAAATTGGTGTTCGAACCCCCTTGTCATGGGCAGGGACACCTTGGTGAAATCAAACCGACGGGTCCGAAGTACAGTTAAAGGTTTATGAGCAAACAACTCCAAACACCACTACCTGAGCTGTGTCATCTGTGGATTATACTGTTTCCCTTTGGGAAACCATTGCTTTCTCCGTATTAGTGCAGAAAATAAAGGTGTATAATAAACTGGAAAAGCATTAATCTATATTATTTTCAAGACATTACAGAAATGTTTTCAAACATATCACACTCCAGAAATAATTCACTAAGACAAGATGTTGCAGCTAGATCTCTGAAACATATACATTTGTCATAAGTCAGCTTTCTGCATGCAGTGCTTCAGCTGCAATTACTTGAGGCATTAAGAAAGATTTGTGTCTGGAATACAGCATGGCATAGAGATAAATAAGGAGAGCCTCTGTCTGAAATGGGTGATAGCAACCACTGTAAGATCCCTGCAAGTGATGAAAACCAACATGGCACATTTTACATTCCCACGCAAGTCCCTTCGTAAGTAACTACATAGCACTTCACAGAGGTATGAGTGTACTGCCCTGTTTATCAAAAGCAGGATCTATTTAGAAGAATCATATTTACAATTACACTAAAGGAAAAAAGAATAAAGCCTCCAGTTCCATAAACTTAATGCAACAGTTACATTATCTTAATGAACACAGCATGGGGAAACAAGCAATTGGAGTTAGAGGCGTGTGCATGCCTGAAGGGCTACAACCTCGTTGGCATCACAGAGATGTGGTGGGAAGCCTCCTGTGGCTGGAGTGTTAGAATGGAAGGATACAGACTCTTGAGGAAGGAAAAGCAGGGGAGACGGGGAGGGGGTGTTGCTCTCTGCGTCAGTGACTAGCTGCAGTGCACAGGGCTCCGCCTAGGGATGAATGAGCAGCCAACTCAGAGCTTATGGGTCAGGATTAAAGGGAAGGCAGGAACAGGGGTCATTAGAGTGAGCTTCTGCTACAGGCCCCACTACGTTGTAGTGACAGGAGAAGGGGTAATGATTTAAGGTGGAAGAAGGAGAATTAGATTAGATATTAGGAAGAATTTCTTCACTGTGAGGGTGGCAAGGCACTAGCACCCAGGTTGGACAGGGCTTTGAGCAAACTGGTCTAGTGGAAGGTGTCCATGCCTGTGCAGGGAGGTTGGAACTAGATGAGCTTTAAGGTCCCTTCCAACCCAAACCAGTCTGGAATTCTATGGCAAAAACTGGAGAAAGAAAAAATAAAAATTAAAAAAAATAAATAAATCAGGCATTGCCAATGAGAAAATGAGAGGCCACATGCTGGAGTGATTAACACTTTTGGACTTCAGAGTTAAGATAATAGGCTTTCTCTGGGAAAAAACTTGTATATGATCACACGGGTACATTTTCACATACAGGTAATTATCCAGGTCATATTTATGATTTATGCTTTGTTCCATTTGGCAGATACAAAACAAGATACTCAAGAACATCTCCAAATACTAAACCTTTAACTCTTCTCATGCTATCCCTTTTCACTGCAAGGCACCCTCAGTGCACTTGTCTGCTTTTTCACCAGAGCATGGCAGACACATGAGGATGGAGATAGTTACTACAGTACCTCAGACTCTCAAGCTATAAAAAAGTCCACTTTCTGCTAACCAAATATTTGGACCACAGATATCTTACAACTTTGCACTTCTTATATGGGGCTAGACTGAAAGGATAATTGTAGCTATCTTGCTTCAACAACCCCTGCCAAATTCACTCAGCAAGAGTCACATTTTATTTCCTGACTATTCCTGAAAACAAGTAACATCTTCTGCTCCTCATAGAGCAGTTTTCTTCTCCCCTTTTTTACCACCTGAGTCAGAGAAGCATTGCTATGACTCCACTTGACCCCTGTGCCCTTGCTTTTGGGAGGGCATGTATGCCGAGCAAATGCCTGACCCAGGCATCACATCTGAACACAGACACAGTTGCTGCTCACCATTAGGTGAAAGATGTGTCATTCTGCCTTGCTCATTGGGACAGATTTGCAAACTCAAGGAATAATCTAACCCAAAGAAATTAATTGTCTGCAATCAAGCTTTTGCAGTGTTGTGATGATCCACTCCGCTTGTGGTTTCTTTGGGTTTTCTTTCAAGCCCTTTGAATGGACTGGGGAATGAAGGTGTGGGAACTGACTGAGGAATGGAGCTGTGTGGGTTGATCACACAGTATTTTATTTTATAATAATAACTAGCATATCAGCTGAACACATACAGCCAAATCATAAAAGTCTGAGATGGAAAAAAACATCTTAGGTCACACCTACCCCATCTCTTTGCCGGTACCAGATTGTTATCTGCAGTTTATTTTGCATCTCGTTTTTTCATGGGTTAGGCAATTGCTCACTGCCTCTGAAGATCAGGCCGTACTGGTGCTTGCTGATTGGGCCGCAGCCACTTCCCTCAGGAGACATGAGGTAATTGTTCTCAGATATTAATATGCAAATGCAGCATCCAGAGTTCAAAAGGACTAGGTGCATCACACTGCAATTTCAGCCATTAGACATAATGGTTTCTAATTCTGATCGTGCACTGCAGCAGTGCGAGCACAGCACAGCTTTGCAGCTCAAGCACCTCCAACCAGCCCCTCAGAAGGACAAACTGCACACCTAAGTCCTTCCCAAAACTCATCTTCATAGTTTCTCCTTTTCTTCATTATATTCCACCACTTTAAACAGATCTCTTCTGCTTGGTGATATACACTCCTATCCCACTCTCCCACCCAAACCCATATATCAGTAGGTTTGATCCTTTTTCTTCCCTTACTCCCGGACCCTACATACCCCCCAGGCAGCATGGATGTCGGAGTTGCAGAGATCCCTATGACTCATATGACCTCTTCACCATCCTGAGAGCACTCACCAGTGGGAGGTATTTTTCCCAAACTAACACCTTGTGTTATTAGCTCTTCAACAAACTCAGCCTTGCCACTTAGTAGGGAAAGCTTGCAATCATCCCAGATTCCCATGCTTTGTGTTAAGAGGTGGGGCAGGGGGGACAATTCCCAGGTTTCACACTGCCCCACTCACTGGTCCCAGAGACCTGTGCTTCCATAGGCACACAAAAACACTCTTCAGGTCAGAGAAACGTTGTGACAAAAATAAAACACAAAACTTACCATGCAAAATTTAAGGAAAGGTGTTCCTATATTTATCCACCAGTCCTTTCCATGAAGCAGGTGATCACTTGATGTTTTGCAAATTGGCTTATGCCCTTCTAACTGGAAATAACTGCTGAAGAGATAGGAAGTCATCTCTCTCTCCTGCTCTGACTACTTGCAGGTTCCTACCTTCTCCCTTGAGTTGAAACTGATGATTCTGTGACCCCAGGATGTGTAGATGAGCCAAAAAACCTTAACCTTTCTCATTTCAGACTTCCTTTGGAATTGATCAGTCAGCAGAGCCAGCCTATGTGCCAGTGTTGAGACCAACACAAAAGACACACAGCAACAAGAAATAGGAGCCAGAACTGTTCTTTCAGGGAGCATCTCATATGCTTAAATAGGCTATGACTAAATTAAGCTGCAATCAAGCTTAAGGTATTTCACATAGCAGCTAAGCTGGGACATATGTTTCTCATAAGGCTCTGCTTCCAGCCTTGCCTTTTTCCAAGCTGAGGAAAGGCTTGATGGTGGACATACTTTTTGAGGTGGGGGTTCTGCTTAAAGGTTCTCTTCTCACAGGGCCCCTGTAACTTGTCACCTTAATGTTGAGCCAAAATGCCAACATGTAATATTTCTCTCACAGTGTTGCTGGCTATTACAGTGTGACTTTTGCTTGAAATGTGAAGAGGCTTTAAAAACGCTGATGGCCCTTGGGCGTAGCTACATGAAGTTATTATCTTGTGCAACCATTTATTAAAGGTGACAGCAAAGCTTATTAGCTGGCTTTGTTCTTAACTTGAGTATAAACAAATGGGTTATCCGTGCATAGTGAATTAAATTCTTTCTACACACCAGAAAAAAGGGTTTTAAGCCCCGGCACATAACTTTTCATTGCATGTGTATTGAAAAATTACACCTGATGGAAATCAAGATAAAAGGCAGGTCTCATTACAGCTATTCACAGAGACCAAACTTCGTAGCACAAGAACATACTTGGGATGAGACGGTGTTTGCTCAGACCCTGCGACACTGACAACGAGTCTTTGTATTCTGCCCCCTTAAATTTGATGGCGCTGGGTTGCTCCTCACCAGTATGAGCGCACAGCCCAGCGTGTGAATTGCTTTCCTTCATTGACACAGTGAGTTCAAGTTTTAGGGATCCAAAGGTTGATTGTCAGCCTCAAAATCTATTGGAGCCCTCCAACCTTTCACATTTTAAGCGCTGCCCACCCTGACCTCTGTTTTCAAAGTAAAATAAACTAACTGCTCCATCTGACATGCTGCCAGCTGCCAGCAGTGATGGGTATGAGCTGGGTTGACACAAAAGGAGTTTTGCTCTCTCACCGACTCCAGCTTGGTCAAAGCTCTACAGAACTGTGTCAGCTTGCAGGGCCATCAGGCAGCCCCTGAGCCATGGGCACTGCCATGGCTGGCTGGGGGCATAACAGTGGGCAGGAGCCAAGCTGTGCCTGGGGTAAATCTGGAGACATGGAAGGGCAAAGTGTGTCCCTCTGCCAGTGGCAGCCAGATAATAGATTAGATTAGCTTTATCATCTAACCCTGAATTTCCTTGAAAGCAAATATAACTTTTGTTATGTCCTCACCCCCAAACCTACTGGAAAAGCAAAGAGAATCTATGAGCCATATGTGATTGTATGATAGCTGCTGAATATGCCATACGTCCCTGTACAGGGTGCCCTTCTCCATTAGATGCTTCCTGGCATGCCAATGATTTCAGCCTGAACATGCTAAAATGTTTCAGTCATGAACTATTAAGTACTGAAAAATATTGGTTTGGCATGAATAACTGGTGAATCATCGGCATTGGTAGTTGTTTGAGGGTATGGAGGTAGTCTTGGCTTATTTGTATTCTGGTTTCACATGAGAACATTGATATGAAACAGCAGTAATTGAATCTGATAAGCTCTGGTGAGCCTTCCCCCAGGAGAGGAGGTACGATTTAGAGAGAGATACAAGAGTACAGAGGGAACTCTGGAAGGATGCATGGAGACTTGCAGATTGCCTCACATCGCAAATCATAGATTTTATATACTCCTAAAATGAGTGATCATCATTTCAGGCACAGCTAATTACCTAAGACATTATGATTGTATCTGCCATAAGAAGGATGAAATTCAAAGTGTTTCCTCCCCCCACCACCTTTTTTTTTTTAATTAATTGTCTGTCTGTTTAAGCTTTCTTTGAAAATACAGGGATCTTAGAGAGCGTAAGACTGCAGTCTGTGAGTCTGTGGTGGCAAATGTTGTTTCTCCTCCTGCCAGTGTTTGTGCGCAGGCTTAGTGGGATGACTGTGTTGAGGAGAATTTCTGTAGTCCACAGGAAACAAGGCAACATCACACCTGTGGTGTGGTCTTCTGTTCTCTTCAAACTGAAATGACTCAATAAGAGAGCCCCTGATCTAAGATTTGGGTTGCGCTTTTATATTTCCCTGACTTGCAGATTCACAGCCTATAGCCATGTGAGCTAGAGCCAGAGGGATAGGCTGGTCTCAGCCTATGAGAGCAGACTCAGAAGACCAAGGGGCTGATGGACAAACTCTTTACATTCCCTTCAAAGACAGAGCAGTTTCTGTTGGTACAGCCAGCAATGCTGTAACTGCCCCATTTGTGAAAAGGGGATGGGAGAAAAGGTCAAAGGCAGGAGCTGAGAAATAGTGAGCAAAGCTGGCAAAACTTGAAGGAGAAGATGCAATTCACTTTCCCAAAGCACTTCATGATCTCACTTCATGAGCTGTGTCTCATCATCCTGCAAGAGCTGGGCTTGTTCAGCCTGGAGGAGAGAAGGCTCCAGGGAGACCTTAGAGTAGCTTCCAGTGCCTAAAGGGGCCAACAGGAAATCTGGAGAGGGGCTTTTGACAAGGGTCTGTAGTGACAGGACAAGGAGGAATAGTTTTAAACTGACAGAGGGGAGATGGAGATGAGATATTATGAAGAAATTCTTTATTGTGAGAGTGGTAAAGCGCTTCTCCTTACCCACTGATTGCTATGGAGCTGTCCTGAAGCCTTCCACAGAGAGCAGTGAAGCCAAGGATCTTGCTGCCTAAAGTTTTCAAGATTCAGAAAGGAGAGAAAAAAAGCAGCTTAAAAAAGCATTTGCTCCTCACTGAAATAGACTGAAATGGGGAAATCCGAGTGTATAGCTATACTTAGGTAAAAATCTGAGATCAGTCAAGAAGCATCTGCCAATGGAAATAAAGTGATTTTCACAATGAGTGATATTTGCAATAAATAGTCTGCCTGCTAATCTCATTTTGTGGTCTGATTGACTTAATAAATCACTTGATCTAAACCACTGGAAGAAGAATCTATCTTAGCTTCCAGATTGACACAAAACTGCAGACTCAGATACAAATAAAGATACAAATAGAGACAGAAACAAATACAAGACGGAAACAGAATGTTTAACACCAGTTGGCAAATAGCTATGAAGCATTCCTACTTCTCCAGGGCCAAAAATTACTGCATATGCATAAATCTTGTTTGTAAAAGCACAGGGCAAAACCCAGTGTGTTGCTCTTGCGCTGGCCTTGCAGGCCATCTTTAGGAACAGAAGCTGTACTTCTGGCACAGGCTGTCTCCCTGTTCCTTGAGAAGGTTGGAGGGGCAGTGCTGAGATTTTTGCAGATTGTGTGATTCAGTGGAGCATGTTAGATCAAATGCTTTGCACCAAACAGGCATTAAGGGCATGCATCAGGGTTGACAGTGTAATGTGATGAAGGTCCTGTGACAGAAAGGAGGGTAAGCAAGGTAGCGGCAATGATCCATCAGGATGTAAAATTCATGGTGCAGATCCTTAATTAGTTTAATTTTAATGAAAAAATAAAATTGCTTATGTCAGACCTGCTGTGAACAGTAGCACTTAAAGCAAAATATAATTCCAGCTGCCAGATGCAGGTGATTTTTACCCAGGAATTTTCATTTATAAAGTTATACTTGAAAATCCTCAAACCGGAACAAACTTTCCAGTGAGTGGCAGCTGAATGCTAAACTACTGATGTCAATACAGTGAGTGCAGGGTTTTCATAGATTCTTGCGCTTTGTGCTTAAAGTTGCTTACAACTCCATGTTTATCTTTGTAACTCCTAAAACCAGGTAAGTCACTGGAGAAGTACTGAAGTGTCACGAGCATTCCCCTAGGAGCTTCCTTGGACAGTCTGTCTGCTTTTGGGGCTTCTCACCAGGTTTGAATTTACATTACTGTTGCTGCATGGTTTGCTTAACGGATCTTCAGTCAAATCTCATTAATGTAGCAGTTTCTGAAAGAGATTTAGTCAAGCCAGTTTCTGTGGGAACATCGCATCCAGCAGAGTATGTCTACGTGCATATGTCCCAAACATATGTGTCTACTTTACAGAGAAAAGTACAGCTGCTGTCGGTAATTAAAATTGCCCTGTGTCTCCATTTGCTTGATAGCATATAGAAAATATTTTTTAAAGGGTGACTCCATCTATTAAACTGGAATTACTGCTGATGCAATGACTATAATTTAAAAGGCAGGAATACACTTATAAAAGGAGGATTACTACACAACCTTTTCTCAAAAGTTAAAAATAAAATGGTAAAAGAAAAAAATTATCCTAATTTATTTTGTGTTGTCTGTTTTCCTGCTATGATGGAAATCTGCCCGGTTTTCAGTAACAAAATTTGCCAATGAGAGCTTTCGAACATGAAAATACTCTTGTAAAATGAATCTTGGCATTAGGCTTTTCCTGCAGAAATAATACAGGGTTACTGAAATTAAAATGTAAATACATGAGCCTGTTTCAAATTTCTCACAGAAATAGTCAGCCCTTTTAAACCACGTTAGCTATTCAACAGCCTCATCTCAAGAGAAATAATACCGCACCATATGTTAACAGACTGGGGCAGATGCATCAGAACCTCAACTGTAGAAAAAGAAACATTTGCAATTGTAAAAATAATTTTATTTTTCCTTTTCATTTGAGCGACATCACATAGACTAAATTTATCCCCAACCTCATAAAAAGCGCCTAATTCCCAGGAGCAGTATAAATGCTGAATAAGGAATTAAGAAGCATAGGAAGAAGAAGCTATAGTTTGCCTATTTGTTTTGCAATACCTGCTACCATATTACAGAGCATCCAGCTCCCTTCTTCATTCCCTGTGTTAAGACTGAATCTTACAGTTGAAAATTCAAAACTAGATGAAAGCAGAGGAGGATGTCACACCAATCTGAAGACAGAGGGGAGAAATTCTTCAGCAGAAATAGTGCTTCAGTCATTTTACTTTCATAATTAGATATTTTTTAGGCTCACAAGATTATGCAATGCACATAGGAATATTGTTCTTAATTTCTTGTTCTCCTTACAGTTATAATTAGACTTGTAAATGCTAATTTATGTATAATTTTTGCAACAAGCCTCTGATGGAAATACTATAAATAGACTGACTTGGATGGCATAAAGGTTTTTGGCGCATACAGCCTTTGCATTTCCATTGCTGTTCGGTTCAGTAAGACCTGCCCATCTACTCATTCTGTTTCTCCCAGTGTCGCTGGGGTTTTATTCCCTATTATTTTCTCTAACATTTCCATATGAAAATGTTGTGTGAACTTGCTAAACTTCTGGAGAAAAGCAGTAAAAGCAATTGTCACAAGAAATTCTTGGCTGGCACAAAGCTCAGGACTTTGACTGCATTGTGCAAAGCTCTATCAGCAAGGGAGCAAATGCTGAAAACCCTGATAGATAATCTATCTTTGGAATTATTCTAAGTATATCACTTACACTTCTTGGAAGCTATTAGTTTTGGTAACTTTTAATTGATCATCTTTCTGCAGTGCCAGATTTCACTCACTTGAAGCAATTCGCAGTTGTCCTTGATGCACACATGCCCTCAGATTTCTATCAATCAGGTTTAAATGTAGTTTGGTAGACCACTTACAGTATTCCTCTTACTTATTCTCAGTTTACATAGGATTTGCAAGCTCTGAATTTGGCCTTGAATTTTCATTTCATATGGGTTTAGAATGCAGCTGAAAGCTGAAGTTTTCCTTCATTTTAAGTTACAACAAAAGAAGAGTTTGGAGTTTTTTAAGTGTGTGTTTATTTGCATGTTTCCAAAAAATATTCTTATTTGTCATTTTCTCAAATATTGGCCTCAGCTTGCTTCAAACAAAAGGCCTGGTGATTTAATGGGAAACCAGTGGTATGCTTGCTTAAAATTCAGTCTGAACTTGCTTGAAATCTAGTTCCAATTCCTTTTGAAAACTTCCTTGGGCCTCTCAGGTTTTCAAACTATGACCACTCGTTCAGGGCACAGGCCTGGTTTTTCATGCTAAAGGTGGGGGTTGTACCTGTGCTTAAAATTGAAACAATTTCTCCTATTTAGGTAGACAAAACACTGGAATCTCTCTGGATCCAAATATAGAATGATTCAGTATAGTCCTAACACTTAGAGACACCATCCTTACTGACATCCCTGTATACAATTTCAAATGCAGTGGAATCACTTGCTTAAAATTAGAGCACATTCGTAGATTATAGAGCATGACAATGTGATTTGTCCCATTGCAATGAAGTCCATGGTTTGCAATTCAAGCCCAACTTCAGATGTGCTGGCAGAGCAACAGGCACTGTTATGCCAGCAGGCACACCACACTGCCCCACACTACCAACCAGTTTGGGATATCCAGAGAGGTGGGGCTACAGCTTGAATCATTGCAGGCCCATTCACTGCACTCTTGCACTGTCCTAATGCAGCCACAGCCCCCACTCTAATGTAAATGCCATGCGGGTTCACTGAACTTCTATTAAGTATAGGGAGTTTCACTTTTTTCCGCAAGCTGCAGACCAAATCAGGAGGGATGTTCATAGAATCACAGAATGTTTTGGGTTGGAAGAGACCATAAAGCTCATCCAGTTCCAGCCCCGCTGCCACAGGCAGGGACACCTTCCACTAGACCAGGTTGCTCCAAGCCATGTCCAACCTGGCCTTGAACACTGCCAGGGATGGGGCAGCCACAGCTTCTCTGGGCACCCTGTGCCAGTGCCTCAGCACCCTCACTTCTTCCTTATATCCAATCCAAATCTCCCCTCTGTCAGTTTAAAGCAAACCCCCTTGTTCTGCCCCTACATGCCCTTGTCAAAAGTCCCTCCCTAGATTTCCTGTCGGCCCCTTTAGGCGTGCGAAGCTGCTCTAAGGTCTCCCCAGAGTCTTCTCTTCTCCAGTCTGCACAAGCCCAACTCTCTCAGCCTGCCTCCAGAGCAGAGGTGCTCCAGCCCTTGGATCATCTTTGTGGCCTCCTCTGGACTCACTCGTACAGCTCCACTTCCCTGTTGTTTTGGGGGCACTACAGCTAGACACAAGACTGCAGTGGGGATCTCACCAGAGTGGAGTAGAAGAGGAGAATCCCTTCCCTTGACCTTTCTGGGTGTTCTTGTAGCCACCACTTAGATGGAAAAATAACATGAAGGACAGGATTTCGTAGTTTTAGCTGCTTTGATTCAGTAAAGGAAATGCTCAGAGTGAGTAATGGCATCCCTAATCAGCCTAGCCCTTGCACACAATTCAAAACACCTTCCAGTTAAATCAGTGCTGAAGTAAGACCTTTGTAAAGTTAGCAGCCAAACAAGAAATGCAATCTAGCCGTGTCGACATAATTGAGTATTCCAGCAAGGCCTGTGACACATAAAACAGGTTTGCAAATCCAGTATCTTCGCAACAAATGGGCTATGCAGCATATTAGTAAATTTAAGCTTTTGGATTTTGTGGTAGTTACATCAGTTGTTTCAACAATATTAAAATGTTTTCCAGTATAGAAAGAATTTGTATTAGTCACTTCCCATCTCAAGACATAAATAGGTGAAGATAAATATGAATCAAAAATTTCTTTCATGTTTTATTTGAATTTATATCACATCCACAAAAATAGAAACATTCTTTAGAACTATTTTGTGATACATAGTCTCCAAGCTGAGATTTACAGTGGCAATAGTGAAATATCTAACTTGGATTTGTTTCCACATGTATACATTGAAGATGATGTTGTGAGAAGCAAGCAGGAATTATGCAATGTGCTGCAGAAAGGAAGATGAAAATGTAACTGAACATTTTAATGTCTGGGTGGTTCACCAGCCTACATAGTTTCTCAGGATGTTTTCAGAGTTAGTTGCTCTATTTTTGTGCAGAAAATATAAGTTTGAGAGCTCTCATGACAACACATTTAACATTGTGATTTGCATGTAACTATATAAATATAATATACTTTCCAATCTAGAGCTTTATACATATGAAAAATTATGGTACAATAAAAATCTATACACATGGTGCTACCAGTTCAGCAGCTGCTAACTCAAAGGATACATCTAAAAATATGATTGCTCAGCTTCTGAAATATAAAAGAGCAATCAGAAATGCTTTTTGTTTAAATAGTAGTTTACAGAAACATTCATCTCTTCATTTTCTCCATTTGCTTAGGTCTGGTAAAAAAGCCCAAAAACCTCCCTTTGGCTGGTTGGATCTGTCCTTGGCAAGAACTGTAGTTTTGAAAAGCCCTTTGTGTTTGTCTTCGGCAAAGGTTAATATGTTTGCAAAACAGAGTAAATGTTGGCTGGCTTCTATACCAACTTTGTGCTATTGTAATGCTGAATGACAAATACCTAATCTGAAAAGTTCTGCAGAATGGGAATAGAAACTTGCACAATTTCCATGTGCTGAACGATGTGACAGTGGAAGACTGACATTTATACTGCACCCAATGTAAATCACCCTCTAGTTTTATACAGTATGCTTCTATATAAAGCTTTACCTTTCAAAACTTTTAAAAGCAGGTTTAGCTGCTGCTCTGTAACCAAGTGGTGACATGTGTCTATCACGAGTTCACTTTTCCTCCCCAGAAGTCTGGTGAGAGGTCTGGTAGAAAGCAGCTTTATGAAGATATTACAATCAGTTGCTGTAAGATGCATGTTCCTGAGATAAGGCGCAACAGTATTGTGGATTTTTGATGGTACCAATGATTTCAGATTTCACCCAGGGTGTGGAGGGGGGGTGGTGGGGTGTGAAAAGCATGGAGCAAAGGGCTGCAAATAACCATGGGATGGGGAGAAGGAACAGTCTTTAAAGCAGAGAGAAGGTGCTCTCCTTGTCTGGTGTCCTGGTTCTTATTATATGCACTACAAAACGATGGTAAAGGAAGTGGAATATAGCTAATCAATCTAAAAAAAAGGAAATTCTTGAGTTGCACAAAAGCAAGGAAGGCGAGCACAGTCAGTCCAGAAAAAAAACGGAGAGAGACAGACTGAGAGAAGAAATGCTTTGAAGTACAGAGGCTTATTATTTGATTTGTAAATAAGATGAACCTCTCTCCACCCAGGTTATGAAAAGTAAAAATTGTCATGTATAGGTAATTGATGGTGACAGCTCTGGCAAACACAGTGTAGGAGGTGGTGTTATTGTTTGACATGCCCTACATGCGTAGATAAGAAGTTAGGCTCTCACGTTTGCCTATAAATTGTTTCTAAGCACATTTGATACCCTTTATATTGATAACTCTGTTGTCTTTTGGTTTCATCTCTTTCCTTTTAAGACAAACAAAAAATGGAATATCCTACAACCTCCAGCTGCACCTTGCAGGATTTCAAGCTAATATGGATTCAAATCCAGGGGACACCTGTGGAAATGGATATTGGTTTTTTTGTTGTGGTGGGGTTTTTTTTTGGTTTTGTTTTTTTTTTGTTTGTTTGTTTGTCCTGGACTTCTCAGCCTTTGTTCTGTTTTCCAAATTCCCCATCCCTGAAAAAGTGGGTTGGAATTGATCTTGGTTTCACCCCTGTTAACATCACCAAGAAAATTCTGTTTCTCAACTCCCACATCTCATGTCCTCAGTGACCTAGCGAAGCGCTGCCTCCTCTAGTTTTCATTTCCCCATGTTCTACATGTGCTTGGTACCAGCAGGAAGCATTTGTGACTTGGAGAAAAAAAAAGCTGCCAGTGAACATTCAGTCTCCACATAGGACTGCTAGAGATGAGCCCAAAATACTGACCCAGATCTGAATGTCCCCAAAATCTCAATTTCTTTATGTTGGCGGGTTTTCCTCAAACTAAGAATCCCAAGCACATTTGACAAGTACAAATACAATATACAGTTGGACTTGAGAAAAGTAGGGGGAACTAATATTTTACATGCAATAGAGCTATGCATTTATCAAAGGTTTTTTGAAACTATCTGTCCAAGTGAGACTTGACCTGCCAGGAGGACCATATGACTTGAAGGAACTGGGGAGACTCTCTCTCATGCCATGGGATTAATATGAGTTCTGCTTGCCCACCTCCTCACTGTTTCATATTGCATGGATGTGAATGCTTTAATGAGGCATATAAGAAGGTGGAAGGAGTTTTAATATTTCTGCTGGGAAACCAGTGTCTTTTAGTAAGTTTGCCCAGTCAGAAAACAGTCATCTTCCTTCGATAGCTTCTGGTCCTGAAATTGACTCTTTTTCTGCAGTTCACCTCAAAGCTGTTAGTTAAAAACAAATAACCCTTTTCCTGGGATGAGCTGAATGCCCTTTGGAGGTTAGGGAGGATACTCAGTACCAGGTAAGCTCAGGTCCTAAACTTCTGCCTACAAAAGAAGGTCCCAGTGGAGGAAGTAGGATGGGTTCTCCAAATAAATGCTGACAGACACATTGCAGCACCACTGTTCTCAGTGGCTAGGATAAGCTAGCTGAAGAGGAACCCACCATCTGATTCAACGAAAGCAACTAGAAGCCAGCAAAACACTCAGAAATCAGAAGGGAGGAACAAGTAATATTGACCAATGGAAGCCATAAACCAGCTGACTATGGAAGAAGACTACTTGGCTCAGAGATGCTGTATTGTTTGCTCCACTTACAGTTGCCTTCCAAAGTAGGTTAACATACTCCCTAAATGCCCTAGTATTTAGCTCCTTCCCTTTCTTTGCATGAGTCGTAAATCACATTATGCCTGTATGATTAAAAAAAAAAAAAAGAGAAAAACTTCACAAGAAGGGAAAAATAATCATAATTCTATAATGTTAACTTATATCACAGAAAACTGTGTACTTTTTTTCCCCATACAGGACATACTTCAAATAAAATAATTTTAACACCAATAATGATAATGTTCCTTCTTCCCGACAGAAGTAGAATTGGTTTTTCACCCTAGTTTGGTACATAAATATAAGAAAATAGTCTTTGAATATTTACATCCAGGTGTTTTAAATGCTATTTCTTAACATATTTAATTCTCATTTTCTCTCCAGCCACGGGCATTCTTTCCAAATTTGTACACTAATCTCCGACCATCCACACGCTCCAGGATTTCTCTTTTATAATAGTATCTGTTGGAATAAAAACATAGAGATTTAATATTACATTCACCTATGGTCCTAAAAGGCCATTGCCAGCTAGGGAATCCCTCAGCTAGCTGAAAAGTCTTTATTTTCCATTGATACATATAATACAAAAGATTATTATAACAGAAAGATAGAGGAGAAAAAAATTGGTATTTTCTTTTTACTTTATATTAGTTATCTTCTGAGTCGGAATTCCACTATATTTCAGATCATAGCATATAGCTATATTTACTACACATTCTCATGAGATTTCATGGGGTTTTTTTTCCAGATAAGTTAGGACCTGAAATCCAACCAGAAGACAATGCCAACTTCCACTTAAAATACATTTCAAACTTTTATAGAGTGTGGGAAAATGCTCAAAATGTTAAAGCACAGAGCAAAGAAAATCCTGACACAGATTTTGTAAAACCATTTTAAGGTAATGGATGGTGGTATTTCTAGTTTCTGAACACTGATGGAAATAACAAGGTCTCCAGCCATTACTGGGCCATTTAAGCCTTCCCAGTTTTGCAGTATGTGAACTTTCAGCTTGTTACATCCATGTTTCCTTCCTACACTGGTTGTTTGGGTGGAGAGCAACAGAATATATATTATATACATAACACATATGTATGTTATATATATTATAGCATACAGGAACATGAGGGGAAAGAAAAGACACAGAAGAACATAATGTTACAATCTCAAAATTATTGGGAAACACTCAGTTGTCAAAGAAAGCAATTGGTGCTGCTGAAAATTCATTTTTTAAAGTAAATCAACCAAATTCTCCATTCAGGTAGCGTCTTTACATGCCCCAGTCTTCTGCAGCAGCATCTCTACTCACCTCATAGCCCGGCTGAGTTTCTCATAAGTCATGCTGCTGTTGTTTTTCTTCTTTCCCCAGAGCTGAGCCACAGCTTCAGATTTTAAAAATCTGAAGACACCTTCTGACCGATCTTCCCACTTGATTAATCCTGGGTTTTTCTCAGGATTGAGAAGAATATCTCGAATAAATTCCCAAAGGTGAGTTCCTCGAGGGTCTGAAAGAGGAAAGGGGGCAAGAGGAAGGAGTATCTAAAGAGGCTTTCAGCATATGCTTGCCATTTTTATGCAAAGTTCTTACAGTGTGTAACCTACAGATGGTCACTGCTTGGGAGGGATAGGCCACAGTTTTGGAGCTCAGGACCCCTACCTCAGAGATAGATAGCCAAAAAACACTGACAGCCTTTACACTGAGGCTGGAGTAAGTGTCAGCCTTCGGCAGCCTGAGCCCCGTGGTGGCAGACAGGAGCCCCAACAACCAGGAGAAGCAGCGTCCAAATCACCCACTGCTTCCTTCTGCCTTTGGCATTTTTCTGCCCTGGAGATAACATATTTAAGTCTCCCCCTCATCTCACTTGCCCATTTTTCCTGATATTCTTCTACAGCATGTCGTATAACCTGATATTATCATGTGGTATGTGAAAGAGCCAAGATAAGCTTTTAGAGGACAGACAGAAGGCAAAGGAGGTGAAATGCTGTTCGACATCAATGAGTATTGGTCCCACATCTCTTAGATAGGCTTAAAGAAGTAAGAAGGTGTAAAATAGATAGAGAGATAGTGACAAAACTGGCCAACCAATATTGCACATGAAAAGGATTCAAAAAAGTCTGACAGTGATTTTAGAAAAGGCAAAACCAGATCTCTAAGGTCAGCAGGTAGACCTCTCAGTTAAAGTGCAAATCTCTCCCACAGTTTCTGTAGAGATGGCACCAGAAAGCCCAGGTCAAAAAGAAAAATATTAAATAAATCAAACAAGTCAGATGTAGTAGTTTATGAATGAAGAATAACAAACATAGTGATGAGGTGGGCCAGAAAAATAGCAGTTGCTTGGTCTGACTTCAAAAGCATGCAAGGGTATTTAGACCAAATTAAGAAGGAAACAAGCTAGTCAAAGATGTGAAGGTAAGTAAAAAATGGTATACAGTGCGACATAGAATCATAGGATAGTTAAATCACTATGTTTCTTTGTTAAAATTGTTGTCTAGAACCGACAGCTTGTGGTGGACCTATTCTGTCTGGACATGTGTAACATAATCAATAGATCATAGTACAGAGCAGTAATGATGAAACTGGAAATTGTTAGGCCATCATGGCAATGTGACCTTTTCCATATGAGAAGACTGTGATTGAGTTCTTGGAATCATGGACTATCTCAAATCGGAAGGGACTCATAAAGATTATAGAGTCCAACTTCTCACTCTACACAGGACTACCTAAAACTAAACCATATGACTAAGAGCTTCGTGCAAACACTCCTTGAACTCTGAGAGGCTTGGTGCTCTGACTACTTCCTTGGGAGATTGTTCCAGTGAGTGTCCATCCTCTCAGTGAAGAAACTTTTCCTAATGTCCAATCTGAACTTCCCCTGATGCAGCTTCATTCTATTTCCTTGTGTCCTGCCACTGGTCAGCAGGGAGAGATCAGCACCTGCCCTTCCACTGCCCTCCCTGAGGAAGCTGTAGACTATGATGAGGTCACCTCTTGGCCTTCTCTTCTCTAAGCTGCACAAACCAAGTGACCTCAGATCTTCACAGGTCTGTCTTCAGATGAGTCCTACCTAACCCTTTCATTAGCAACCTTGACATACAAACACACACACAAAAAAGAAGCAAGATATCTGTCTGCAGAGAAAAAGTTTGGGAGTTCTGGCTGGGCAAAGTCACAGAGCAGGGTAAGAAGAGGAATCAGGAAGAGACAGATAATCTGGATACCAAATAGAAGCAGGATGAAATCAATTAGTACAAAATGCAGCAAAAGTCCAACATTAACATTTTCTGACACAGATAAATGATGCAGGATGCAAAAGACATATACAAGGCATTTTCAGCATTAAAATCTCAGCAAAGTACATAATAGAACCATGTCTAGAAATCAGTTATGGTAACATGTCTTCAGAACCAGGTTGAATCAAAACTAGCAGAAGAGGGGAGTGGAACGACTGTCAGATCAGAGGCGAAAAAAGCAGCAGGATTGAGGGGCAGGCGCTTGCTTGTTATGACATGCATGAAAAGTTCTGCAAGAAGATTCTAAGCAGGGTCTCTGGGACGTGCTGCAGCCAGCAGGCACAGACACGAGCATGGCCATGTGCACACAAACCTTCCTGATTTAGTCCTGGGTCTCCTTCATCATTCTTTTACTCCAGTCCACCAGCCCAGCTCAACATAAGGCAGAGGCAACTGGTTTCTGGTTGCTTCCCCATAAGCCCTTACTGATAAAAATTTGAAAAGCATAACAAAACTGATGCAAAAATCATAAGCAAAGAGTACTAGAAACAGTCAGATTGTTGGACAATTCAATTACAGTAACAATCTAACCACTTTTGCTTTTGAAATGCACGTTTTTCCCTCTTGAAGAGGATTTGCTTTCAGTGTGTTTCTTTTCCTTTAGCCAATCAACCATTATAAACACAGATGTCGACTTACTGTGCTTCTTGGTGTGGGACTTCGGTATATGATCTTGCGATTTTTTCAGATCTGAAGACTCTGTAGAGAAGGAAAATGAAGCCTATTTGTAAGTTTGATTAAAGGCTTTCCACTGACTAGCAGGTTGAAAGAAATATAACCACAAAAATAAAAGAACAAATATCTCTTTCAAAGATAATCACTTTTCAGAAGGTAATCTAAGTGAAAAAGAAGGGGGAGAGTTTTGTTTTCTGTACTATATGTTAATCAGCACACTTCATAAAGAGACCATTGATGAATAAAGAATGAATCCAGAGGTAAACATTTGGCTTTTGAAACCTAAATTTGATTAACAAATACCTCACCTTATGTTATGTGTGTGAGAGAGAAAAATAAGACGATCACGTCCATAAAAGGAATACTGAATTGTCCCATTATATCTTAGTCTTTGCAGAAGCATGTATCTTTGGGGGCTTACTTGTTTCTGAAGTGGTGATCTAATGTAAAATGTATGCGCTGCTACCAATGCACAGAACACCTACCTGCCTAAAACGCAATGAACTGGCAAAGCATTGTTGTTTGGGGGTGGAGGCAGGATGGGGGAGCAGGGCTGCACTGGTGGGAGTTTTTGGCAGCTGGATATGCATATATTGTTCCGTGGCTTGGAGCCATAGGAACAAGCCATTTCTCATCGATAGTACTTTATCACCTGCAGCCAGACAGAGGAGGAGTAGGGTTTCTGGCACAAGAACTTCTACAGAAATGAAGGGAAAAAAAAGGTCCGCCTGCTCATGACTGTAACCTACCTCGCAGTCTGCACGTTCAACCCTCCTGCCCTCAAACCACCGCAGCCTGGCTCTGCTCTTGTCATTAACGCATAGCTTTCATCTGATCGCTTCAAGTCTCGCAAAATCTGTGGGATAGTCCTGAGAGGGAGCTCGTTCTCTGTTTGCTTTTCAGCATACTTTGTGCCTGAATTCCGTGAAGTGAAGTTTAAGGTCCCACGCATGTTTTCCCAGCTTCTATGAATGCATGATTATCATACTTTTCATGGAAACTGGGAATTTGCATGGGAAAATGACTCACAGGAAACATTCATTTGCATAGAAACTTGTCGGATTTGCACAAGCAACTGCAAAGACTGCATGTGAAAAGGTAGATGCAAAGCTATTCACGCACTCACTTTAGTCATACATAACTGGAAACATAAACTGAACAGGTCAGTGAGGATAAGCCTAATCTCCACTATTCTGAGCCTGACAAAATTATTGTCCTTGACCCCCAAGCAGCAAACGCACTCTGAGTCATTTTGCCTTCACACCTGCTCTCAAAGAGCAGGGAATAGCCT
This sequence comes from Psittacus erithacus, assembly GCA_009867235.2. Lineage (NCBI taxonomy): Eukaryota > Metazoa > Chordata > Aves > Psittaciformes > Psittacidae > Psittacus > Psittacus erithacus. The sequence continues at coordinate 62,742 of WYDI02141231.1, read as the reverse complement.
GAACCTCACTCAGCTTGGAGGTGGCAAGCAAAATGAGGTTTATTTTATTGCCTTTCCTCAGATTATAATTCCCCTGATGTTATCAAAATCTGTGAAACCCCCAAGCAGGACCAGTCCTTTATTTGCCCACTTATATAAATCTGTCTCATTTTAAAATCCCACAATTCGCTTGCAAATGTTTGTTATGCTCCACTTAGCTGGAGATTTATTCTTGGGAGTTCAGTTGCCTTCTGCCTAGTTGGTGATTTATTCTGGATTTCAGCTGTGTAAATAGCCTCCTGCTCTGCCTCCGCTCCTGCGTGGAGACCGGTTTCAACCATGCCATGTTAGAAGGCTGGGGCCTGACAGGTGAAAAGAGTTACGATGCAGTTTCAACAAAGCTGTCTTGCAAAACTTTTGACAAAAGGTTGCACAGTATTTGCATATGATTCAGGAATGAGCAATTTTTTTACAGGATATACAAATTCAGTTTTTACAGGAGGCTGTGCCCTTGGCGTGCCTCCCTAGCTCTAGGCTTAAGCAGTGAGCAGGTAAACACACGGTGCTAAGATCTTGACAGGTCCCCAGTCCTGTCGGAGAGCTCCAAAATCCTCATAGCCATCTTATGAGAGTGGGTGGAGGTGGCAGGGAAAGCAAACAGAGTGCTTGAGGTCTTTTAAGGTTTGGTGGTTTTCTCCTTCTGGTCAGGTTTTCTCTTTCTTATTTTATTTATTTTTAAATTTGTGGCTGAGTGCACTGGCTTAAACTATGTCACTTGGCAAGTCTGGCTGTTGCTGGGAGGCCAGGGGATGCAGCAAACAGGCAGGCATAAAGGCTGTGCTGCAGGGGCATAGGTCTGCCCTCAGCACAGAGATAGCACTTGCATGGCTGCATCTACTGCAGTGTACTTGCCTTTCTCATCCTCCCATGATTCCCACTGCTTTCTCTCTCAGGTCTGTTCACTCAGCCTTCTAAGGACCTGCCTTCCGCTGGGCACTAGGGCAAACAGGTTTGCTGTTTCTCTTGCCCTTTGACAGGCAGATTGTATCTCTGCCTTGTGGAAGCACAGTGCATGGGCGAAGGGGCATGGGGTGCCTGCCCTGCTCTCCACTGAGGCACCAGCAGGAATCCCTTTTGCTGGTGCAGTTGGGCAGAAGGCTTGGTGCCAGCCCTATGGCTCCCCAAACCCAGCCTCAAACCTGGCAATCTACTAAGCATGAATCACTCGCTCACTAGGGAAACACAGCCACTTCTGGGGAAGAGCAGGGCACTCATTTACCCGCACAGAAAAGTGTGGTGGAGCTGGAACATCTCATGTTTCTTACACTAACACCTTCCCCTTTGACTCAGTCACTTTAAAAGACATGTGGAGATTGCAGATTATTTGATCTTCCTTTTTTTGACAGAGAGAATAGAGAAGTATTTCTTTAAAGCAAGCTATTGAACAAATGATAGCTGAAAGAACTATCAGAATCAGCATTCATAGAATCATAGAAGGGTTTGGGTTGGAAGGGACCTTAAAGCTCATCCAGTTCCAGCCCTGCTGCCACACGCAGGGACACCTTCCACTAGACCAGGCTGCTCAAAGCCCCGTCCAACCTGGCCTTGAACACTGCCAGGGATGGGGCATTGCTTAATTCAAAATTACTGGAGGCTCAGATTCAATCCTACAACAGAAGATCACACAGACTATTACATGTCGGTAGCTCTGGGACAAGCGACAAAACAATTAACAATATAATTACAAGTTCCTTACCAGGAGGCTGGTGACTAGATGTCGTCATAGAAATCTGAGAACGACAGAATGTTTTACTATCCAGTAGCTCTGGGAGTTAAAGAGAAGACATTTAAAGTAATAGCTTCAGACAACAATAAAACCATCTCAAAATATATGAGGTATTGCGATGTTAGTTACCTACTGTGCTACCATAGCCACTGTCATACAGGTAATTCTCTTCTTTCCAGGACACCATTAACGACGGATCTGAAGGTAAAGGACCAAAAGGAAAATTACTAGAACTTTTTTTTTAGCACAGAGGTGAATATTGAGCACTGAGAAAATAACAAATGTTCAAAAACAAAGCTGCGAAGGGAAGAAAGAAGTGAAAGGGCTATGCAAGAAATTATTTCCTTTCACTCAAATTATGGATGGGTTTTTGCATATTCAGGCAAATTTACTTACACAAAGCACTGACTTTTTTAAATAATGTAGTAGGCTCTTCCTTTTAATCATAGAATCATAGAATGGTTTGGGTTGGAAAGGACCTTAAGGTCATCTAGTTCCAACCCCCTTGCCATGTCATTTATGCCTGCCCTTGAAGGGGGTGTCTTATGCCAAATCAACTCCAATTTTACCCAATTCAGCCCCTGGTGATTATGACAGTGCTTGGGTCCCCTAGAGATGAAAGTGCTCTCAAATGTCTAGTAAACAGGAGGATGCTTAACATGAATATTTATTTCTATAATGGTAGAATTCAAAAGTCCCCTCTGAAACAGAGCTTCATGTGCAAGCATACAGTGAGAAACATCAAAGCTCAATCCTGGATGAAGGGCCATTCTATTCCAGGCACATGATGTCCCCATCCTTAACCTAAAAACTACCTTCATGATTAAAAAAGAATATTTTTTAATGACCTTCTAGTCAGATGGATCAATGTAAGCAGAACTGAAGTATTGTCTTCATGACCCCTACATTAGTCAGGAAATTATTCTCTTTGCAGCGCATTTTTGAGATCGGAAGCCTTAAAAATCTCTTTTTCATTTGAATCCAGGTCAGAAAGGATGAGACAGAAGGTTCAGATCTATGTTTTACTTAATTTTTTTCATGTCCATACAAATGAAATAAAAGAAAAAACAAAAATGAGTTATAGCTAAATCATCATGTTTGGCTGAGTTAACTCTTATGACATACGAATTTAGCAGGCATGCAAAGTAATAGCTGCATGTTTGGGCACCCAGAGCTTGCGTTCCTATAATAGCACACACCCTTTGCTTGCTTTGACACCTGATCTGTCTAATGTTGCCTCTGAAGACAGGCCTAACCTAGCCAGAACATGGTGAGACAGCTTGTGGTCCCATTTGCCCATTTCAGTACCCATGTCTTTGCAACTGCAACGGTCTACTTGAATGAGACCAGCTTCCTCTCTAAACCCCCATCCCTATCCCTGCTGCCCCACATGGAGTCCCTTACCCAGCAGCCCCAATCCTCCCCATGCAGGAACTAAACCCACTCTCACTGCCCATGATTGGCATTGCCAGAGCCCCACCATGCCACTCCTGACCAGCGCATCTTGAAGAACCATCTTTTAGTCCTGGGCTCTGACCTTTCTGGGATGTGCACTGCACTATGTATCTCTAGTGGGAGGAGAAACTAATATAATACCAAGATCTTGTAGGTCAGGACTTAAAGGATTACTTTAGTTTTCTATATGGCAAGCATCAAGGCTGGTGCAGGCACATCACTCATACTACATGGGCACAGGCAAGGAGTGGATTGATGATTGCAATGCTTGCCCACTGCAGGGGGAATATGAAGTGTCCTGTCCAGGAAGGCTCAGCTCCTCTGCATTAGACGAATACATACACTGGCAAGACTTGTCAGAGACATTGCACACTACAAATCAGTATTCTTTCTGACAGCAAGTACTAAAATGTGGCTCATGAATACACCCACATATAAAGAGTCTGGGACTAGTGGGGTAGAGAATGTCTGAATGCGGACAGAAGTGCAAACAAACCAGGAAAATAATTGTGCCTGAAGAGGACTGAACCAAGCTGAAGTTCCTTTTCTCGGTGAAACAAAGTCTTGGGAGGAAAGGGGTTTAGCTATGAACACACTGGGGGAAAAAAGACTGTAACGGGCAAAATGAAGATTTGGTCAAAGCAAAATACTGCCCAGGTTTCAGTCTCATTGAGACATGTGAAGAAATTAAAATAACATTTTTTTCTCTCAAAGTTGCTTTGTTTGGAAATTTCCCCATGTTTCAAACATTGGCAGCACTTCACAACAAAATATTTTTATTTCCTTTTTTTTATAAACTGAGAATACCATGGAAACAGTTGTTCTGAAATCTGCTGAATGAAGTTTAGAATGAAGTCCTCTCCAAAGCTGCACTTGCTGAGCACTGCAAACTATTCCAACTCTGAACATCAGTATAGACTGCTGATACTGCAGAGGTCTCCCAGAAGAAGCGGCCACATGCAAACTGAGATATGGTGGTACTACTCAAAACTTCAAAAAGTAGACACTGACTAATATTTGTGTTACTTCTTTTATTTTGCATGATACACCTTCCATTTTATTTCACACCAGTTTGATATGACTCTCTTGTAGTGGAGAGTTTCCCATTTTTCTCACCATCAAAAGACAAGTTACCCAACTGTTACTCACCTGTTTGCTCTGTTTTCACAATAACATTATGAGGTTGGTACATGTCACTTCCACACTGGCCTGCAAGAAAGCATATGGCAGATAGGCAGTATGACAAAAAGCACAGAAGGATCAAAAGTATTAGTTCCAAGCAGCAAGCGCTACAGCTGATCCAGAGGACTAATTCTGGAGCGGGAAACACCTGTTTCCCCTGGTCCTTCAGACTTCTGCTTTCTCTCATATTAAGCAATAAACCAGTACAGTGAATGAGTTATAAGCAGTATATCAAACATAGCAAATGAGATCTCCCAGGTAGGTGCCTGGGAAACATAAGCAACTTCTGAAGATCCCAGAATTCAGATCAGCATCACTGCATCTCTGCCTAGGATCTATTTACCATTCCATTTTAGGTGCTGAAGGTTGCTGTAAAGCAGTTGCCCTGCTGTGCCAGCTGCCTGAGTGAATTCTTGCAGGCTCATACTGCACAGATGTTCTCCGTTGATATCAAACTCCTGGAAAGGTATGCAGTTGGCATCCAGTTGGTTGGTATCAAGGAGATGCTGCAGCCATTCCCAGACTTGAAACTTAGTCCAGTACTGCGGGTGTATTTCATGCCACTGTGTCCCATAGAAGCTGCTGGACACTGGAAAAGGAAATAAGTATTTACTGTCTCTGTTAACACCATGGGATTATGTCAACAAGAAAGGTCTATAGCTGAATTATATGCCTTGGAAGTCCACAGATCTATGTTGTTTTCTCAGTCCTTAACACTAGCTCAGTAGCTATTGCTGGAGAAGGTATTGGGTTGTTTGGCCTTGGGTTGTGGGGTTTTCTTTGCCTGTTTTCTTATTAAAACCTGAGAATTGTTATATTGTAGCTCTCGGCAGATTATGTAGGGATTTATTTATTAATGTTGGCTGAATACACTAAAATTGATAGAAGATATGTTACAGAAGTACTGTTGAAGAGGGATATTGATCCTTATGGGAGAAAATAATTTTAGTGTATCAGAAAAATGATGGAAAAGTCTTGCAAAATTCTCATAATGTGACATGGAAATTTTCTTTAAATAAGGACTAGATATGAATTGTGGGATTCAACCAAGGAAGGGTAAAAGCCAAGGCACTCCCATACTGCTTGCCAGTAAAAGCCTATCAGTATGGCTGGCAGCATTATGACGGAGCTCGCATTCTGATGAATGTATGTTATCTCTGTAGTCAGGTAAGGTGATTGCTGAATGCAGTTGTAAATGTAATTCTTAGTTACAGAAGCTGTGTCATGTTCTTGTTAGGATGTCTGAATCTTCTCTTGGTAATCTATGAAACTGCTCTCAGTTACTTGTATGTCATTGCATGACAGTAATTTATGTGCACAAATGAAAGAAATTGCATGTGCGGGATACAATAATTATATAAGGGCAAAGACAGGACTGCTTTAGTCTGCCCTCACAGGAGGAGTTCGGTGCAATTTATTCCTTGGAAAAGGAGGACAATGTAAGTATGCCAGGCAGAGACAGCAGCATGATAAAATGCTCACAAGTGCATGAAGGTTTAATGATGGGGGAAAGGGAAATTGAGGAGGTGGTTGAGTTATTTTCAGGAGGAGGAAAGACTGCCATGGCCTAGCTCTACAGTAGCCCTGCTCCAGGATATGGCATTAGTCTGTTCTCTGCAAGAAAGACTACAGACACAGCTGTGAGAAATGATGGTAGCAGTGGATATTGCTAGAGGACCACAAGCAACAGAGTTGGCATATTTTAGGAAACCACCTCCCACCAGGCCCCACTAGACCTCATGTCTCTTCAGTCAAGATACAGGGTGCAGTGCTAGTTTCCAGTTAGACGCAAAAAAAAGCCCCACAGTTACTTAGGTTTGTTTATCATTATTTGCCAAGAAGGTCTGTGTCAGTAACAGGGAGTTTGCACGACTGTTTCTCATCCTCCTGTTGAAGGATTTGGGGAATAAGTGTGGAAATGATTGAGCGCAGTATGTCAAAGAATAAAGATTTGATGGAGCTATCAAGTATTCCCTGAAAAGGAGGCTGATATTTATTCCCATCACTTCAGAGGGGTAAAGGAACTCCAGAGGCCACTAGACTCCTAATGTAAAAGAGAGCCTTTAAGAGAAAGGAAAGGGTAGCAAGATAAAAGTGGTGCATGATTGCAGAGGCTGGTCTGAGCTTTTGGTTTCTTGTCTCTCTAAAACACAAGTGAATCCTAAGAATTTTCACACTGGAAACCTGAAAATAGAACCCCCCCCCCCACTACCCTTCATGAAGTCATGTGCAAAGGGACACTCTGACAGGACTTCTTTTTCCCCCTAATCTGTTAGAGGCAGGTTGGCACATTTATTAAGTGCATGCTTATGTATTCCTGTGTATTTAGAAATTACACATAAAATAGAACAGAAGTTTCATTCAGTAGGAACTTTCACTGTAAGTTTTATTGCAGCATTATTTGGCTTAGAAGGACAACTGCAGTACATATTTGTCTGCTTAGATTTTAAGTCAACCTGTCAACTGAGTGATTAAAAGAATTTTAATATTATATTAAACCCTACATATATAGATATATGTCTATGTCTACATTTTTATACCAAGGAAGAGAATATATATGAACATATTTTTATATATAGATATATAATCAGAAAATGCTAAGGAAAAAAAAGTTCTCAGATCACAAGTTATCTAGTGCTCTAATGCCAGTCTAATTAGAAAGCTATCTTGTCATTTAAGCTGAAAAAGCAAATACAGTAAAGGTATAAGAGGGCTATTCCAATGGAAAGCCAGAGGAGTGATTAGCATTGAAAACTAATGTTGGTTCAGAGAAGGTGTGAGAAGTAAAGATAAGACAGAAAGAATTTTGGACGGAGGAGAAATTTTGGCACTTTCAGCACCACTAAATAAATTTTCAGAAAAAGAACAGGTAAAGAAATAAACCATAAAATGTCCACTTTCAGAAACAGCATTGTGAGTTCAGCTTTTCACAAATAAAGAAACAAATGGAAATTTTTCTTATCAGAACTGAAACCCCATAAACTAGCATTACTGAAAAATAATACTTGTGCATGCTTGAAGGTATAGAAACCCCTTCCCTACCTCCCCCCAAAAAAAGATGGTTTAGAACATTCAAATTCCTCCTACCACTGCATGTGGAATATCCGTCTGTCCAGGAAGGCTGCTGGTGAAGTAGATTGCTGCTGGAATTGATACTCATTCTGCCAGCTCCTTCCAAAATCATGATCTGTAAGTGAATCAAACAGCTTGCTTAGTGAGTGGTGTCTAGTCCAAGAGGTAAATGGCAAACAACAAAAAAAAATCCACTGAAGACGAAGTGAGGAAGCCAATTCCATTTGTAGAAGATACAATTGAAATCAAGAGCATGTTGCCACAACCCCTTTTCCACTGCCACAAAATCTCCTTATGATAAACATTACCATGATTGATTTGCATATGCAGGAAGCAAGTTTCTACAGCTGCCCATCCATAAATGAATAATCTGTAATCAGAAATGAAGCTGAATAAAAAGACAAGGCTCCTGACAGAGAAATACAGGAAAACTGCCAAGCATTGAGAAATTAAATACTAATTTTTTTTTTTTCTAATTTAAAGAGAAATGTGGTTTAAATATTTTTTTCGGGGTTTTTTGGGGTTTTTTTTAGAAAAGAGAATATACTTTTCAATAAATGCAAATGAAACTATATAGTTGTCAAAAACCCATGTCCAGAAACTCCCTCACACAGAAGGATGCACATGTTAATGCTACAGGGAGTTAATGTTACAGGAAATACGTTGTCAGCTGACCCAGTTTCTTATCTGATCTGTGTGAGCAGTGTCTATAACACTTCTCAGTAGCAAATATCACAGATCATACATTTCAAACCATCAAAAAACAGATGGTCAAAGATCTCATGAGACAGCCATTGTAACAGAAACAGCATTTTGGAGTGACACCACCTCCAAGATAGCACTCCCTTATATAAGTGACATAAACTTGCCTTTCTACTTAAATCTTAGCATTAGCACCACGAGTAAAACCGATCTTTATTTTATTTATACTTAAAAACCCAAACAAAATCCTTATATGATACTTTAGAAAAATGTGACACATTTATCACATGCTTAATCATTCCAGTGAAGGTTTACAAAATTCCCCAATTACAGGCATTCTTGATATTTGACATTATCTTTCAGTGGTTTGAAGTTGCAAAATTTAAAAATATACATTATAACCATAGATATTCTTCAAGAGTTTGGGAAAGGTATTTGTTAAATACTACAAAGGCTTCAGATTGTTATTCTTCTATTAATGCACCGGAGAAAAAACAATACAAAACAAAAATGCCCAAAACAAAACAAAAAACTCCAAAACAACACAAAAAAACCCAAATGTTCTTTAAAAATATTCTACACTGGAAGACAAAACATCTGTAAAAAAAAAATGTTCTCTATGGGGGTGGCATCTGCATGCAGCCAAAACTTCACCTTTGAATTAAAAAGAGAATGAAATACAAAAGAGATGTGTGAAAGTTAAAGTCACTGGTCTTGGCTGTTCACCCACTGAGGCCAATGAAAAAACTTCCATTGAGGGCACAGCCTGAGCCTCTACAAGCTCAGACCGGCAACCTTTTTTTGGTAGAAGAAAAGGACTCAACTGTAATACTCACAGCCTTGGTTTTAAAGAACAGCCTGAAAGTTACCTGATTTGGTATTTTCCTCTATCAATTAAACTAAATTATGCAGGTTTTAAAAGTTACAAGTCTTTCTCCCTCTTCCCTTCCCCCTGTGTATATGTTTAGAGAGGGATAGGGGGAGAGACAGGTCACTGAGAATCTCTTAAAAAGCCTTAGGAAGCTTATCAGCAACTTCAGATCAATAAATTGAAATTCAATATTAAGTGCATACTATAATTTCTAAAAAAGAAGTGAATTTACAAAACTAAGCTCCTAAAAGTGTTTTGCTAATTTACATTCCTTGTAAAGCACTAGCAATTTACAGTATAACCTAGTTCAGGGATTTTGTAGCTATGTAGAATGGCAAAATCAAACCATAGATGTCTTAACAGTGGCTTTCACTCTTAATTCAAGCCAATCTGTGACTCAGTGACTACCAGCAAGGAGAATTTAATTTCTCATAGCAGGTATGCGGGGGTATAAAATATTAACAGTTAAGAGAGTTACCTATTGTTCCACTTGGCCAAGTAAAAGATGACTGTCATATCAGTGGGTAAATTTTTTGCAAGTTAGAAGAGAAGACATTTTTTAGTTCCATATTAGAGCCAAGTGACTTAGTATTGTAATGGAGAAGGTGTAAGGAAGCATTTAAATTCATAATACTGATTATAAAGATGTTCAGCATATAGCATGAATATAATTTATCTCACACACTTGATACATAACAAATTTTAAGCAGCAATGCATGTTTGACAATTAATACACACACTTCTGATTGCTGATGATATATTAAGTTATTTAAGTTGGGTTTTAATCATTAAAAGAAATAGGCATGCATGAATGAATGAAGTATTTATGATAAAGACACTATTACAGTATCAAACAGAGGTGAGATAGAATACCAGATATTAGTGGAAAACTATAAAACTGGAGGATTAACAGAACACCCTTAGGAATTTAGTTTGTTAAATTTACTTCTTTTTAAAAATTAAAATATGTACTTAATGTTGAATTTGAACTTATTGATCTGAAGTCAATCAGAAGTTCAGAAGCCACCTCAGAATTTCACGTACTGTGTTACGTAGTTTTGTCCTCTGCAGCTTCTTCAGTTTCTGAAATTCTACATAATTTTCATGCCTGATACCTGTTCAAATAAAAATGTGTCTGGGAAAATGTGTGCATATGAACTGAAATGATTTCTGTGTTAAAGCTCCTATGTAATTTTGCCCTGAAAATTCAGTTCAGGTAAACTCTCATTTTATCTTCTTTATAATTAATCAGATGAATTTCCAACCCAAAATATCCTATGACACCGATTCAGCAACTGAAGCCATGGATAGTTAAACAAACCAAATCGTGTTTTGTGCAGTTTTCCCACCTCAGCAGTAACCAAAACCAATAAAAGTTAAGAGATCTGAGAAGCGTTCTGACAGCTTTTCCCTAAATTTGGATTCCATTTTTTTCCTTTAAAATCTTCTTACCTGTTATGGTCTAGCAGATAGTTACTCTCTACAGTATTCCTAAACATTAACAGTATTTTCAGATAATGTGTATGGAACTTGCTTTATAAATTAATCAATCCATACATCCCGGTTTTGAAAGCTATATAAGTTATCTCAACCAGAATAACTTAATTAATTTCTAGTATCACCTGTGGGAATAATCGTGCATGAAAGGAAGAATTAGGAATATGACATTAATCACAGTAACAAGACTGGATTTAGCTTTAAGTAGCCTGGTCTAGTGGAAGGTGTCCCAGCCCATATGAGGGGGTTGGAACTGGATAAGTCTTAAGATCCCTTCCAACCCAAGCCAGTCTGTGACTCTATGATGAACCCAAACTTTTCCAAAGTTCTGTGTCTTATTCAAGGTACTGGTTTTTTGGCAACTTGAAAATTGTCAAGTCACCTCCTTTATCTTATTGCAAGGATGTTCCTTATTTGGAAATCATTCTAGCGCTTTGTTCAGGGGAGTATAAAGTCCTACTAACATAACTTCCACTCCTTTGCTTGGAAGCGTACAGCATCACTCTCAAGAATGCTTTCCCCATAAAACTAAACTGTGATTTTCTCAATTTCATCCTGTATATGCCTTTCTTTGATACAAGTTCATGGAATATTTATGCTTATAGCAGTGTCTCATTCCATACTTGGAAAGATTTTGAGTCAGGATATTGGAAGGGGTGTGGTCTCCATTACTTTAGGGCCAAATCCTCAAATCTCCCTTGTGTACAGACAAACCTGGTTAAAGGGTGTGAAGCCTCAAGGGGAAGGACACATAATATGTTCAATTTTCTTTTAATCATATGCCATGTATCAAAGCGAATGGTGGAACTAATGAAGCCTAGTTTCCTATGAATGTGTATCTTGTGGTTGGATTCTCTAGTGTCTAGTAAGATGTGAGCGCTGATTGAAGTTTTTCCCACGGTTGGGGCATTCATAATATCTCATTGTCTCAAAGGAGTGAGCTCAAGCTTCACTCTTTCTTTCAGATGGAGTATTAATAGATTTTCTTGCCATACTTGGCAGCCAGGTTTCATTAATCCTGTAAGAACTTCATATCTTTGAGACTCCTACCCCCATATCAAATTTAATTAAAATTAGCGATGGGACCTAAAGATTGTTAGAGGCCAAAAGCAAAAGCCAACACACAGACAGAATAACCACAAAAGCCTTATTTCCTCAGGAAACCATGTTAAAAAGGGATTCTAGCTGAGCTGAGATTTCAGAAAACAATATAAATATATTGGGATCCATGTCTCTTTACTAAGACATGGTACAACATAAATGAAAGTACACATGAATATCATACATGTATATACACACATGCATTTACATACACATATGCCTCTGTGTGTGTGCATTGCAGGTATCTGTACGCACATTTCCATTGTTTTCCACTGAAGAGGAACCATCTCTGAAGTATAATCTCATTATTATTATGATCTTATTATCTTACCAGGAACATTACACAGTTAGGAAGCAAACACTTTACTCAGCAAGGTTAAATACAGTTGTGCACTGGTGTTCAGCAATATTCTTTTTAGAGAGAGTCTTATGAGAAGGGACCAGTGAATCCAAAAAAAATATCTTTTGCCCACATTCATAGGAATGGTAGTCAAAAGGTGGTATTCAAAGACCAAACCCTGAAGGCTTCTCCTACTAAAAGCTCTCACTGGAGTCAGGAATAGTTTTGACTGAGCCACAACCCAGCAACTTGGCAGTCACAGGAGGTCATTTGCTGTGTTCTTTTTGTCTTCCTTGACCGCCTGACCACTCTGAGCAAACAGCAGTAATGGAAAGAGAAAGGAGCCATGGGCTGCCCATGGAGCAAATCCAGTGTTGCAGAAAAACATATTTACAAATCCTTGAACCTTGAACACTGTACAGTGCACTCTATGCAAATTATTTTATTGCACTACAGGTGCGCTCTGAAAATAAATTACTCTGATCCCCATTTTCACATTCAACCCAATGAGTCTTAACATCCAGACAATGAGTTTCTCCTTTCTTTGAACCAGAATCTTTCAAGAATAGCTCATACTAAGTGACAAGAAAATGCCAAACGCAGTTTGAAAGGCAAATAAGCAGTACAGAGAAAACAAGTGAATCCTAAAGTACTACAACCAAAGTGATTGTCATGACATTGATTTGTACAGTTGCTTATGTTACAACACCGAACTAAGGGTCTCCTTAATTACAGATATGAGAGGGTGTGGAGCCCATAGGGGAAGAGGCCTAAAGCCTTCAGGTGTGTAAAGATATGTACTTTATGCAAAACACAGCAAAAGATGTCTAAGGCAGAACTGACTGAAACTATTAAGCTATGACTCCACCCTTAAGCTATGCAAAGTCTAAGAATGACTTCTAGCTGAGACAAGCTCAGTGCAGCCCCTCCTGGCGTGTCCAAAAGGGTGGATCTCTTTTGGCATATTTACCTATGGGATCCTTCTACATTTTTCCCCTTTTACCATCATGGATGAACTTCAAATGTAGATTTCACCAGGGCCTATTTTCTTTGAAGTATGTTATGTACACAGTGAAGACACAATCCCTGCTTTTCAGGGCTTGGAGTTTATGGAGCAAGTATCTACAGAGTATGTTAAATATTTTAGATCATTACTGCACCTTGGATTACAGTCAAGCACTTAAACATCAATCTAAAATAAATGATACTGTGTAATAACTGCAGCTGCAGAGGAACAAAATCTGGATTTTAATCTTTTCTTTGAAAAATCAGAAGACAACCAAGTGGGCTGAGTTTTCAAGACACCAGAAACAAGGGACATGTACAACAAAGCAAGTGGATCCACTTTACACATATGGGTACTTCAGAAACATAAACACATTGTACTTGTAATGTATATGATCAATTAGCTGCTTTGCATTCTAACCACCTATTTTACATCTTCAGTGACTGTAAGGGCAGGCACAAACCGAATATATGAATGCTGAGAGCCTGTTTGCATGTTAACATAAGCTTTGGGTCTTCTGAGTTTTGTTTGGGGGTTTTTTTGTAATTCTCATTTAATGTGTATTGCTACCAGGGCCCCGGAGTCTTATTATAAGCAGTGTTCCTATACATACAGTTATGGCTGACCTTAAGATTGCCCTATGATGTCTGTCTAATTTGCAAAGGTCTCAGGTTCATCCTTGGTGGCTGTGCCAGATTCCTAGATAAGATACCATCCTTGCCACAGCTTACTTTCAGATATGACCTTCTCTGCAGTATGTTAGAACCTTCTCTGGCTGTGTAGATCCACATGCAGCCATCTCACACTTCCTTGGCACTATCCCTTTCTTTTAGTGCCTCAAAAGCAGAGACAAGCCTTTAAAGAAACAATTCATCTACAATCCAGTTCCCAGCAGGGATCCACTTAAAGCTCAGGTTTGGGCCACTTTACTATGACATGCAATGTACCATTTAGACGACAGGCTACACAGCCTGGCCTGACTGATGATAATCTTAAGACTCATCATTAATATCACTGCAAACATACACCACAAATACTAGTTTCCAAACTTCTTGAAAGCTTTGAAGAAAGTTTGTATGAAGAAGCTCTACAATAACACTCAATATTTGTTGTAGAACATACAGAGTGTTTGATGTATTTCATTTTTAGTCCATCAATGTGCACCTTTGGACCACAGTAACAAAATGAGCTCATTGAATCACACTGCGAGTATGAAGTTCAAGGAACTATTTTTATAAAAAAAATTTCTAAATAATCTCCAAAGCTCTTTGTATTCAGGATTCTGGGTTGGGGTTCTGGAGCCAATCTTTTTCCATTATACACCTATATGAACTGCACATTCCTATGCTTCTGTATTTTTGCTGCATACAGCTGTGGTTCATATGCATAAACCCCACCTTTGCATGTGCAAAATTGACTCTTGGTGAGATTTCAGAGACTACATTCAGACCTTGATCATTTAATGTTGTGGGCTTTTGGAACGGAAGAGTTGGGTTTATTCTTTTGTTTTCTTTGAACCTTGTGTATTAAATGTGTACATGAAAGTAGACTGAAAGACCAGAAAAAGGAAGATGAATAGAAAAGGAGGATTTAACATTTACCTACATTACAGATAGGATCATGATAAACAAAATCAAATAAAGCTTGATTGGAATCTTTTATTCCTAAATACCTGATTTTCATGATGCACTACAAGGCAACTTTTGTAAGAGATATGTGGTAGTTGTTTTAACATGTTCATATGGATGCTTCAGAATCTTGCATATATATTTTAACTAAAGAGGAGCTTAGGTTGAAAAGGTAGGATCTAGATCTGTATCTAAGCTATACCTCTGCTCCAGGGTTTGGGTTTGGTTCTTATCTCTCTTTTAACGATGTAATTTAAAGACAAAATCATAGTTCAGTTTCCTTTTTGAGAGAGAACAAAGTTCACTTTATGAATGAAAAAAAAATTACTTGATGATATGCAAAGTCTCAGGTTGTTTTTTCTATGACCCCTTTTTTCATAATCAACAATCTTCATATGAACTAACTTCAATTTTCAAGGTAGTCATTAGTACAATGAAAATAAAAGGGAGAATTTTAAAAGAGGTTTTGTTTGGTTGGTTGGTTGGTTGGTTTTCTAAATCAGAAGCAAACAAAAGGCCAACTGTGAGCAGAGTCTCCAAGGCACAGATGTTCCTGACAGTCCTAACTGCCAAAGGTTGGTACTTCTGCAAATTTTACCTATAGTTATGTTACCTTAGCAGAGGAAACAGTGAACAGGAACCTGCCACTTAACAAGGATCCAGTGTTTCAGACCCATGTTCCTTGCCACATCACAGGCTAGATGTATCTCTTCTTGCCATGCCACTAGCTTGTGAATACCAAAAAGAGAATATCATCCTTTATTTTACTGTCAGAAAGCTCATTCTATCTTGCAGAAGATCTGTGCACAGATCTGTATATTATTAGTGAAATTGTTAGTCGCAGAGTTAAGACAAAAGCGATTCAAGGAAAGGATTTAATTTTTTATTTCTATGTTGATGTAATATTTGCAGTAATGCATCCGCAGAATGTCTGGGGAAAGTGGTTATATTTGCTAAAATATAGCAAAAGGCAGACTTTTTTTTTTCAGAGTTGGTGCTGCAAAAAGTGGCTTTGACCAGCATATGGCACTTCCTTCATTACAGCGTGCACCACCTCAGCAAGTTCACAATAATCTGGGTCAGCCATTTTTCCTGAATATTTAGAAGTTATTTGCCATAGATTCATCAGTCAAGCCTCAGGGATACAGTGTCTTGGAAACACTATAATGGGAAAAACTGCCTTTGCTCTTTATTCTTTTTTCATCACTTAATACCACACCTCATGGAACAACTCCATGCCTCCTTTCATGTCCTTCCTGTCTCTCTGGTACATCCTTCCTCTAACCAGGAGCCAGCTCATCTCCCTAATCTCATTTTGCTAAACACCTTTCTTTTGCTTACAATACACTAAATATACAAATGGCCAAAAAGCACTCTAGATGGCCCTATAACTTGACAAGCCACATGTCTACAATTAGGCAAGAGCCTCATCAGCTAACAAAATACTACCATCATGTTCTAACACCTTCTCTTTTTCCCTGGGCTCTGGTTCCCCAGCCACTTCTCTCTACCTTCCATGACAGCTTCTCTTTGCATTACATTAAAGGCTAACAGCATATTGAGGGAACTGCTTTCCATACTGCTCATGTAGCCTGTGTGACTGTTCAGTTATTAGTGAATAATGACAATAATAACAATAATTGTTGTGTTTGTGTTCATGTTTGGCTCTTATTAGGTGTTGAAGTGTTTCTGTCATAACAGCCACCCAGATACATGCTGCTGCAGAGGCCAGTATTTCATGAAAAGTTTGTTTTAACCACTATCAATCACCAGCATCACTTCTCTTTTGTCATGGGACTAGTCTGGTTTTCAACAGTAACAACCACTAATTTGCCTACTTCCCAAATAAAAAGATCTGGGTTTTCTCTTTTCCTTTTTGTAAACTGTTTAATACATTTTGTTTTTATAAAGGGCATCTGCTTTGAAACTGCAGGTTTCCTCTTTGGGGTTGGTTTCTGAGTGAGAACTAAACTCAATAAGGAACATGGGATGGAGACCTAAACCAGGAAAGTGTCTTGGGCAAAATGCAAATTTCCCGCTTGGGACGACTATTTTTCACACAAATTGATTCCTTCAATCAACAAACTACTTGTGTTTCTTCATCAAATGCATGAGGGGAACAGCACAAATTACCTAAGATGGGAAAGCTGGAAGTTGAGTGTAAAGTTTTTATCCTAAATTAGGTAGCTTGCTGGAGAACTAATCCAGTAGATAACAGTGTTTATACTTACTGCAACCCAGTGCCTGACTAATCACAATCTGATCACACCCACTTGCTGGCATGATAGCAAAAGGATATTTCAAGAAGGAGAAAACAGAAACAACACAGGGGTCATAGTGGGAAGGATTATTCTGTACAATCAGTGGGGAGGGTTTATATAGCTGACTATTAACTCCTCTGCCTGGGCCAGCCATGATCCCTAGTACCAAGCTGGGACTCACCGATCCCACCTGCATGATAGCTCCATTCAGGATGCCTAGTCCTCCTGCATTCATCTCTCAATTATACCAAGTATCCCAAGGGAGACAGTGTCCCCAGGCAGGCAGCTATCACTGAAAATAGTTCAATGGAGCTCACTGGCCATGTTTCAGAAACCTGATCTCAGACCATTACTTTGGCTAGTGTTCAGGCTTGCAAGTTTATGTGCATTTAGTAAGCATATGTTTGGAGCCCAGCCATATATATATATATATATTCATTCTTCATATTGTATTTGTTGTGTAAAGAATATGTGTGTATATATATATTCTTCATATTGTATTTGTTGTGTAAAGAATAGAAGATTGCAAGACCACTGCCCTGGCATCTCACTCCACTGGCTGCACAAGAACTGTCTGCTTAACCCCTGGGTGCAGCAGCATGCTCACTAGCCCCACACACCCAGGACTTCGAGGAAGCCCTGAGCCTTCCAGAGCCGCATGGCACTGGGACAGTAGCTGGCATATATGCTGTGGCTCCTTTATACTCCTTGCTTTCATTAAAAGCAATCAGAAAATGGGGGGAATGAAGTTTCTTTGTTCTGCAGCCACCTGCTATAGGTAAGGCAAAAAGCGGCGGGAAAAAATGCCTCCCCGCTTTGTAAAAGCCATGTTCAGCTTCCTCCTCTCTCTCCTGCCTGTGGTTAGAGGAGCAACACTTCCGTGGCATTGCTCCTTCTCACCTGGCACAGCGAGAGCTGCCCATCCTGTTTCCATTGATTTCTCCAGTGGTTGCGTTAAACAATACAATGGAGTATTTATGTGTCAGTGTTAGGAGCAGGTTATTAAGTAAAACCCACCGTAAATAGAGCCGTTAATTCAGTTGTTGGCATGGCTCTCTGTTATCTTCTCAATACCTCCCAGAGGGTATTAGTCTTACCCTTTCGTTTGAGTTGGCAGCAGAGTTGTTTTTTTGCACCTGCTGCTCTACTCCGATAACAACACAGGTCAGCTTTGATTTGTTGGAATATAAACAAAAGAGCAAAGCCAGGCATCTGCCTCGACAGCCTGGGCCGGTTTGACGATAGAGCTTTTCCCATTCGGTTTTGTACAAATGCACTCTTTTGATTCTTACGTGAACTCTCTCCTGCTTCATAAATAGACCGTTGCTACAGAACAGCCTTGTGTCAGAGAAGAGCACAGTACTGTACTTTTCCATCAACTGAATCCTCACCTGGTTACACTAACATGCTCTTCCAAGACTTAAGTCAGATGAAGTGTCATACAAAATGCATAAAGAAAAATCAGCTGAAACACTGGTTCAAGAATTAGCAGGAAAAGGCAACAAATTAAGTGTAAGAAGTAAAGGAACTTTACTGAGAGGTAAAGAAAACCTGAAGCACTGGAAGGGTTTGCTTTCCTATATGAACCTCCACACACTGCAACCCTTAATCTACTATTTTAAAAAACACACAAAATAGTGCAGTCCATGAGAAGTAGGAACTCAGCTGGGAACTGAGCTGCTTTTAAATTCTCCTGAAAATTCAGCCTGCAGGGCTCATCTACTATAAAAGCACCTGCCGTGATGGAAGAACTCCTGAATCACTGACAACTGTCAAGTAGAAGAGTCCACACAGAAAGCAAAGACACAAAGCACAGAAATGAAGGAAGGAACTAGTATTACCTCCTTATCACAAACAGAAAAATTGAGACACAAAGCTAAAATGATTTGCTTAAGTGATATATAGTCATATAACAAGCGAATGGATAAGTCAGTCCAACTCATATCTTCAAGCTCAAGCTCCATTGCTGTCCATTATATCACATCTCCAGCAAAAATTTCAACATGCAGATGAGCTGGGAAGATCATGGAGGTTTTGAGGGCATAAAAAAGGTATTAAATAGGGAAAGAATTTTCTTTAAGAAAGAGGCCTGTTTAGACTGAAACCAAGATTCTTCTATGCACGATGGTTATTATGCGTCGGAATGTTGCTAGCCAGGAAAAAAAAAAATCTATTAATTCAATATATATTCAATAATATTGAAGCATTTAATAAAAAGAAGTTGTCCTTGGCCAGTGTATGATCCTGAAAACAAGCTAGAAATTCCTAAGGAGAGCTGGCTGAAATTCAGAATTTCTATTCTGTAGAACTGTGGCTATTCCAAGGTGGGGGTTCTGGGGTTTGGGTTTGTGGGTTTTTCTTCTATACTTTCTTGGGGGGTTATTTTGTTTAGGGTTTTTTTGTAATCACAATGAAAGAAAAGAATTTTGAAAAGCATGTTCCTAGGCAACAGAGAGGGAGGATTGCAGTCCCAATCAACAGACATGTAAAAACCTATATTCAAGTTGTCCTAGTAACAAAAGTACAACTCAGCCTGTTTTGTAGAATTGTCTGTAAAAGACAGAAAGCATTGAATACCAAGGTAAGATATCACTACAAACAGCCTGTACTGTCACCACAGAGCAGCTGCGCTGGAAGCAATAAACTAAACCAGCCTAAAATGGCCGTTGTGCGCGTCGTCACCAGGGAACCTCCAGATCCTCACCATAGTAATCCTGAAATGCAGCCTCTGTGGGCTACCAGATTTGACCATCTCAAATGCTACCTAGGATCTGAAGTCCACAGTGCCGTTCCTTCTCTTTCACTGGTTGCTGCTATTCCTTCTCTTCCTCCTTATTTCTTTTACTTCTCTTTTTCTAATTTTTGTTTAATTTTTTTAATCTCTTTCAGTTTTTACCTTCTACTTAGACTTACTGACCTTGCCAAGGAAGCCCTTTTTACCACCACCATAACCATAAGCCTGTAACCAGTAAACCAGACAAAAATATCATCCTCAATTATCTATCTATCTGTGGCACAATACTGCCAGGTCTTACAGCAAGTTGATAGTTTGTGACTGGCATCTAGGATGGAGGCTAGAGGAGTCAGAAACAGGGCAAAAAAGCTTGCTTCCCTCGGTTCTTTTTATTCCTCTGTACAGCTATATATCTCTCTCAGTCCTCAAGGTAACTGGAACAGATTCAACCAACAAAACCAATAAAAATATTTCCAGACTATTTCAAACAACTTTTTTCGTCAAAGGGAGATTTATTACCACGTGAATTATACCATCTTTAACACTGTTTTAGGAAGGGAGTGCTAGCAGCATCATATCAGCTATTTTAAGATGCCAAGGAGGTCTTTTTTTCTTCTTTTTATCTTTAATGATTAAATCTTCATAAGATTTTTAATACTGAAGATGTGTCACAGCATACAATAGTTTGATACCTTTGTTCTTCGTGACCCAAAGCCCTGCTAGCTTCTGCGATGTATAGTAGCACATGTTCCTGCAAGAAAAACTACCACAACACAGAACAAAACCAGGGCTCTTTTCCTTTTATTTCTTCTTTTCTTTTTTCTTAATTCTTTTTTAATCACTGCAGGACAAGGCTGACCCCTCATTTACACCTACCAACAAAATACACATATATACCAAATACAAACACCTTTACATTTTAAAGGATTAAATTTAAGGATTAAGGAGGAGCTATTCAGATAAACAAATAAAATTGGTTTAAATTGGGGCAAATATTTGAATTCTTATTTAAAAAGCAAAGCAAAAAAGCCCATGCAGGAGCTAAAGGATGGGTATGTGCATTTGCTTAGTGCAGTATGTATGCGTGAGTGCATGCGTATCCCGAGTTGCTACGGGCAGAGTAAGTAAACTTTACTGGTTTGACTATAATTTGACTATAATTTGACTATAACCCAAAAACATGTAATCATTTGATATTTTTAAAAAGGAAGAGAAGTTTCTACCTATTCTTACACAGTCTTATAGCTCCATCAAAAAAAAAAACAGTCCTAGGGAGGGTGACTTATAAGTCACTAAATGAAGAAAAAATTATTTCATTTTGTACATCCTGCTTTTGACAAGTCTGTAAGGACACCTTACTCATCTAATCACTTATTAATTCAGCTTTCTAAAGCTTTTTCAACTTCCTCTCTCATGGCAGCTGCCTGGGAATATTGCAAGTCTGTTTTATGTGAGCAGTGTGTTAGTTCCCACTGCAAGTGACAAGAACAGCACCCTTGAATGTGCCAGAATTCAACTCCCTGATAAAGCCCCTCCGTAGCCATGCCAATCTATGAGACAACTGGTTAACCAAGCGTACTTTGAAAGTACATCATCAAGATGCAAGCTTCTAAACTGTTGCGTAATAATAATTATATGTTTCAGTAAAAATCATTAAGAAAGTTTTGGGGTAATCATTATTTCATGGACTTAGTCTGATTCCTGACCATAGCATCTTGGGCAGTTTTAAACGGGTTGTTAATTATATAGCAATATAAATTGGTTACCTGCTCACTGCCAGACAAAAGAAGACCAAGAGTAGTATTAAAAAAAAAAAAAAAGAATAATTCTTCTGATTATGGCACTAGTAATTTGCACAATAGAGCATATTTTTACACATAGTTTCTTAATCCTTAATGACTTTTAGGGGCTCAGGAGACTATTCTGGCTACTATTGTGAGCTGACAAAACTTCTCAAGTGTTTATGTCTGTAACCCCCCTCCATAATACTTTTTCCATAAAAGGAACTTTTATTCTACATGTTTTCATATCCTTCAAGAAGAATGACTTTCTTTTCACTGCTGCAAAGCAATTCTCTTTTATTGCCTCATCTTATTGACCTGTGACTAGTGATTATCCAGCCCCAGATAGCTGTTTTTTCTACTAATTCTCATACTCTTTCCTGGGGAGCATATTTCACAAGATCAGCAGAAGAACAGGTAACAATACCCATGTCCAATGTCAGCTTTCGGACAGGGAGCCTTTCAGGGCTTTTCCACACAGGGAGTCACACAAAATGCCAAACGCCAGTTGATTGCTCCACTGGCTACATGACTCCATGTTTACTCATTCTCACCTGTCTATAGACCAAAGACAAATGTCTGAAGTATTTTAGGCATTCAGTGAGCAAATTGGTGCAAGCTGCATCCCTAGTAGAGCTCAAAGGAGCTCACACACTAAGAAAGACTCATGATGACTTCCACAGAAACAAAATTCATCCTTATTTTTCCATATGCCAGCTGCGTGAACAAATCTTTTTCTTCTTACCCTTTCTTTCACCAGCATTATGTACAAATTCCACCCTTGCCAGGTTTCCTTGAAAACTCACTGAAATAAAACCTTGGTTCATCAGGAGCCAAAATATATGTAAGCTGCAAAGTGTGCTGAAGGCAGGGACAGGGAGAAAGGGAAGCAGACATTTCTGGTTAGACATCTTGAAGCATCCTTAAGCACTAGGCTGGCTCAGAACACATTATTAGAAAGAAAACTCCATGAGTTTATGGTTTAAAGTTCAATACTAACTAAAGGTGAGAGACTGGACAGAGACTTTGCTTCACTAAACATCACAAACTATGCAAGCTACAAAAATTATTAGCATTTCTGTTCATTTCCTCACGTACAGCAAAGCCTTTATATTTGGTTCTACCACATCCTAACATCGTGTGTCATTAGCAATGACAACTGACAATTAAATTTGTGACCCTTTTCTTTTTATGTGCTGCTTGCTGTAGGAACGCCTAGTCCTCAACAAGAATACCTACTTTACCACCGTAGGAAGGTGGATAAGAAAGAGCACTGCAAGACCACAGAAAATCCTATGAAGGGTGGTCATATTAACCATCAGAATAAGAAGGGGTCATTCATCTCTATCCATTGCTTGGTCTTGGCACACTGACCAATTTTTAAGCCAGACAGGTCTGTCCTGTAGCACCCACTTTCCAACCTATCTCACTGTACCATAGGTCATTACTTCAGTTCATAGAGATGGTATTCATCACTTTGCAGAAAAAGCTCGGACACTCGTCTGGGAATTGAATTTAAAGAAGTAAACAGCAATAGATGGACTACATAACTGCAGACTCCACAGAATAGATCCAGACTACAACACAGTCAGTGAAAAGTCTGCCAAGGAGAAGACTGAATGGTTTGTACCTAAGACTAAGTTAGACATGTGTATAAAGAGTGCAGAAGGGGTGAACAAGGGAGGGAAGGTAAGCACCAATTCTGGAAAGATGTCACGGCTCATGGACAATTTTCTGAGTTTACTGAGGCAATAAAATCATTAATCCTGTTCTGTGAGAATTGTACGTAAATATTCTCTTCTTCAGCAGGTGTAGAATTTCACCCTCACAGAGGTGTTTTTTTTTGTGCAAACTGCTGTGAGACAGGCAACAGGTTAACATATCAGTCCTGTCTGGAAACAGACGCACCTGAAGAAATCCTCCTTTTCCTTCTCTAATCTCTCTGCATCTGTGTTTCTGGATGATTTTTCTTTTTTAGTTTGATCTTTCTCCATTGCAATTTGTTACTTTGCACCTCCCAGACAGAACAAGTACTGATGTTAACAGTAAAATTCATTGGGAATGGAAAAAATTAAGGTAGTTCAGTGGGAGCCAAACGATTTGTCTTTCTCCAATGTCTTATTGTCTGTTCCCACCAATGCTGAAAACTCACAACACCCTGAGAATATCTGTAGTAATATGAAATTACTATGACAATACTATAGCATATTCTTTCAGGTGACAAGAGGGTTATAATATTACAACTTAAATAGACCACATTCTATTACCTGATCTCATCATGACTGGGGTAATATGTGTCGTCACCTACAAATTGCTGTGAAGGGCCACCTAATTTGTGCCAGGGCAAAAAAAGCATTATTCTGGTCCGATATGAGAGCCTTTACTACTATAACTTGGGAAAAATACATTTTGTTACCATCCTTATAGGTTTTACAAATGACACTAGGACTAGAAAAAAGTTAAAAAATAAATGCAAGCAAACAACATTGACTGTATTAACCACAACCTTGTCTCCGCAGGTAGGATCAATGCTCAAAGGTGAGAAGGGTGTCTGGAGGACAATGAAGGCTTTGGGCACACTTTATTAAGCCTGACCCTGAGCTCCCAGTATATTGACCCACATTACCTTTGTGTTTGGCACTGCTGCTCCTAAAGCCTATGTCCAGTCTTGACATCCAAATTTCACAGCACATGTTGAAAAATTAGAGACCAGTGAAGTAATTAGAGGATGGAAAAGCTCACAGTGGAACAGGTTGAGGTCCCACAGGTTTTCACTGGTGTGTAAGTTTTTCCATGACAGGGACTAGACTATGGAGCTTGGACTACCACAGTTATCCAAGACTAGGCTAAGGAAAGACTTGTCCCCAGCTGCCTACACAAGGAACAGAAATTTGCCACCCACCACCCAGGGGAACTGCACACATCTGAAGACAAAAAAAATCAGGTGACTGAATGTTGAAGGTAGACCATGTCAGACTGAAAATGAAGTAAAATATTTTTAGAGGAATGGTATTTAATTGCTGGAGCACTGAAAGCTCGGGTGAATTTCCCAGTGACTCATGGACTCCTTTTTCTGCTTTTTAAGATCAGAAGTTTTCTAGAAGATAAGCTCTATTTTAAGCCACCAAAATAAACTCCGAAAAATTCTGGGAAGTCCTACGTTGTTACTGCAACAATCATTTCTGATTTTGAAAACTTTAAGCACCACAAATTATACTGTCATTGTGATATTTGTCAGTGAAACACCTTAATCCTGCTGTTTTTCTTGTTTTAATTGTGGCTGTTTTCTTTGGTTTCTGCCTTTGCATTAAATATAAAACTGCTATATTTTCTGGCTCTGGTATTTTCTACAGTGCAAAACAGATATCAGAAAACTGATTTAAATATCTACCTGCAAATTTGACATCAAAACAAAACTTAGGCAAGTGCATTTTTTTACTACACCAAGGTTTTCACCAATTACAGGAAATACTCATGCAAGATAGATATATTTAATACAGTCCTATTTGACACAAGTACAAATAAATTCCCTAAATAAAACTTTTACCTCAAGGCTCATTTCTACCATTATGAACTGGCTTCATTGTCTAAAGAATAGGGAAAAAAGGGTAATTAGATGTACTCTAGAAGAAAAGGTGACATATCATATTTTTAGGTGAAGTAATACAAAAGCACATTACTGATAAAATTCAATAACTTTATAACAATATACACAAGAGTATTTGCTAAAATGCCTCATGTGGTGAAACGCAAACATACATCACTAAGCCACGTTACATATATTTTACAAAATCAACACAGATTTTGAGAAACTTTTTCTTTACATTCACTTCCACAATTACTTTAAACAGCTGTGTCTATACCTTAAGGGACTAGTTCTGGTTCTATTAAAATAAAATTACCATTGGAAGAGAAACAAATTAAATAGGCAAAGACACTGCAGGCCCCTGCTCACACTGTATTTACCTACCTAGTCCTTGAGCTGGGTTCTGTGCAGTGCTTTAGCTTAGAAAGGACTAAGATCGGGAGAACCCCCATCACCACAGAAACTGCCAAGAAATTGCCTTCAGGATAAAACTGAGCTAAGTTATAAATGTACTGTAGGATTATCTTTTTTTCTTTTCAATCGACACAATTACCATCAACATCCTTATCACTAAAAGCAACAGAAACATATCATCGTAAAGTGCCTCCCAGTTTTCTGACACCAGCACATCCCACGGTATTGAGGAGGTCCACTTTCTCACCCCTTGTCTTACTGAACAGATGACCACTCTGTGGACAAAAGCAGCAGATTTAGGACCCAGAATATCATCAGATACATCATAATAGAAAGGATCCTCCGTAAATTATAAGTAATCCTGACAAAGCCATAGGCTCAGGTCAGTCTCAGTGACATCCTGGGTAAGTAAAGGCAGCAGATCTGGCCCCAATCAAACACAGACACAACAGAAATATATAAACAGAAGTAAGATACAAGTTCAAAATGGGAAACAGAAGTCTTTATTGTAATGTTAAGAAGCCTTTGATCAAATGAGTTTAGCTGCTGTTCCAAAGAGGGAAGAGAAGGGCTCAGCAGGGTGCCCATAAGTCCAGTGAGTACTTCTCTTTTTTTTTTTTTCCCCATTTTTTTTTTTCATTTTCACTGGTGTTAATTTGAAGGAAGTATATTAAAAAAAAAAAAATACCCCACACACCTTACCTCATTTAGCTGCAGATTCTGGAGTGGAAATCCTTAACTGAGGCAATAGGGAACTTGTCTACAGAACAGTAGGTTGGGAAAACACAGAGGTACAAGCTTATGTCTCCTAAAGACTCCCAGGAGTGAAGATAAATGGATGTGATATTAATTTTAAAACATTTTGCTGAACACTCAGGCAGCCAATAGGGAAATTCCTTAGGTCACTTCCTGCTCGTTTGATTGGATCTAAACGACAACAACGAAGATGAGGTTGGGAGCATTTGCATAAGGCCAGCTCAGTCCTCAGTATTCAAAGAGAACAGGTCTAACCGGGTTACACGCGTGGCTCCAGAACAAAAGAAAAACCTGGTAATGGATGAGGGATTGATTTCTTTGTAGTTGTTTTTTTAAGACCATCCCTTTTTTTTTTTTTTTAATGGAGGTTATTTCAGGTAGATAGGGAGATTATAATTAGAATGAGAAGTGAAAAGCAGGAATGTCCTAAATTAAAATTAGCCTGGAAATAACATTAGGAGATGCAGGGTATGGAATAACCCTGTGCTGGTAGGAAGGTGGACTGAGTGAGCCAATATCATAGGCTCAATTCTTTCTTCCTTTTCATACCTTGAGCATCCTGCAAAATGCACGTATCTGCAGAAGGGGGAGTCTCGTGCTCTTCCACATTCTCTGGGTATCTGAGAGAACGTGAAAACAAAATGAGGGAAAAAAAAGTCATCACTGTATGTGTGCATGGGGTTGAGTGTGAAAGACTATGTGCTGGTTAGCTGGACAGAAAAATGTCAGGCAGATGTGTGCTCAGTCTTACATTTCTCTGTTTCTAAGCTTTCTAATTTCTGAAAGTTAAGATCAGCAGGGAAAAACTAACACTTTTAAGGCAGCTGCTCCACAGCCTGTGGAAGTCAGGCAAAATCTGTTCCCTTGGTCCTCTGAGCATTGCACTAGAGGCCTTTCACTAATTCAGTTGTCAGTTCAATTATTAAGTAGGGTGAAGAGCAAGAAAAGGCTGTTTCGTCACAGAAGATCTCTGCTTGCAGGACAGTTCTAAGAGTTTTGAATCCAAAGTTTTCCCTGACCATGTATGAGTTACCCTCCAGCTAGCAACCATGAACCTGAGTAGCAAACAAGATGTCTAAATCAAAATATAAGCCCTCATCTGTCTCTCATTATTTCACTAGTCAGAAAAGGCACCTAACATGAACACAGCTAAAAATGCAGTAAGGTTCTGGGGTCTCACTAAGTCATATGCATAAAACACAAGAAGTACTGAATATTATTATACAGTGACTGTTCAGTGGTCTGTGTGAAGTTAATTTTCCAGTATTTGATCACTTTTGGTTCCAGATCTCATCATAAATCTCCCTCCGAATGGATGCTGACAAGCGTTCCTGTGCTAGATTTACCAAGCACAGGGAATGAATGTTCCTTCAACATCCAGAAATACTATTAATTATTAATCAAGGCCCATTGTCAGTGTAGGGGAAACATTTCATACCTGTTATTTATACTGAACCCGATTTCAAGATAAATAGTGGATCTCAGACTCAAGGAATGTCACCTTTGCTCCTAGTATCCACTATAACACCAATTGCGTTAAAACTTGAGTGTCTTTCGTTCACATAGATAAGGTGCATCTGTGTCCAAGTGTTGCTTGGGAAGATCTCACTGATTTTCACCCAGATTATAGTTAAATTCCACAGCTTCTCACCTTGATTCTCACCTATCAAAGAAAGTTGTTCTTGAGGAAGAAGACAAGCTGTACTTGTCTGTCTTGGAAAGCAGTATTGTTTTGTAGTTAAAACACCAAGGGTTAAGGATGTCACTGAAAACAGCCAGGCAACTGTTTAGAGTTTTCATAAGTAGATCTAGTACCTATAAAATTTCTCCAAGCATTCATGTCACCCAGCCTAAGTATTTGCATACCAGTTCATGTCTTGGTGAGTATTTATATTAAAGCTTTCATAATCAAAATAATGTTTTAGCATCATATCAGCATGAGTAATCAATCCAGAGAAGGAGAACAGGAAAAAGCCAAGAAGTAAGCAAAGAATGAGAAAGCAATAAAGGACACTTCCTTTCCCAAGAAAGACATCTTTAACAAGGAACCCACCTGTTACATCATCCAGCTGAGCTAAACATGGGTGGTTAAAGAGTCACACTGAAGTACATCTCATTCTTACACTGCAGGAGGATGTGACCGCTGGATCTCAACACAGCTAGGGAAATCAGACTTTTCCTACTGCTAGAAAAGACATCAACAAAAGCCACAGAAATTTGGTTTAAATGTGGTACTTAGACTGGTGTGTCACTTTCTGTTTGTGTGGCTGTGAACATTTTCTGTCTCAGGTCCCAAGGGCAGAGACAGCTCTGGTTGCTAAGACCCAGAATTCTTCCAGACAGACAAAAAAGCACATTGTACCAACAGGCCCGGGCAAGGTGAGGCTAACTTAGTCGGCACGCCAGCATGCATTATTTAGAAGTGTGCTATTTTCAAAGGCAGGGTGCCACACAGGGTGGTGGCTCCTTAAATTTACTGCCCTGCCTGCCCAGCTATGCTGCCCCCATGCTCCCAAGTATGCTTATTGACACTTACATGTGGTTCAGCACTGAGAGGATTACGGGTGGCTTTCAGAGACAGGCAGACCTTTCCTCCTGCATATCCTTTTCCAGCACTGCAGCCACAAATTAACATAATTTTGGACCCCACACAATTTTAGGTGGCAAAGAAAACATGAAAACCTCTATAATTAGGAGCTAGGAGGCTACATTCACAGTATGGCAGAAGTGTCAGTGCAGATTCCCAGAATTAATTTCATTATAGCCATCCAGCATCGAGGAAATTATCTAAATCTGTCTAGATTCTTAAATTGGCGTCTGTTACTGTAGCGTCTGACACCTGATGAAAACAGAGAACAAATGTATGGTAATTTTGACATCTCCATTAATATTAATCTCCGTTTCATTTGTTAAATTCCAGTGGAATATCAAAAGGGGAGTGTAAGAAGCTGATACGTAAGTTAGACATGCAAAGCAACCTGAGAATTCAGGGCATGATGTATGTGTTTTCATTCTGCTGCAGCAAAATCAGAAGTGATTCATAAAGTTTGTTGTAAAATAATGTACTTTCTGTAAAGCCATCACTAGAGAAGCCAGAAGGAGCAGGACCGGTGCTACTTCCAAGCTGTGTTCAAAGTTATAGGCATGCACCACGTACTGCTAAGGTTACCCATTACACAGGCTTGCACGGCCTTGCAATTTTTTCTTTACAGTTTGACAAATTCAAGCCATTAGCTGTTTAGCTAAATTGAAATCCTCCATCAAGGCCATTCACTTTGCAACAAAATTTTGAATAATTGTCATCCACAATAGTGGAAGTTTTTCCAGCAAATTAAAGATGGGGGGGAGGAGCAGAAAGCACTGTTCTTTCTATTAGTAGTAAAAAATTTTCCTGCCTTTTTCTTGGAAAGCTCAGGAACATTTGTGTTTGAAGCAAGGACTGATTACAAGGGTATGCTATTTATCATTCCCAATAAAATCCAACCAAAATTAGCCAATTTAAAGCTCATTGACAAACCATTGTCCACGTACTGGATTCCACAATGGAGAGCTGCATTCCCTGCAGTTTCTTTCTGCAGTGACCATTCTGCACTTCCTGGCTTCAAAAGGCTTTCCCAGCACCTAACATAGGCTATTTCTGTATGTCTACCCTCCTGAAAAGGCAAATTTTCCAGCAAGTCCCACATTTGGCCGAGCAGCTACTCTCTGTACAACTAGAAACCATATACAAGAGAGAACGAGGAGGACATTATTAACATCGTGACAAGTTAGAAGATGCTGTACTTAGGACACAGGCAAGATGTCACACATTTGAAGAGAAGCTGGAGGAATACTACACATCCAGGGAGTGGCCCTGAACTCTATGTGCTGCACATGAATCAAACTTGCTGTGAAAACTTCTATCCATTTCCTCATGAATTTTTGTATAGGATTCATCCTCAAGGTATTTGAGGCATTATAGTAACACATTTATCATGTAAATAAAAATTTAATACATGTACATTGGTGTATTACATTATATTAATGCATTAGCACTAATATTAAAGTATTAGCACCAACACTTTCATTTATCTTTATGCTTCCCTAGTGAAGCGAGAAAGTAATAATGTATGATCCCTATTTTAAATGGGGAATCCTGAAAAGATCAAGATAAAGGTGTTTAATAACTCAAGGTACCCATTCTAAGATGCCTAAGCACCATGTATTTAGAGCACTTAGTAGTCTATAGTTATGTAAAGTACTGAAAGCACAGCCCCCATTCACTTCCATTTCAGATCTTAGCACTTAAAAGAGTTCTGTAAATCAGACTCCTTTCTCCAAGAAAAAAAGGAAAAAAATAGATTATTTTTTTTTTTTAAGATATGAACAAATGGTGGCATCAGTCTGTAAGAACAGACTAAGAATTTTGTCTGGGTTTTTCCAAACATATTCAATCTCAAGCAAAATATGGCTCTGCTGGTCACCATCTGAATAAATTATAAGTAAAGGTAGTTATGATGAGGAGGTAGGCAATGGTCACAAGAGACTATCAGTTTGGCATACAATTCTATGAAGGTTCAATTTCTAAACCAATAGAGTGCATGTTAATATTTCTTTAGCTTCCTCACACACATCCCAATCACCAGACAGACCCTAATTTGCTATAAATTTGAAACAATGAACTGGAAGCAGACAAGTAACAAAGCCCTTTCGTTCTGTACTCTGTCCTGCAAATCCAGATATGCCTCAAAAGAGGTAGTGGACAACCTGATGAACAAAGGGATAAAAAAGGTGAAAGTCTTTGCAGGATCACTGCAAAACTGCCCACAATTTAACAGAGTGATTCACAGAAGAAAACTACAGACACGTCCACTGGCAAACAGAATAAGGATAGGGTAGAAACCAAATAACATTAGCAATACCAAGTTTAGTTTTTAATAGAGAAGATAAGGGTAACAAAGGGCTAGAATGAACTAGCAAGGCATACATGAGCTGCTTACACAAACATTGAAAGAAAAAAATGGAAATCTTAGAGAGAATATAGTCTTCTTATTAATTATGTGTTTGTTTCAGTCTTCTCAGTGAGCAGGTCAAATCAACTCAATGTTATACAGCATTGGCATCCAGCCACTCCTTTGTTGCTCAAACTGTTGGGAATAAACTCATGAGAGAAATGGGGAGAGAGAGATTAATATTAATAAATAATGACTTTGCCAAACAAAAAGATATGTGACACTGAGGAGACCACTAAATCCAGTGCAGCATCAGTTACGTTTTGCTTCTCATTTGAAAGAAAAATGTGAAAAAAATCATAAGGGCTCAACAGGACCAATTGGTGAGAAACTCTTTATAAGAATATTTTCTGCCTGTATGAACTGATGCAGTTCCATGGATTTCTGTGATGTTTTGGCAATGTATATCTAAAAGCATTTTTTAATATAGCTGTATATATTACCATTCAGGAGTCAAAAAATAATTATGAGGCAATACTGACAGTGCAATGATCTCTCAGAGAAAAAGCTTCACAACTATGCAATTACAGGTGTTAAACAACAGGCAGGGCAAAATGACCTAATGGGTCTTTTCTATCTGTTGTGCTTTGAATCTCTTAGCAAACACCTTAATGTTGCCAGGATTGAAACAAAACAAAACCTTTGATTTTTGAGAACATAAGATTATCTTTCACTGAATGCAATCACGAACTAAAGCACAAAGATAAACAAAGGAGCACAAACATGGCAAGAAACACTTTTAGCAGGGCTTAAATACTTTTCTTGTTGCATTCGTGAACCAGGACAAGATAAAAACCACAGGGAGCAGGAGAGGCATAACCATTCATACGGGTGTTGCATCTCTCACTCTCAGAATCTGGTGGATATAGAAGCTGGGATCATTTGTAACTACAAACTACTGTTTGATCCTGTAGGCACCACCGATTCACAGAGATAGGAACTGGAGCACAGATGCACAGCTTAGAAGAGGTCTTGTGTCATGTGTACACCTTCTTACTAAGCTATAAATACAACAAAAGTGGGGATAAGCACTGTAGATTGGCTGAACAAGAGTTCAAGTTCATTTCTGCACTTATGTCCTCATCAGTGAGAATGTATCTGTATTTTGCCATGGCATTTTATATACAGCATATAAAATCCAACCTTTTAGGAAAACAAATGGGAATGCTGCTCCCAGCTGCAAAATGCTGATTCTAAGGTTTTCTTACCAAATTAAAATTTTCCCAGTTTAAGAGTGTTGGATTCCCTAAGGCCCCACTAGGGTCTTTGTAAATCTAAATGGTTTGGACATTCCCAAAAAGCTGGTCAGAGGAGACGATTTGATTTGAGCTAATCTCCAGCAAAGACCTACAAGAAGCATGCATAGTTTCTTTTACATGCTGGGAAAGCAGAAAAGTAAAAAAGACAACAAGCTGCCAAAGGCCAGTTACTCGTTATAAGGACAGATCAAGCAGCCAATAAAATGGGAATGAAAAGGGATGACAGGGCAAATAATGTGAAAATGGAAATTGTTTACAGTGCAATCAGCAACTTTTCAAGGCAGCCACCCATGTAATCCATATGGCAAGCAAAATGAAACAAAGATGAGGAGGCAATGGCATCCCTGGACACAATACCCATGTCCCAGTTTAGATCACGAGCAGTTCAAGGACAGAACAGAAAACACAGGTCCTAACTGAGAATACCAAGACAGACAAGTTGGGATGCAGAGTATCTGTCTGGGAGATTATGAATTTTATTAGTTATGAGGAATCTCTGGCACCAGTACTGCTCCCCTGGATTACTCAAGTAGGAATACACAAACAGAGACCCATGACCCATGACAGCATGAATATGGGAGTGACCGGTACCTTCAATGTGAGCTTCTCACTGTTCATGACATTGAAGAGTAATGAGATTCTGTATGAGTGCATTTTAATGCATGTCTGCGTGCATGTGGGTGAGCAGTACATGACTGAATGGCTGAGGAGAGAGTAAACAAACTCATTATGCATGTATGTCTTGGTGCATAAGTGTGAGCTGAGCGCATTTAAATGGGTACATTTGTGTTTTGGGGAAAGGTTACTAAAGAAGCCTCTAAGATTTCAGCATTTAGAGTCAGGGAATGGACATACCTGCCATAAGGCAAAGTTGGAATAATAGCTTAACAGAAATTAACAAAGGGGGTCTAAGAACTGCATAGGTACAAAGGACATCAAAAATCCAACCCTTCATGGTTCACGTTAGCCTCAGGAATCATACCAGAACAGATCCTTTGGGGACATCTCAAAACAAGCAGCTACCTGCAACATAGCATGAGGTGTGAACAATTCATAGGCTAACTTCCAATCTTTGTGATTGAGGGGATTTCCTTTGCCAGCATCTGAGTGAGAGAGCGAGGGTTAACCCTTGAACACAGCTATAGCAGGCAAACCTTTTCAAACCAGTTTATCCCAACTTCAGTATCTACACAATGCTCAATGTCCATGAGATGCAAATATCAGGTTTATGATTAACTGTGTTAAAATTCCATAGAACTGCAAGTGCTTTTGTTTGTACAATGAAATTGAAACAAAGCACCCTTTCCTCACTATATTTTCACTTTGCTAGCAGTTAAAAGGAAATCTGTCAGTAGATATAAGGATATGCCACATATACGTTCCAAGAGTTTCCTTCACATCCCTTAGCTGGATATACCAGTGCACTAGTTGCCAGGGAATATGCATGTTCAGTGCATGCGTGACCAGGGTAAATATTGTTCTACTGGAGATGAAGGATAGCTAAGTAAATATTTTACACTGACCTCAGTGTAAAGTCAGCTGTTTCCCACTACTAAACTTGCACTGTGGAGCAGATACTTTTGCTAAGCAGGACATAAATAGGACTTCAGAGGCCTGGGTTATTCCTCTGGATTCTGCCACAGCCTCTCAGCAATTTGATTCTCCAAGTCTATCTGGTCTAGGATGCTAAGGAGGTAACTCTTCTTGAGTTCTATATGGGTGAATGCATTCCCGCCGGTGAGACTTTCCAAGTTTCAGTGGGTATGTCTAGATATGAAGACACTACAGAGTTAACTAGGGACCTCATAAACACTAGTCTTGCATACACCAGACCACTGAATTAGTACTTATAATACTGATTAAACTTGGGGATAAAGAGTTCAGCATTTGTCTACAGAGTCCTGCTGCATTAGTCTTTGAGGTGGTCTGTGCATCTGATAGCTATAATATTATCCAGATGCCTTTTACTCTGCAAAGATTTCATTTTCCTAATCCTTACATCTGGCACATCGCTCGCAGCTGAACATGTACAACTTTTTTGCCAGGAGAAAGGTCCAATTTTATTCAGCTATGCAGTTGTTTGATCAGTGGGCGCTGAGGAACTGCCTTCTCCTTTTCCCAACCAGGATGTTCAATCGTGGGAAGCGACCATGGGAAGCAGCATTGCAGCAACTGCAGTGAGACACACTGGCATGAAGCCGGTACCTCACCACCCCTGTACAGGGTTACTATGCAACACTGCATTACTCAGAATTAATTACTTGATTTATTTAGAAAGAAAAACCTTCTCCCAGGTTTCTCCCATGCCCTTCTGAAATGGCTTTTAGCAGCTGGCATGGTGCATCTGTGGGAGGAAAGAATGAGAAAAATTGTAGTGACTTTACTAGGACTCATTCTGTGGCTTGCAAACTAGACTCAGTGACCCACAGCAACACAGCCCTGAATTTCAAAGGGGTGAGTCTCTCCTTGAGCTGCTCCCTATTCTTCTAGTAAGCCAGCAAAAGCCTTGGAGCTGGATTTGTGATCTTCAGGAAACTTCATCACTGGTCTCATGCCCTGCAGGCAATCCTTCTACTTGCATGCAGTTTCCACAGAAGAGCAGTACAAGCTGCTTTTGTATGAAAGTAATGCCACTTAAGTGCCAGAACATATTAACAGACAGTAATGCCTGCTGCGACTACCCCAGTAGTAGGAGTCAATGCACCTACAAGAGCAAAGTGAACTGCTCATTAGGCAGACAGGTGGCTTTACCATGCACCTCCACACACACACACACATTGTAGAAGTACCTGTCAAGAGCATACTTAAAAGAAACACCTATGGAGGTGCAACATGTGGAGGAAAGAATGGACACAAACTTTAAGTCAATATCTGTAGTTGAACATTGCACCATTGCTACTAAAAGGAATCTGCTATTCTGGCACTGCTGCCAATTACATAATTTAGTTACTGGACTTAATGATCCAATCTAAATGGTGACTGGCTTGCTTACGTCTGAGCATTCTTTGGTATGGACAGAAAGTACACAAAAAGCATTTTCTTGGATCACAACACAGGAAAGAATGTTAAAATGGCCAGGACTTACAAAAGAAGAAAAGGAGAGGAGAAAAAAAGGAAAGATTAAAAAAACAGGGGAAACAGGGGAAAGGAGTTGTTTCAGATTATGGACTGTATAGAAAATGGTACAACCACTTCCTATATTTCTTTTATTCACTCTGTGTTTGGATGTATTTATTTCATAGGATAACTCAGACTGGAAGGGAGGTCTGTAGTTTAAACTCCTCAAACCACAGTCAGGTAAAAGTGATCAGACCAGGTTGCTAGAAGGCTTTAGGGCTTTATTTGTCCCTTTAAATCAGTCCTTGATCAATCAGCTGTATTCTATGAACTGAAGCTACGATCATAACTACCACTCTAACTACTCGATCATCAAGATTAGTTTTAAGTGTTCCTGAGAATGGAACTTCTACCTCTTTCTTTACGAGACTACTCAATGATTTATTACATTTTGGCAAGAAGCTTGTCCTAGTCATCTCTCATATTCAGCCATAAAGTCTAGTTATAATCCACTGTGACATTCCCCTTGTCATGTCATCTTCTAAATCGCACATCATGTCCCTTTTTGATGTCTCCAATAACGCTATATGTAAAGGCACCATGAAATCCACTGCCCATAAGGGTACAAGTTAGAAGAAAGCAGCTATCTGTTCATGTGCATTGCGTATAGTAAAGGTATTAACAGAAGAAAATTTCCCTGAAAATTATGGTTAATTATATATGAGTCCAATGCTAAATATTACCTTCACCATTTTTCTCCATATAGTCTAGTTGCACAGAATAAGCTCCATTCCCACCACCAGCTCTAATCCCTGGAAAATCAACATCAGGCAAGGCAGGTAAACCATGATATATTCATACATGGATTCATCACCCACTAAAACATAAAAGAAGAGATGATATGGAAACTTGCAGGTATATCAGCAGTCTTGCCATTCCAAGCATCCATCATCTTAATATAATAACACACAAATTTATAATGAGTTTCTAATGCCATAATTCTTCAAGAAATGTGTTTTGTCTTCATCAGGGACTGTAGTGACAGGACAAGGGGAATAGGCTCAAACTCAAACAGGAGATTTAGATCAGATATGAGGAAGAAATTCTTTACTGTGAGGGTGGTGAGACAGTGGAATAGGCTGCCCAAGGAAGTTATGGCTGCCCTATCCCTGGCAGTGCTCAAGGCCAGGTTGGATGGGGCTTGGAACAACCTGGTCTAGTGGAAGGTGTCCCTGCCAATGGCAGGGGTGTTGGAACTAGATGAGCTTTAAGGTCCCTTCCAACCCAAAGCATTCTGTGATTCTATGATAATAAGACAGGACATATGCCTTAGCATCCTATAAAGTATTTGGTATACAAGTGCTAAGTCAGGACCTTAATCTTCCTACTTGCTGGCATTGAGTTATTATTAAAACTGTGAAGAAAATGGGGAGAGAGAGAGACTGGCAATCATCTATTAAGCACCATTTGGTAACTATTTTCTTTGAGATGCAACGTGAAAACTGCAACCAGTGTACAAAACAAAGAACACATTTTAAAATCACCATCCAGACCAGATTTCATTAATGTAGAATTTATAATTAATATAAATATATATGAATATTATACATATATACAATTTTGACTTAAATTTATCTGAATGGAACTGGCGATTTGGAATACTTGGAAGTGAATGAGAACTTTAAACTAAACCATGCTCTTGTGTAGAGATCCTAGAGCTGATAGGAAGCTTTAAACTGATAGAAAGTTGTCCAAGAGGAAATTATTTGCTGTTCACTTCTGACAGAGTGTTCTCTACTATCCAGGTTCACAGATCCAATTTATTTTTATTTTTTTTAAGTTTAAATGCCATCTTAACACTGAATCTTATTCATGGGTTTCATGTCCTGATCCACTGGGAGCAGAGAAAGAAGTCCAGAGAGTACAGTAATGCTCTGATGAGACCCAGTTCAGCCCTGCGGTTGGCTGAACTCTCAAGTGCCACATTTTCCTATTTAAAATCAGCTCCTCCTAACTAATACGCAATGGTGTCACTGCAAATAGCTACATCACCTGGTATTTTTCAAATTGTTTCAACTGCAAATTTTACGGACAGGTGAGTCCCTTGAACAGAGCCATGAAAATAACAAATCCCTTATACGAAAGGACAATAAATCATGACTCTGCTGACTCAATCCCTGTGTAGAGGATGGAAAATGAAAGAGTAAGTCCTTGAATAAGAACTGACTGAGACCTGAGTGAGACCAGTTACTGAGATAATTAGCCGATGAATGCGAGATGAAAGCTAAAGTCTTTTCATTTATACATTAATGAACCAGAAGATCAAAGACCTTGGCTTGGCCTATAACCACGACTGCAACATTGGCTTGCTATGCAATAATGAACTCATTATTAGCCGCTTTCATAAATTACCTGTGGTAGACTGTATTTTTAATACTGTACATAAAGCACAAAAACAACTACAATGTTATTTTAGAATATTTTAATTGCTAAGCATGCACTTTCGTGTAATAAGCACGTTCATCCCTCCAGCTGATTGCTGCTACTAACCCTGCTCTTTCCTTGGAAATTTCCTGACAGGTAGCAAACCTCTTCATGTTTTGTGGAAAAAGGGAAAATAAGTGACTGAAAGACAAAAGTGAACTTGAAATGAGATGCATCACGTAAGAAAAAATCTATCTCAGAAGGAGTAAATACAAATCATGCTATGATTCCATAAGACTGAGAAAAGTAAATATTCTAACACTCAACCTCACCCCATCATTTTGTTAAAGCGTATTTCTGCCATTTATCATAGTAGGGACAGATATGCCTGGACCCATGACCATAGATTTGATGTTTAGCTTGGATAATTGTGCATTAGGGACTATCTTAGGAAACCTGGAGTGTATTTCTCTTGCTATCATACTCTTCCTGCAAGACTATAGTCAGGTTATATGATACCTACCTTTCAGGTCCAGACTTGTAAAACATTATATCCTTCTATACAGATGCTGAGAGAATAAATGTATAAGTATTCACAATCCAGAGTTAAGAAAAGCTTATACACACACATCTGATTGAAACTTCCAGATAAAATCCCAGCACTTCATGAAGGAAGTTGTGAATCCACAGTAAGACATAATAAAGAGCAAAGCTTTGTCACAAATAGACAAGTTATTATGTGAGCATGTTACTATAATCCATCTTTTAAAGGGCATAGGAAAGAAAGGTATTTTACCTGCTGGCAAAATTTCTGATGCAAAGACGGTGTATTCACATTTATTTATGACCCACTCAGAAGATTTGACATTGTTGGTGAGAAGCTTAATCTTAGGGGATTAAGCCATCAGTTGCCACAGCAACAGAAAGCAATTACTGCTCTGGGACATAGGAATAAACCTGACACATTGATTTCCATCCTCCCCTCTAGATTTTTTCCTTAATGATTTACCTTCAAGACAATGACCAGATAATTCACAGCTCAGATGAAAATAAGGGTGAGTGAAGCCCCCACATTGAACAGTTTATTCAGAAACTCTTTTTGCTTGGAAATTATCCACAAGCTAACATTTTTCCATGTGCTTCATTATTTTGAACTGCTCTGCAAACTTTTGTCAACCCCCACAGTTCTCACCAAGTATACACCAAAGCTTTTGTTTCCAGCATGACTATTCATAATGTCTTATTCATCCTGTGACCTCAGTAACATGCTATGGTTGTTTTTCTCTCTAACTGAACGACTTGAAAAACCCACAAAGATCTAAGATGGCTGCAGGAACAACTTCCACTGAAAATATTCGTGCATGTCAGAGCATGTCATTGCAGAGGTGCAGCTAGATGGATGTTTATGGCTTGTCCCTCTTTCACAAATACTACAGTAAACAAAATGTCAAGTCAAATGCAAAGACCAGCAATAACTGTCCAGGGTTGTTATTAAAACATACATTCCCAAAGCTCTTTGGCTTCAAGGTTCCCTTGAGAAAGACACACGGAGAGAAACTCATCATTGTTTCACTAATATGCAGAACCTATACAGCACAGTTTTGTTGGTGTTTTCTGTGCCTTACAGAGAAAAAGGGATGTGGCTGAGAGACCTTCAACTAGATGCATTTCGCCGGGAACTGCTTACAGCTATCGAGAAGGGAGCATCAGCCACAAGAGCTACGGCGCCTCATTGCCAGTGCTGCAGAGTGCCTAATACCCCTCATTCCAACCTTGAGAATCTTCCCTAAGGACTTTAGTGGTGGATGAGAACTTGGCCTAGACATTGAGTCCTTTTTAGTAATGAAATACATTCACCACAGTGTCTACAGAGATGGGAAAAAAAAAAAAAAAAAGACAGAAGAAAGTCCTTGAACACCCAGCACCCAAACCTAAATGCAGAGGGCAAAGTCAGCCGACATGTGCTATCCACTTCAGGCACATCAGATAGCACTAGCCCAGGAATCGATACCATGGCTCCATGCCAGGAGCAGTGCCTATCTCAGCTGCACAGCTGGAGACTTTCTGGAAGACGCATTCATTTTTTTGTCACTTCTGCTCTGATAAGTTTTGAATCACAGCAGTTCCCTGGTAACCTTTGGGAGGCAGAGTCCACTCCTTCCTCAGATAGTCTGGCTTCACCTACCCCAAGAACTAGCTTTTGAAGCTTCTCAGTTTCAGAGCTGAGCTAGAATTAAGACAAATCAACTCACCATTCTTTTTGTCAGTGCAAGACTATCTTCTTCATTATATTATACCAATACCTAAAGGGACTGGCAAGAAATCTGGACATACACTTTTTTACAAGCACTTGCAGTGACAGGACAAGGGGGAATGGCTTTGAACTGACAGAGGGGAGATTGAGATTAGACATTAGGAAGAAGTTCTTCCCTATGAGGGTGGTGAGGCACTGGCACAGGTTGCCCAGAAAAGATGTGGCTGTCCCATCCCTGGCAGTGTTCAAGGCCAGGTTGG
Source organism: Psittacus erithacus (assembly GCA_009867235.2). NCBI lineage: Eukaryota > Metazoa > Chordata > Aves > Psittaciformes > Psittacidae > Psittacus > Psittacus erithacus. The sequence continues at coordinate 22,346 of WYDI02141231.1, read as the reverse complement.
ACAGGGCGTGGAGCAACCTGGTCTAGAGGAAGGCTGGTTGTAACTAGATGAGCTCTAAGGCCTAGCAATGGAGATATGTTTCCACTGCCCTGGTTGGCTAGTGTAGGGAGGAAGCAGGTTCTCTAGACCTGTCCCAAATCTTAACATTACCTTTTCTTTTGCCTTCCCATGCCAAAGACTGGTAATGAGAAAGCTGTTAATTCCTGTATCTTGATGTTGTTTTGAGTGCTAGCGTATCGCTCTCTCCACCTGTACTTAAAATGTCTTAGGGGAGCAAAGTTTCAACCTGTGTGCCTGTCTTGAGATAAAAACAGGTTTTGTTGGATTAACTCTTCTGCATGCATACTCTACAATCTGCATTTCTGCATCATAGAATGGTTTGGCTTGGAAGGGACCTTAAAGATCATCTGATTCCAGCCCCCCTGCAAGTGTTTCCTACAGCCCTATTGTCCCATCCTGATCATAATTTTGACTGTTTCCCAATCAATTTTCACATGGACCACAGTGTTGGGTCATCTGGCAAAAATCATTCCCAGAGACAGAAACAGCTCTGAATGGGAAAGAGAAATCCGTTTAGTCACAAATAGCCTGAAGTTTTTTCTCTTTGCAGTGGATCAAATGAGAGCTTAAATTCTTCCAATAATTTTCCTTCTTCTATAAATGCATCCTACTATTAAGGTAGCTGAAGAGAGATGATGAGAAACCCATTCCTATGATTTGGTTTAAACTGAAGGTAAATTTCTGGGAGGGAAAAGATCAAACTGAAATAGACTTTCTAGTCCATACTAACAAGCAGATCTTGAGCTAGCAGATTTGCTGCCATCAGTCCTCAGCACAAACACATGCAAGGACTACATCACTATGAACATGACTGTGGGAGTATATTTTTGCCCCTTTTCTCTTAAGAGCTGATCTGTCCATGAAGTTACAGCAGCTAGGCATTTGGAAAAGGAGGATGTAAAGATTTCACAACAGATAATGTGACCCGTTGCATCACTAAAACATCAAAGAAAATAGATCTCAGGACAGGTCTAAAGGCCCATGCAACTAGTCACCATTCCTCACATGGATAGTCTGTAAAGAAGCTATTTGTAGGACTCAGCTGCTTGTCAGTGAGGAAAATACAATGCTTTCTGCTGTTTAACTAAATTAAACATCCACAATGGTACATAAATAAGACAAACAGGTCATGAGAAAAATGTAATCTGAAGAAAAAATTAAAATTGAAATTAAAATTGTTCCCAGCTAAAAACCTTTTTTTTTTTTTTTTGTTTAACGTAAGGGAAAAAAAGGAAGAAGCATAATAGAATTCTAGTTCAGCTTTAAAGCAAAAGTCCTGTTTTTAAGATGGCCCTTGATCTACAGATGAAAGGACCTGTGTGAATTAGCAGACTTTGATAGAAAGGGATAGGACACAATAGTTACACATCTTCAGTTTGTTACGGTCACCTGGTCTCATCAAGTTTTTCTTCAATCTTTTTTCCCCCTCTTCGAATCTGCTGTTGTTACACAGCCCCCAGAATTCATTATAAAGTTGCAAGCTGAAGCCTAGGTGTAACTATGCAAGTGACTCACTGTGTGCCTTGGGCAAGTGTCTGTCATTCCATGAAGAGGTGAACAGGGCCGTGATAATTCTCAGTCTTGTAAAATACTTTAAGAACTTCCTATGAAAAGGCTAAGGCCTGTAACTACAATCTCTTACCTGCCTCCTTCCTAGCCCAGTAACATCATCAGAGCAAAACACGAAAGTCTTACAGAAAAGCAGGTCTTAATGCCCTCCATCAACTTATACCAGCTGCTGGAACCCTCACCCATCTCTTCCTGACACTGAGTTACTCATTGAGCTGTCTAGCAGGTGTATCTCCTCAACAACACCAATAATACAGTGTCGGAGGGGGAGGAGGAGGTAAGATGGGGACTGCCAGTAAATGAATTATATCGAGATGGAGACAGAAAGAAAAGAACTTACAGTAAAATATACACTCAGTTTTTTCAGGAGTTTTCTTAAAAGGAGATCCATGGAAAAGGCAGAAGTAGGGGCTATGGAGAGCTGTCAGCAGGCTGACAACTGAAGGATAGGGCTACAGTTGGGCCTGTAGCCCCATTAAGCAGCTGTTGGCTGGAGGCTTCTCAGGTCCAAGGAACACTATCTGTGGGTCATTGCCTTTCCTATTCTGAGCGGTGTCACTTCATACACCTGAAATTACAGAGATCACATTACGGGACACTGTGTTAACTTTTTATATTTTTCAGAGCTTTTAGTAGAGATAACAAAGCCTTTACAACACCCCTCGCCAGATCTCTTCCTGGTACTAGATAAAAGTGGAAGTTACAAGAGCTCTTTGATGAGCTGCTCAGGGTGAACCCTGGCCGATGCAAGATCAATGTTTGCCCTCAGCCCAGTGACAAGGCAAGTGCAGCAAGGGCTCTGGAAGTCACAGGATGTAGACACTGTAAAATCAGATTTGTTTCCTGCTTGGCTCAGCCTTTGTTTTTAATTTGGCATGTCATCTACTTGTTTACAGTGATACAGACCTAGTCTGGAGAAACCAATACATGATTTCCAAAGAGCTAACACATTCCATCACAGGTCACAATCCCATGCTTGATTAATATATAATGACTTCTGACAGTCACGCTGGTGTCTGGAGTTGCACAGAGGATACCTCATTTCTTGGTTTGCTTGTCTCAGTGCCATAAAGGTTAATATGTATGGTGGCAACAAAGCATTGGGATGTATTGATGCAATGTGATTGGTCTCAGTTGCAATATCACAGTTTCACAAGGTTTCATAAGGTTTTGAAGACCCAGAGACTACAAACAAACATCCTGCAAAAGAGTCATGCACAGCTGCAGGTTAGACCTGCAAAAGTAGGTCCAGGCAAAGGAGGTCACCCAGCGCAATGCATCCTTGTACATAGTGTGGGTAGAGACAGATCAAGAGATGCAGAGGGGCCAATACATCTAGGTATTGATTGAATCAGATGAAACAAGCATCACCTCAGAGACAAGAGCACCATCTGGTGGAGAACAAGCCAGAATTAAAAGTAGTGATTCTCTTGATCTGTTTTTTTTTTAATCATCACGTTGCTGAGAACGAAGGAGTTCCTATTGCCTCTAAGTCATTTTGCACAGCTCTGGGAACCCCTAATTTACTCTTCACAGAAGATCAGACCTGTCTTACTTGATGTATGCAAGCTGTGCAACTCATTACATAAAATAAAAACACCCCATCCCTGGCAGTGTTCAAGGCCAGATTGGATGGGGCTTGGAGCAACCTGGTCTAGTGGAAGGTGTTGGAGGCTGGAACTAGATGAGCTTTAAGGTTCCTTCCAACCCAAACTGTGATTGTATGATTCTATGATAATGGGTCTGTGAATTTGGGGAAACTTGAAATTTAAGGATGATTTTGATTAATATTCCTGAGCAGAATCAGACCCAGATATGACAAAAAGTCAAGGGTTTACTTTAATTCTAAAAATCCAAATTCACCATAGAATTATAGAAATTATCTAGCTTCAAACTGCTACAATACTGTACCAGTCCATACACACTCAGTTTTTCCTCTGAAAAAAAATGCATCCTTGCTAGTTTGTTTTCATACATTTTTAAGCATTCCTCCTAGCTCCAGCCAGAGGAGCTCCCCATCTTCATTTACTAAAGCACTGAATTTCCTGAAAAGGGGGACCTCAGAATGAGTAGCACTAGAAGCAGTGAGACCAAAAATTCATGGTTGCCTATGGATTTGGGTCTTTTGGCACAGTTGTCAAAACCCATGCAGTCTGAGCCTGAAAGATCCCCACAGCAGGACTCAACAATAGGCGTGTCTCGTCTGGATTCTCTACTGTCTGGTAGGTATTGCAGCACTTCCTAGATGCTTCATTTTATGGAAGGAACTTAAGGGTTTCCTTTTTTCCCTCACTTTATTATTTCTGTTGAAACTGTGGTGTCCCTGGGACAGCTACTTAAGTGTCAAATACACTTAAAACTGACCAATAGCTTCAAAAGATACAAGAAGGAAGACAGGAAATGTACACATGAACTTCCACACTCACATGCATACTTCGGAAACAACACTGCAAAGACAAGAAGTCAGATGTGAGCCATTAGTTCATCTGATTGTTTTGCAATGAATGGATCTCAGTCTAGTGATTGCAGAGTATTTTCAAGAGAGCAACAGAAAGACTCCAAGCATTTGAGCCAGTTTGGTATACAAGTAATTCATTAGAATTCAGAAGAATTAACTTCAGCATTCAACAGAATTAAGCTGATGAGTTACAGTGAAGGTCAATTCCAATGAATCTGTAATTTGAAAAAGATAAAACATCTAGCAACAGTTTCAGATTTAATACTGCTGCAGCAATCATCACTTAATGTTTCTACAGTAGTGAAGATCTGAGAAACACCTGAAAAGAAACCAAAATCAGCACCTCTGAGAATTATGTTCGTGGCAGACTGTGCTGAGTCTTTTGTTTCCTCAAATGGAGTCACTGTTCATAGAATCACAGGATGATTTGGGTTGGAAGCAACCTTAAAGCTCATTTAGTTCCAACCCCCTGCCACAGGCAGGGACACCTTCCACGCAAGTGGGATGCTTGTCTTTGATAAAAGGACTGCTGCTAGTCAGTACTGAATTTGCTGGTAAATATAAATGATATCCAACACTGGATATACAATATGAAATCTATTTTTAGTTACAGCCACCAAAATATCATTGACAAATAAATACATATTTGTCCAAGCTATCTATTTCACTGTTTCACCTTCGCTGTTTACCATGCTGGGAACCACTTGCACAACAGGAACAATTGCACAAGAAAACTAGCATCCATGCGTGTTTTCACAGTTCTGACAACAGCCATCTGTATTCCCTTAAAACCTCTCCTTTAATTCATTGTAGGGATGTTTCTTTTGCATTGGTGCATTCCTTCACTATCTAAGACCTCTGCTTTTTTTTTAACTGTCAAATCACATTTCAAGGCATGGAGTATTTTCTTAACTCAAGTATAATATTGGGCATCTTTTGCTCTAAGAAACTGTATCCACCCTGCTATTGCAACATAGCTTCACCGACTTGAGCCAAGTAGAGTCCTCACTGTTTGATTTGACCAAGAATGCCATTTCAAGTAAGATTCTCTTGAAGCTAATCAATTTTCACAAAATAGTGTTTGTTTTTTCTTTTTATAAAAGAGAATTTTCTTCTAGAAATAATGCTGCCCCACCAGATTCCTCACCAGCATTGCATACAAGTACTTATCAGAAAATGCAATTACTAGTACCTAAAAAACTCTCCTAACCTCTACCTAGGGAATTGCATCTTGTTTCTCAACAAGAAGCCATAAAGAGGGCAGTGAACCCATAAGCTACATGCCTCACAGACACCTCCAACCCAATTGGGAAGGCATTAACCATGCCCCCTATACTTGACCACATAGCTTCCACTACATCTGCAGTAGCAGCCACTGCATATTCCAGGAAGAAATCTCCAGGAGTAAAGAACTCAGATCTGGAGCCAATGCTAAGAGAAGTAAGGATTTGACTCTGGCTGAATCTATTTTATCAGTCCAACCTGCTCCTTGTTTCAGCCTGGGACTCGTGCCTGCCTTGGTCTTTTACATATATCATTGTGGATTCCAGACATGCCTGTATCCTTCCAGTATTTCTCCTGTTTTGTGTGTGTGTTCTTGGTTTTTTTATGGAAGTATACTTCAAACAAGGAACCAACTTTTTCCACCCTGCAGTCAAACAAAAACACTTTATAAGTTAAAGAAAACTTCACTTTGGTTTTAAACTACAAAGACTGTGAGATTTGTATGTAACAAAGTTATGGTCTAGAGACTGCTTTCTAATGACACTCTTGATTGCAGTTGTATTTTATTGTGAGTTTGAGGTTTCTCAGTGCCACAAGATATGTAATTCCTTCCTTGATCACTGTTATTCTTCTGGGGTTTTACTGTTTTGTTGTGGTTTTGTTATTTTTTTCTAATGAGCTAATAAGAGGGATAGCTGCAGAATAAGTCTACAGATCTTGTGTAAGGCTACTGCAGTCAATTGTTGCCATTTGTAGCTGATTGATTAAGATGCATAACAAGTTTCTGATCAGAGCTCCATTTTGCCAAGTAATTACAAGCATTGGCATATATATATAAAAATTGTGGTCAGAATTTTAATAGAAGTGTATTCAAATCCTTGGAGCTCTAGATGACTTAACAATATCCTGAATGAAGAGATACAAGCTTTTGCCACCAATAATGCTTCTCCATATTTTATCCTTGTTTTAAAGGTGATTCTAAACAGGACTCAAGCAAATTGTACTATCCAACCCTGCTTTCTGCTGAGTTTTTTCAACATATTACCCTCTGAAAATTATAGGTTATGGATGGTAATTATATTCATTTCAAGACAAGTATTTCAATGACAGATGAGCCACTTAGATGCTACCTACTTTGCTATGCTCGATCATTCTTGTATCTTAAATGATTTGATTTCTCTTACTGGAAATCACACTCTAAAATTTACCTCAACAGGTGCCTAGGTGAATGAAGACTGCAGCCAGCTTAAGTACTAAACACTTCTTTCAGGAACAATATACAAATAAAGGGACTGTTCCTATTTGAAAACTAAAAATCTGTAAGATACTAGAGATTCCTTCCAAAAAGGTAATGTTCACAGCTTTACATAAAGAAAAAAACAAACTAAACCAAAACACCAAACCCCCCCCCAAAAAAAAAAAAAACAACAGCACAAAGAATAATATTAACTACTGACTGAACAATGAAGCAATGATGAGTGCTCCTTGTGGTTGTAAAGCTTACATTGTTGGTCATTGTAAAACCACTATCCAACAACAGCTGTATCCCACTGTCATAAGCTGTAGGACAGAAGGACACCTAATGCTGCTGTCAGATAGACTCTGAGACATCCCAAAGGAAAAGCTGAAGCTTTGAAAACACCACTGCAAGCCCTAACAATACGAGCTGTTGAAAGACACTTTTTTTCATTTTCTGGGTGTTTAGCACACATGTGGGACAGCAGTTCCCCGTTACTCCCTGCCTCTGCCCTCCCAGGGCACCTCACTTGCAGCTCTTCCCTCACAGAAATGTACAGAGACATATTACAAGAAAATGTTCTCAAAGCATGACAACTGATTCCTACCTGACTTGGCCTTGGAACAGCCTAAGCGTGTTGAGACCTGACAGTATTTCAATGCTGTAAAAGGAATTGGGTGTGCAGTAAAGACGCACCTTCCAAACTTCTTCACTAAAAGTTGGTTTAAGTTGGCTTAGGAGAGATCTGTACACCAGCATAATGGAAAATTAATGAATGGTAATAGGAGCTGTATAGAACATTGTAATCCTAGCCAAGGTCCATATAAAAAAAAAAAACTAACAAAACACAACATAGCAATGGCTGCAGAAACTAACATTATACTTGTTAGCTCACAGTTCAGCTCCCTGGCTCCTAGCTGACTTTTGACTGTCATTTACCTGTTCATGAAAGTGGACATGAAGCTGATATGTACATGCATGCCAAAGCATGCTAAACCTCCAATTCAGTGTTCTTATGTACCCTTAAATCACTATAGCTTAATTCTCAAGAATAAGATGATGATATTTAACTTTCCTTTTAGCAAGGATAATTTATCCTAGCCTTGCTTTTAATTTATTTTTCATCTTTTTTTTTTTTTTCAGAGCTGTAGACATATAGTCTTGCATTCTGATCCTTTCAGAGCATTTACACAAGGCCAGGTCAAATATGATGACTAAGTAGATATGAGACAGCCAAAGGTGTGATTGCTGTTAGCAGGAATTGGCCCAGCAAGCGTGATAAAGTATAACAACAGAGGATTCTCATTGATCTCATATTTTGTGTGAATAAAATTTGTATTGTTTGTAATAGTTAAAGTTTGAACAACAGTTTTCACAGGCCTGAAGGTGTTCCTGGTATTCGGCTCACCTTCCAGCCTGAATACATGCTGTCTGAAACAGTATGGTTATGGACAATTTCAGGAAGCTGAGGGACCTCCTCCACTGGTGGTTTTTAAGCAGAGGTTGGACAAAAAATTCTCAGATGTTACTTATATGATGATTCTGCCTCAAAACAGAAGAATGGATGGGATTAGTGATTTCTAGGATTTCTAGGTAAGTCTTGCTCTGTGTGCTATCACTTTTTCATCTGTCTCATTTCCGCACTTAAATGCTTCTGTACCTATCCTCCACAGACCCTGCTCCTTTGCTTGTCCTCTTACTCTCCAATTTGACCAGAAACATAGCTCCCATGCTGCACCTACACTGCTGATGAGACTTTTTAATGAGGAACTCCTGAGGAAGGACTGGCTCCATTGTTTCTTTTGTCAAATCCTGAGCAGCACCACAACAATCTTACCAAGACACTTCCCTATTTGCAGTAGTAGCCTAAAAGCCACTTTCTCACCTCCCCATTGTAAATGGGAGCATGCAAACTTAGCACATTAACACTTCCTCTGATCTACTTCCCGTAGTGCAGACAAGACTTTGCAGAGCACCCATTCCCAGTCATCCCTGCATGACTCATCTGTCCTAACATTTACAGTCTTTCCACCAAGTTCCCTGGGATACTTAGTTCAAATGTTGAACTCTGTGTAATGACAAAAGGAAAGCCAAATTCTCTTTCCCCAGTGCTTCTTCGCTGTCCATCCAGAATATGCACATATTCTTTTGGGATGTCTAAAGGGTTAAGGATTGCTCTTCATGCACAACAATGTGCCCTTTATCTGCTAATCCTTCCTGCTTAATTCCTGAAACGTCAAAAGTATTGTTTGAGCCAACAGCACTGGCAGCATTAAGCTTTGTGTTCTGCCCAACATTCCTCAGAAAAAGCAGACACAGAAATTTTCATTTCTTTCTGGAAGCTGTCTAGTTAAGGGTTAGTTTCAGCTGGCTGCTGCGCTGATAGCTCACAAGGTCATTTGGAGGAGAATTTCAACATAAGTAAACACTAAAACAGGCTTAAGTTGTCTTTCTGAATACTGATGCACACCCACTGCACTTCTGCACAGCACAAATTCCTGCTATTGCTATTTTTCAGGATTAAGACAATAAGTCAAGCACGGGTGTTCTTGTTGCTAGCTGCATTCTGTGGTCCCTGGGCTGTTCTTCAAGCTGTTGCTCTTCAGTGTGTCCCAAAGGACATACATAGGATCATAGAATCACAGAATGGTTTGGCTTGAAAGGAACCTTAAAGCTCACCCACTTCCAGCCCCCTTGCCAGGGGCAGGGATGCCCTCCACTAGACCAGGTTGCTCAAAGCCCACTGAGCTTCCCAACCATGGTTTTGAAGCAGCACTTTCTGCCAAGAAATTAGTGTGCTTCATTAATGGTATTCTGCTTTAGAAAGAAGAAAGTCTTCCCATGGAAAGAGGTATACCTATTCAGCTCACTACCTAAAAAGCCTAATTTGGGCAGAGAACCATAGTTCTTTTCCTAGCAAATTTTAATCAGGATTAGTGAACATTTTGACCTTTTATGTTGTATCAGTAGTGACAGAAATTTTTTACAAATTCAACTAGTTACTTGATTAGTCCCATTCCTTTGCAACTCTCCAGGAGAGCATAAGGTTTTGCAGGACTTAATGATTCTCATAATCAAATTTTCCAACTAAGGTTGCAATGAGCATTACCACTCTCCAATTCTTGTGCTTCAGGTCACGAACATCTCCTGATGAGGTTAGATTAGTACTAAGAGAAAAGCTTAACAGAAGCTTTGTGCTTGTAAAAGAGAATTTGTGTTTCTCACACATGAACACAGATGAAAAAGCTTGTTTAACCGGAACCACGTACAGCTCTATGATTGAGAGATGTCCACCTTTCTGGTCACTAAAACATGCGAGCAGTGGCTAAGGCTTGCACAGGTGTGTAGCAATTAAGAGGTTCCTTTTCTGTGCCTTGGAGTTTCAAGGATTAAGAAACACGTTCAAACACTTTTTGAAGTTTCGTCTTTCATTGAATCCCTTAATCCTTCCAAGCCTGGCACCATTTCTCACTCATTTGTTTATACTTTAATCTGAAGTTTTTCACTTGAGAACTACACTGACCTTTTGTTTAAACCTGAAGCTGGGAGTGATGCTGCAGCTAGGAGTTTTGTTACAGATTCTCCAGCTGCTTCTCACAATTTCAGGGGGCAGGGAGAATGCACATGAATAGTGCGTGAGGTTGGTCACAAAGGAGGGTCTTCCTCAAAAGCAAGTTGAAGAAGGAGTGAAGATGTGGTTTGAATTTCTGTGTTCTTAGGCAATAATGGCAGGTTAGGGCTCGACCCATGCAAGGTCTCTTAGAGTTGACTTCAGCAAGGAGTCATACAAAATTAGGCTGAAAACAGAGGAGGGGGGAAAGGTTCCATTTCCTTGCTGCTGCATTAGTAAGACATTGCAGTCTTAAAGATTTGTCTTAAGAATGATGATGGATCAACAGTGATCCCTAAAAAGACATGTTTTCTCCAGCAGGAGTGTCTGTGGAATATGGTGCTGCAGGTGGTTATCACTGAGGCAAATGGGGCAGTTGGGCTTCAGCAACCCCAGCAGCATCACCATTATCCACTGCAGCAATGCAAAGAAAGACTGCAGCAAATGTTTTTGAACCTCATGGCTCATGGCATCAGCTGATGACTTGAGAATCAAGAGGGGAAATTTTTTTCCTCAGCTTTCAAAATTGGCTGCATGTTTTCTGTGGGGCTTCCCCTTCCCAGGACGTACTTACTGCCCTTCTCTCTGCTTTGCTCTGGCTTAGTAGATTCAGGGTAAGTGATGGGCACCAGGCTCTACTATGTGCCAAAATAGTTAGCATAAAGTATCTTTTTCTGTATTTGTCTGCAAAAACTAATAATTATTTGATCACATAGCACCTTCCATTCAGAAATTTTACAGACTAGCTACCATAGAAATCACATAATTGCCATGCTGCCAAAATACAAGAATCAAACTCAGCTTTTACACAAACGATATCCAAAATACTAATTTCTGCTGGTTATATTTTCCAGCCACCAAAATGACAGGTTCCAAGCACAGTGCCTGGCCTCACTAGGACCCACAGAGTCACCCTTCCCAACCCACCATGCTGGAAGCATCCAAACCCACCAATGTCTCCAAAACTTGTCTAGCAGAGAGGGCTTCAGCCATGTCTGCCACAAGTTTCCACTGCCTTTCAGACCAGGGTGCTGGATACAGGATTTGGCATCCGAATCCTCCCTCCACCTGAAGACTCCGAGTCCTTTATTGTTTACAAGACAGCCATGCTGTAGGCTGATATTCTTTTAATTAGTCTGATTAAGGGGATTTCACACTGCATGGACTAATTCATTAAGCTGCAATGATTCGCTGAGCTAAAGCATGAGAAGGATTGCTTTTACAGCCCTATGGTTATAGCACTGACCTTAAACAAAGGGGGCTCAAGCTAAATAAGCTACAGAAACTACAAGGTGTGAAGAAAGGTATGGCTTTAATCAGACTTATCCAAAGCACCATTTTCATTAATAAAGCCTGTCTACGCTTCTGTAAGTAGCAAAGGAAAATGTGCTTCAACTTAAAAAATATTAAATGTATTGTCCCAAGACACAGAGAGATCTGTTAAACCAAAAAAAAACTACTGCTTGTGCATGCATGTCTTTGAATCAGCCTTCCTTACTGTCCCACAGTTTTGAAACAGAAAGGTGAAAAACATTTCAGAGGGCATCAAATAATGAACAGCATCAAATGCATACAAAGGATGGTTCTCAGGTTGGAATAATTTTGAGGTTATTTACCTTCAGATCCTTGCTTTAACTTGATTTTACCCAAGAGGCATACTCAGGTAGAGGTTGTAGTGAGACGAGTGTCAGCCTCTGCTCCCAGTTAACAAAAGATAGGACAAGAGAAAATGACCTCAAGTTGCCCCAGGGCATGTATATGTTGACTATTAGGAAAAATCTCTCCACTGAAAGAGATGTTAAGCATTGGAACAGGCTGCCCAGGGAAGAGGTGGAGTCAGCGTCCCTGAAGGTATTTGAAAGACGCGTAGATGTGAAGCTTAAGGACAGGGTCACTAGTGGTGTCCCCCAGGGCTCAATACTGGGGACAGTCTTGTTTAGTATCTTTATTGATGATCTGGATGAGAGGATCGAATGCATCCTTGGTTGGTTTGCAGACAACACCAAGTTGGGTGGGAGTGTTGATCTGCTGGAGGGTAGGAAGGCTCGGCAGAGGGATCTGCACAGGCTGGATCCATGGGCTGTGGCAAATTGTATGAGGCAAAGTGCTGGGTCCTGCACTTGGGCTACAACAATCCCTTGCAATGCTCCAGGCTTGGGGGAAATTGGCTGGAACGCTGTGCATGGAAAAGGACCTGGGGATGCTGATTGATGGAGCTGAACATGAGCCAGCTTGTGCCCAGGCAGCCAAGAAGGCCAGCAGCATCCTGGCTTGTATGAGAAACAGCGTGGCCAGCAGGACCAGGGCAGTGATTGTCTCCCTGTACTGGGCACTGGTGAGGCTGCACCTCGAGTCCTGTGTTCAGTTCTGGACCACTCACTACAAGAGAGCAACAAAGCTGGTGAAGGGTCTGGAGCACAGATCTGATGAATAATGGCTGAAAGAACTGGGGTGTTTACTCTGGAGAACAGAGGGCTCAGGGGGAACCTTACTGCTCTGTACAACTACCTGAAAAGAGGATGGAGTGAGAAAGTGGCTGGTCTTTTCTCCCAGGTAACAAGAAATAGGACAAAAGGAAATGGTCTCAAGTTGCACCAGAGGAGGTTTAGATTGGCTATTAGGAAAAATTTCTGCCCTGAAAGTGTGATCAGACATTGGAACAGGCTGCCCAGGGAAGTGGTGGAGTCACTGACCCTGGAAGTGTTCAAAACCCATGTAGATGAGGCCCTCAGTGACATGGTTTAGTGGTGGACTGGGTAGTCCTGGGGTATTGGTAGGACTTGATCTTGAAGGTCATTTCAAACCTAGTTGATTCTATGATTCCATGGTTTAGCAGTGGAGTTGACAGTGCTGTGCTATTGATTGGATTTGATTATCGTTTCCTAACCCTTCTATGCACAGGAATCCCTATTTGTAGGGGAATTCCCATCACACTTTAAAGGTCAAAGACACAGCCTTGTTTTTTCTTCCCTTTCAAAAACAGGGAAGCTGTATAAGCAGTTTGACCCTCACTTCTGGTAACATGAGAAAAATGGCTCTCACTTCACCTGACATTCCTTAGCAGGGATATGTTCACATACTGTTGCGTGTTGAATCAGCTGCCCATTCACAGCATCTAAAACTGGGAATGGTTAATGTAGTTAGAAAAAGTGTGGGGGCTAAAAGTAGAAGTGTTTCACCATCCTGAACAATAGCATTGCAGGCCAAGAGACCACTGCCTATAGGAAGCCTATGGCTCTTCTTTCTAAAACAGAAGGCAAAGACAGAAAACAACAAGTTATCCTGTAACATAGTAAATCCCACTATGTAAGTTAAAAAGTGCAAAAAGGCTTTTTCTGCACTTACTTGAAACCAGCAAAGCTGCCTTTTCTAGAGAGAAGTCAAATCCGTGCTGCTGGGCTGGCTGGAGAACCAACCTTTCCAACCCATCTCCAGCTACAAATGCAAACAGCTGTTGCAGATAAAAAGGTCACGTGCTGCCTGATCTTCACCACAAAGGCTCTAGTCAGGCTTTCTTCTTTTCTCAGTATTTCTTTCTGCCACCAGGTTTAATTCTAATACTGAAAAAGATTCAAGAATGGCTACTCACAAAAATTTTAGAGCTCAAAACACACAGCATGCGAATCATTAACATACAGTGATCATCCCATATAATGCCAAGTGGGATGTCAATACTTCCATCACCCTCCAACCCCACCCAGTCTGGTAGAGATGATCTCTAGCATACAGGGAAATGATACGTCAGAGGAGATGCTGGGAACTGTGGTATGCTGCAGCCTTGTTCAAACATGTTACTAATTGTGTTATCATTTATGGACTTTTCTGATTCTAGTCAGTAGCACTGCCTCTGTATAGGATTAGACAGAAAAAGCTACGTACCTTTTCAGGAGACTGACAAAACTTATGGGAGATTTTTGTTTCTCACACAGCTCTTAAGTATGTTAGAATCTGTAGGGGACATCTTAGTGAAAGAGAAAAGGGTTCATTAATTCAGTCAGTCCACAATTCCTTTAAATAATATTACTTTTCCCAATATGCATTTTTCCAAATAAATCTCCCAGAAATTTCTGCTATTCTGGGGAAAGTGGCATAATTCTTCTTTAAAGGATTCACACGCACAGGAATGAAAACATGATATAGAGTGTTTATCACATCTTCTGTTACGATAGGAGAGTTAACCTTGAGTTTTTTTGGTGTTGGTCACTTGTGAATGGAGGAAACATTGTTAATCAGGTTTCTCTGCTTCTGTAGCTGAAAGACAAGAAAACAGATTAGAATTATCACCACCACTTTCCAGAACATATAAGTCAAAGTCTCAGACAGCTCTTTTGGAAGAACCGATGACCTATTACACAAACTCAGCTGTTCGACCTCACACACAGTAGACTGGGGTCTCAAAGATCTGCTTGTAACGGAACTGCCACACCACAGATGCACTCTGCCCACTGGTAGAAGCAAGCTCTATCATTCTGCCACTTAAAAAGAAATGTGAAAACAGACAGAGGAAAGGTAAGCAGAGGAGGAAATAAAAAGAAACAAAGGGGAGAGAGAATTTTGTTACTTAAAGTAGAGCACTGCAGGGAGATGGAAGGAGGGGTCAGCTAGGGCTAAGGCTTTGCTGTATGACAGAAGACGAAGCCTCAGTCACATTTGTCAGACATTATCTTGTGTAACTGAAGCTAAGCCTCATAGAGTCACAGAATGGTTTGGGTTGAAAGGGACCTTAAAGCTCATCCAGTTCCAAACCCTGCCACAGGCAGGGACACCTTCCACTAGACCAGGGTGCTCCAAGCCCTGTCGAGCCTGGCCTTGAACACTGCCAGGGATGGGGCAGCCACAGCTTCTCTGGGCAACCTATGCCAAGGCCTCACCACCCTCACAGGGAAGAACTTCTTCCTAATATCTCATCTCAAACTCCCCTCTGTCTGTTTAAAGCCATTCCCTCTTGTCCTGTCACTACAGGCCCTTGTCAAAGTCCTCCAGATTTCTTGTTGTTCCCTTTAGGCACTGGAAGTTGCTCTAAAGTCCTACCAGAGTCTTCTCTTCTCTAGGCTGAACAAGTCCAGCTCTCAGCCTGCCGCCAGAGCAGAGGTGCTCCAGCCTTCTGGAGCATCTTCATGGCCTCCTCTGGACTCGCTCCAACAGCTCCACCTCCCTCTTGTGTTGTTGTCCCCAGAACTGGACACAGCACTGCTGTGAGGGGTCTCACCAGAGTGGAGTAGAGGGGAAGAATCTCCACCCTTGACCTGCTGGTCATGCAGCCCGGGCCATGGTTGGTTTCTGGGCTGCAAGCACACACTGCCAAGTCATGGGGAGCTTCTCACTAACAAGCACCCCCAAGTCCTCCTCAGGGCTGTTGTGCCATTTAATTGCTCTTCCCTCCCCAAACCCTTCATCCCAAATGATAATTCTGGTTGACAAATTTTTCAAGATAGGTAAATCTTAGTACAAGCCACCTTATACGTATTAAAGATGAGGTTTTTTCAGTATTAGAAACAGAACATCTCAGGAGAACTGATGTGTCATACATGCCTAAATTTTTAACTCTTGCTGCTTACAAACGCATCTTCGGGAGACTACTAAAAACATGGACCTCTAGGGCAGAGAAATATTTTTATCTAGGCTGACCAAAACTCTCCTAATTTATATTAAAAAGAAGTATAACTTTTATGTTTGACATACTAATTTCATTCTCCAATTCATTGTCTTCACCAGCGCTGTCTCTAATCTGTTGCTTCTGATAATACCAAGCATCTTATCCATGAATGTTCAAATCAGTCATTTCAGCCTCCTGCATGTGGACTAGAAATCAGAGGCACCATCCTCAGCTAGACAGAGATGTCCCCTGACATCCATCTATCTGGACTTGTGCAAGGCATTTGACACTGTCCAACACAACAGCCTTGTCTCTGACTGGAGAGACATGGATTTGACAGATGAACCACTTGGTAGGTAAGGAATTGGCTGGATGGTCACACTCAAAGAGTTATGATCAGTGGCTCAACGTCCAACTGGAGATCAGTGTTGAGTGGTGTTCCTCAGGGGTCAGTGTTGGAACCCACGCTGTTCAACATCTTTGTCAACAACATGGACAGTGGGACGGAGTGCACCCTCAGCAAGTCTACTGATGACACTAAGCTGTGTGGTGTAGTCAACACACTGGAGGGAAAGAAAGGGTGAAAGTCTCCTTAATTCAGATGCTTAAATATGCCAGGTTTGCTTAAGGTGGTCCAAGAGTCATGCATATGTAAATCAGCAATTAATTTTTTTTTTTTTAGAGAAAGAGAAAAAAACAATATGGAATAGAGGTAAACTCCACACTGAAGAATGTTTCTCCCCCATCCCTGGGCTGTATTATATATTATCACTGTAATCAAAGGGGGTGTTGTATAAGAATTTGAAAAACCAAACAAACCTGTCTGTAAGGGGTTCTATATATCATCATCCTGCAGATGGCTTTATTTCCAAAGTGCCAGGCTGCACTGCTGTTAAAGCATCCCCATCCCCATAGTTCCCAAGACCTACTTCGGGACTTAACCACTGCATCAGGAGTAATCAACTCCCTACAAGTAAGAGCCATTTCTTTATTGATATCATCGCTTTTAAAAGAGCTGTAGGCTGTAAAAGTGGTTTTGCTGTGATGATTTTATCAAGCACCCAGCTGATACAGTGCCTGCCATTCTCATTTGTGCATCACCGGTTTTCTCAGTGATAAACAATTAACTTTTTTTTTAATAAATTAATGGCAGAGACAAGCATGAGCCTCAACAAATACTTTTTAATAAATAATCCAGGCCTGTCTCTAAATCAAAAAAGACAGTTTGTAATGTCATCACTAATAAATAGCTTCTTCAAATCCAACATCAGGTGGAATAAAACTAAGAGCTGTAAAGCTCTCCTATTGCTTAAAAAAACCTGCCTGCTTTGTCTCATGTCCCCAAAGTGTATTTAAGCAGATACATATGCATGTACATAAGCGGCACCATCTAATAGTGAAATACTATTCAATGTGACCTAAACCCATATCCTGTCTGCATAAAATATTTTAAGATATATTAACTTTGCTGATGATATAAACAACATTATTTTCTGGAACACCCATAGCTCTACATGGGAGCAACATAAGCTGCATATGGGTTGAACAGCATTTTTCCTTCCCAAATGGCTTTTGCTGCCTGCCACAGTATGTGATCAAGCGTTTTTATAGGATTTGAAGCTGACAGCTTTGCCCCACAGCTGCAAGACCTGGTCTAGTCCGCAGCAGGGGCTGAGGCTGTCATTCCACTTCATGCAATTAGTTTCCCATCTGGGGAAATAAGCTTTCCTCACAATAAAATACAAAATCAAGCATGTACCTAGTTCTGAATTTTTCCAAATCCAATGGTTTTGGCTTTATTTCACACCCCTCTTTGCTTGCAACAATTCATCTGTCTTCCCGGTACCACTTCGCATTGAGCAAATACTTTCTACATTAAAATATGAAATTTCACAAGAAAGGCACTAGATCTACTTGCCTGTCATCATCATTCAGATAACACTGAAGCAGATACTAACTTCTTACTTTTCTAGCTAAATCTTACCCTGATGCAAGGTAACATATTCTTTTATCTAAGCTGTGTGCAAATGACTTTTTCCACCTCCCCCTTCACTAAAAGCCTAAAAAGTCATTCTGTACTATAAAGAGAATATGAACTCACCTTACTCTCACCGTTTCTTTCATTTGCATTTCTACTAAAAAAGTAAACTCTTAAACTAGTTCAAGTAGTGATTAAACTGCTGAAACTGTCAGGTAGAAATTATTTTCTGCTGACAGCCAGTAGAAATAAACCATGAAATTCTGTCCTTCATGAATTTGATGGGAAAATTCTCTCTGGTATCATCTACTGCACACATGTAGATACAGGTCTGACAGCATTATTCTGCCAAACATGGGTTGCCAGTGACTCGTAGTTGTCCCTGTTCTTTTGTGACTTTCTAGTCACCTCTTCTACACATCTCTTTCCTGCCACCCCTTGGTGATTAAAGAGCAGTAAAATTCTGTTGAAAGAATTTCTATTGATTTCAAGAGGGACAAAATTGTTTTTTCTTTGTGTTAAACAGTTATTCTTTTTTACATAGACATTAAGCATGAGTAAGTATTTTGCTGTTTTTCAGAGATACTTGGCTCAATATACGCGCTTTGTAATAAATAGTTGACCTCTATCTGGCCCTGTGAACTTCAGAATTCTGTGCATAGTAAGCCAATATAAACTCATCGAAGTATTGGAATTAAGCATTAAAGCAACCACAGATAAAAAGTACATATGCATTTTGTACTTAGCTCTGCAGCAACTAAGAATTTATAAAAATGGCACTGTTTACACTGTCAAAATTGTTTCTAAATAGATACCACACTGGGAACCCTTCTTTGTGTAGGCCACTTAGGCAAAGGAATAAATCAGATTGGGACTGTCATAAAACTTAAATTCCGGTAGTCCTTTTATTTCTGAGACAGGACCTTGTAGATTCATATGGATCGCTTTGCATGAATTCCATAAAACTCTATATTTTTCACTAAGTATATGATGTTTATCCAAAAGCACAATTACTCTACACTAAATCCTTTGGCAGAAATGCATAGAGAACAGACTTTTTGACTATATTGACTAAAATTATTAATAGTTTTTTCCACATGTTCTGCTCATAACAGTATTTTTCTCAAAGTCATATTTCCTTTTCATATTTTTTCTTTCATTTTCCGTTTTCTTAAAGCTGTATTTTTCTGAAAGCCATTCTATTCTTAATTATTATCAAGCAGCTACCTCTTTTGCCTATAAACTCCATCCATGCAAATACATTAGTACATCAATAGTTGGTCTATTGGGTTTTTTTTTAACCTAAAAAGAGTTCATTGCAATTATTTATCACTGTTTCTTGTACTGCATTGGCAGTTAATCCAATCATATCAATTTGTTATTTTCCAGAATGAATCTAATTTTTATTATAAAGGATTTTAAGGGAAAATATCCACCTCTGTGAATTCAAGTTCACTTTCTATAAATTATCATGCATGGAAGTTTGAATTTTCCTTCTATTAACCTTCATGAAGACAAATTGAAGTCACTTTTGCATTTGGGAGAAGCAGTTCTGGAAAAGCTACAAGCATTTGCTGAAGTAGATTAATTTTAAAATGTAAATGACTTCGTGGTGAGTTTCCTAGAGGGCTTTTGCTCACATCTGTACCTACATATGTTTAATTCTTCAAAGCAGACTATGACATAGGGTTGTACAAATGCCAATAAAAATTTATGTGCAGTAAGTGCCCTTAGCTGCTCCATATAACCTTACTATAAGCAATTCAAAGCCACATGCATATCTTCAAATAAATTTTCAACAATTTCAAGATATCATTCCCACTCTTAGCAGTACAAGACAGTAGACATACATGTGCAGCTTTGTCCGGCTCTCTACGCTTGAACAAACTGAAAGTGTCTCTTGACAAAAACACTCCAGAATTCTACAGATAAAGCTTCACTGAGCCAAACAGCCAGTTCAGAGTTCCCAGTCAGCACATGAGGACAAACTATACAAAAGAGTCTGTGTGGCTTCAGGGAGGAGAACGATATTGTCCCTGTCTTCTACTGCCAGAAACAGCATCTGTGGTGGTCTTGCATCACAACTCCCTCTCCCGCAAGTGCTGCCTTGGGATAAGGTGACCATACCTTTTCCAGTGCCATTGTATGCTCATATTTCTTTTATTTCAGCAGATCCCTCTGAAGTTGTGATTCCTCCAGTATCTCTTGGGACTACCAACACACTCTGTAATCATGAATACATTAAATACACTGATGTATTAAAATCGATTAAGACAAAGATTCTCAACCTTTTGCATAGGGTGATCTCATCCACCATAGGACAATGAATGAATGACCTGCGATGGCTCTCTTTTTAGCTTTCAGGAATTTTTTTTGGCTCAAACCCCAGCCTAAATCAACAGCTCCTCCCAAAGGAAATTTATGGGCACAGCAAATAACAGAAATTGTGTTTGCTCTGCAGGAAACAATTGGGGTTAGAGAAGAAAGATACAGCAACTCCTACCCTCAACTGTATACACTGCTAACTCCCTAGCTAGCCAAAGGACTGATCTATGGACAAGCAATCTTTTAAAGGCTAACAGAGAAACAAAAATGCAGAAATTAATCACCATAAGGAAAAATACAGTGGGTGGGATGTCCAAAGAAGTTAAGCAAGCTCTAAAGAAGCCCACCGTATCACAATGCTGGTTATCTTTAGATTCTTTTTCAGTCTTAAGGTTACAGAAAGGTCGTTTTAGGAGCAACCAAAGTTATCCAGAAGTGCTGGACATGTTCGGACAGCATATCTCAAAGAAGGTGAAGTAACCTCCTGTTTTGTTGTTTTGGAAGGCTCTTCACATATATTCAATACTGTGTGACTAACCAATAACTGTCATAGACTTACACCTCCTCAGAAATGGGCCTTCAAATCCTTCACACAGCAATTTCAACCCCCTTTGCCACATGCTACATTCTTGGTCATGCTCCTACAACAGCATGCTTTTTGGTTTGGAGAAGGTATGGAGGGCCTCCAGACAGCTGCTTGACAAAGGCTAGGCATTCCCAACAACTGGTACAACTCGAGCTCTGACAGATTATAGTCCAGCAACAAATGGAAATCTCACATTTGTGTTCTCCAAAACAACTTGATGTAACTTGAAAACAGTCTGTCCACCTGCACAGAAATGGGTGAGATCTTGCATCCTTCAGCACCAAGACAAACATGCTGAAAGGAGCTTACCAGGTACAAAGAAAAGTCCTTAGCAATGCTGAGGATGAAACAAGAATCTCAGCCTTCAGAATCCAGCCTGGGGATGAAAATAGTTCATTTCCTGGCACACACTACTTTGGGACAGAATTTAGAATGAGCTCATACAAACACCTTCTGTGGAATGAGTACAAGACCGGTGATCATGATCAACCAGAAGATCTAAATCTCCTCTACAGTGAAGCGGTGTCCTTGACTGATGAAGACTGAGTCCCACACTATTTTTTTTTTTTTTTTCAAGAATGTTGATAGGCAGGATCACTCAGATGAGGAAGTGTTATCTGTAGGAGGCCTGAGCAATAGTAGCAGCTCCACAACCAGTAGGGCTCCAGGAAAAGAACAGAGAAAAGAGGCTGCAGTACCTGCAGAAAAAAGAATTAGTGTTACTTGCTCTTGGTTGCCAGTGAGAAGACGCCAAGGGACCTAAAATTTCCATCTGGTGACCTTGCCTACCACAGCAGAATGAATGACCTGCGATGGCTCTCCTTTTAGCTTTCCAGAAATTTTTCAGGCTCAAACCCTAGCCTAAATCAACAGCTCCTTCCAGAGGAAATCTGTGGGCACAGCAAACAACAGAAATTGCGTTAGCTTTGTAGCAAAAGGTTGGGGGGGAAGGGAGGAAGAGAGAGAGCAGCATTTAACCTCAACAGCATACATTGCTGACTCGCTATCTAGCCAAACTATATGTCCTTTTGACACTCAGCATTCAAAACTTTAAAAGTATATAAAATAAGAGAGGCTGCTAGGGGTCATCCATTGTGTCCAAGGATGCCTTCAAATAGGTTCTGGCTATCAAACACATCTCTGTAATATGGGAATAAACCCTCCCTTAAGTACATAGCCAGAACATTAACAAAGATGTACAACTGATCAGTGAACTCATACTCTTACAGAGCTAGCAAACCTGCACACATTTCTCAGCAAAGCTTGCCTGCTCTGAGTAGCAGCAGCTCCTTTTCCAAAACCTCATCTCAAAAAGCAGCTTCCTTAGGTTTTTTTCTTCCACAATCATCACCACAAAGGAGGAAAACAAATGGTAATGACAAAAATAGCATCTTCAAAGATAACTTTGTTCTTCCAGTTGACCATGTAGGCTGTAAGAAAACCCCAAAACTTGGACTACATACAGAACTGCTTCACCCACAGAAATCACTACGGTCCTCAAGTCCATGTCTTTAGGACAGAGAACGTCCTGAATGTTGTCATCAGCATCAGCTTCTTTCCTAGGGAACTGAAGGAATCTAATGATACATCTTCAGGAATCCTGAAAAGCTTTCAAGAAAGCATGAGAGAATCATAGAATCATAGAATAGTTAGGGTTGGAAAGGACCTTAAGATCATCTAGTTCCAATCCCCCTGCCATGGGC
>WYDI02141230.1:0-10413 GCA_009867235.2 Psittacus erithacus | reverse complement strand
GGCTTAACCTGGGTCTCTTCAGTGTACATAAAAGATAATGACTTGCCTATATGGCTGTTAGATAATAAATGATTTAGAAATTCAATGAAAATACTCTTCTAACTAAACAAATAATTCCCAGTGCACTGTCCATCAACATTTGAGGCAGTGGAGTAGCTCAAAAGTCCAAATGCTGCTGCATTTTATCAAGTGCTGCATAAAATTCTTCTATTTGGGCTTCCCTGGAAATGGTAGGCTCAAGAGCTTTGACATGGCATGGGCAGGGCTCAGTTACACACCATAGCCTCATCTAGACGCAGATTGGGTCAAACTTCACTGATGGGATGAGCTTCCCTTACTTAGGGGGACATATACTGACTTGTACCAGCCAAATGCTTGTCTCTTGGTGCCCAGAAAATGGTTTTGAAGAATTCTGAACAAACCTGTCCCAGTTAACCTTTCTAAAATGCCTCTTGCTATTTCAGTCACTGGAGGTTAATGCAGAGAGCAGAAAAAAAAGAGGAGTAGAATATGACTTTAATAGCACAAAAATTGGGGGGATCTCAGCTGCAGGGATATGTTTGTCACTGCATTTGATCAGATTTCATAGCTACTTCTAAATGGGTCAGGTCTTTGATTATGGTGCCACTTTCTCAGTGAAACAACTGGTAAGTATCATATCATCAGTAATCAGATGAAGTATTGAATTAATTTGGTGTGCCAGGAATATATAAATAACAAGGAAAATAGACACTTAAAAATAGTTGTTCCAGTTATGGATGAATATCAGATGAAAGAAATAAAAAATAGAAACAGAAAAGCCTTTGGGACATCAGTGGGATCCATCAAAGTCTAATCATTATACAGCTCTGGCATTTTGCTTCTGTGTAGGGAGTCCCCCAAGCGCTTCTGGTTGGTGGCTTCCTCAGTAAATGTCATTTTAATGCTCTTTTCCTGTGTTTGTGAAAAACTCCTGTAGGCTGTCTTATCAGCTAACCAGTTTTATTATGTTCCCACTGTCTCTAGTCAAGCGTAAATGTTAGTTCTATATGTAGCTGCTTTCTTACCTTGTTTCTTTTCATTCAGTGATGTCAGGTGATGTCAGGCTTTTAGCTATTGAAGGTCTAAGACCAGCTGGTTTTGAGCCATGAACTACTGGTGTCTTTGATGCTTCTTGCAAATTGTATAACTGGGTACATGTCACTGAGTTTGACATGCACACAGTTATGACAGCTGCTTTAAAATTATTAATTCCACTTTAAATATGATCGATAGGTAATGCGGCCCAGTAAGTGCACAGGAAATGGGCTCAGTTCTGCTTCTTTGGCATGAGCATTGACAAATAAAAAAACTTGTAAGCTTGTTTCTGTTGTTATGTACAGTGTGTGTAGGGGGACAGCTGTCTCTCTTTGCAGTTTGCAGGTTGTACGTCTTACCATGATTGTATGTTATATTTTAAGCTTATCTCTTCATTTAAACATGCTTCATACAAAATAAGGAGGAAATATTTTGCATATTAGTTAATTTAGAAAAACATTGTCACCTAATTACAAACTACTGAAAGTAACACAGCTCATTAGTCTGTTCCAAACCCTCTGTTAATAGTAATTTACAATGTGCCATACAAAGAACATCATCTCTGCATCATCAGAACATCACAGCCTAAATGCATGAGCAGGCACAGTATAGTGAAATTCCCTGCACATGCATTTCATTGATTCTCAATTACCAACATATTTATTGCATTTTTATATATATATATAAAATAAATAATTACATTTGAGATGGGAAAAACCAGGGGAAGGAGCTCATTTACTGACCTTCTGTTATAATTGTTATTTAAGAATAGGAACCTTTTCATGGGATAGAGCAGCTTTCTCTTGGATCTGGCTTTAAGAGTGGAAAGAGTTTCAGTAATGCTCTCAGATCTGGTTAGAGAAGTTATGGACTAATCTTCTTTGCACCCTTCACCTGCCCCCATAAGGCAAGGGGCAGACATGGCCTTGCTTTGATTCACCTGACTGTTCTCTGCGTAGCTCCCTGTAGGGTCCTGTGAAAGTTTGGACTGCAAAACTCTGGAGCTGTGTCCATCTCTGAGTCAGAGAGAAGATCTGTGTTTGGACAAATATCAGGTTGGACCCACATGGTTCTGCTAATAGTCCACAAAAGCTAAGTTGAAGTTGACATAAAATCTGTCCCTATGCCAGAATGAATCTGTGAAATCTGTGATAAGGTGACAGAGCAGCCATGTTCAATCTCATGCTCTCAACTGTAGATAATACTTTCTGAGTGTAAAGGAGTTTTAAAGTTTTTTTAAAATGAGGAAGCAGCATTTATTTGAATAATTTTGATTTAGTTAAAATCAGGTTCTTATAGTTTTATTTTTTTTATGTTGGGGTTTTTGCACATAAAATATAAATGAAAGCAGCTATTAAGTTTCTGGGTTTTTCTTTTCGGCATCATAAAGTGCTGTTATTTTTAAATAATCACCCCTTAACGCATAACATGGTTCATTTTCATTAAATAAACATTTAAAATGTATAAAAGCTGTATTCATTAATATTTTTTTTTTTAAATCTAAGCCAGTGGATGGGGTCCTCATGAATAATTGATACTTGTTTTATCTCCTGCTTCATATTAAGAATTTGTTAAATTTAAATGATGTTTTTTCTCATTTGTTTAATTCTCTTCTTCTCTTTTAACCTCCCATTTATGTTAAAGGAATTCAAATGCACTTAGTCTTTTTCTTATTCCCTCTGTTTCTTCTTGGCTTTAAGTCGCTAGGTCCAAAAAGCCACAAGTTGCAGTCACCTATACAAATTTTGTCACCACTCACTGGATATTTCTTTTGTGGCTTTCCCTGGTATCCATCCTTTTGCACTTTCCTTGTTGTTCCAGCACTCATCAAACTAGGGCTTTTTTGTGGCCTTTCAGGTTCTGTACAATGTGCCCATCAATAATACGCTGCCCTTGGATCTGACCCATATGCTACCATAATAGGTGGAGTTGTACAAAACTCCTTCAAGCCAAGCTTTACATATTTGTTCTCAACTGCATTGCTGGGCAGCTATTTGTTTTCACTGCGCAAAGCCTCTTCACTGGCTTTATGCCCATTTCTGTCCTAGAAAGCCTCCCCCAAGATCTTCACCCTTCAATATTTCCTTTTGATCTCCACATTGCTGAAATTCTAGGAAATTCTCAATACCTTCATTTTTTTTTCTTTTTCTTAGTTGGCTTCTGTTGTGTGTAACTGGTGGTTTGCAAATCACTCCTGTCTCTCCTCAAATGAGACCTTATTATGCAGAAAAGATTTCTCTTTTCTGTTTGGCCTGTGACCTCAATCCTCTTTGTAATGTAACAATCAATCCTATTCTATAAATTTCATCATTTTTCTACATTCAGTCATGCTCCACAAAATCAATCCATTGTAATAACTTTCGGCTTTATGATTATTTACTGTGCATTGGTTCTGTTATATATGTACAGGCTTTAATTTGTCTCTGCTGTTGACAAGTTCTATTCCAGGTATAGAAAGACAGAACATTTTGTTAAGTTTACACATGATTTGTTGGTACCTATTAATGGAGAAGAGATTAAAACATACTTTTCATCAAACTGAAGGTAAATCTTCTAAGAAACAGCTCTGTTACTTTCCATGCTGGAATTGCATAGTTATATTGGTATCTCTGAACTTAAAAAAAAAAAAAAGTTTATATTTGGAGACAGCAGCAGCCTGAGATGCCTAATACCTGGATTCTTATGCCCCTCGTCACCAGCATTGCAGTATCCTTAAGCAAGCTATTGTCTTTCTGCATGTTTCATTTTCGTCTCTGTAAAAGGAAACTGGTCATTTCAACTGGCTGAGACCCGCTGGGAAGAACAGCTGCATAAGAACTAAATGCTTTTGTACCATTTTGTTCAGTTTTTGTCTTAGTAACGTGGTTATGTCATACCAGCTACCCTTGCAATCACTTTAACTGCTCTTCACACCCATTTGCTCTTCAGAGGGAGAGTACCAAACCAAGGATGCATGAAAGTCAGCTCCAGCCTGTGTTTTGTTTGAATTCCAATAAAATAATGTGGCAATTTATCAAACCAAGTGAAGAAAATGTAGGAAGTAACAGATATATTCGTTATAAAACACAACCAGTGGAAATGCTACTCCTGGACTGCAGAACTGTTAGCGCATGGCCAGCGGTAGTGACTATGTTAAAAATGACAGTAGGTAGGAGACAGGAGGAAGGAAGATTTCTAGGTCTCAGTCAAAGATTAAAGTATTAGAGCAAGTATATTACTTTTCTAAAAAAAATACATTTCATACGTAAAAGACAAAAAGAATCTTATTTTTGAAATTCCTGTGTTGAGAATTATGAATAACTGTAGCTTGTTTTTACTTTTGTCTTCCACCCACTATTAACGTCTTGGCAGGAAGAAGTTTCCTCAGCCCACACAGGCACATCAGTTACTGTCATCAGCAAAAGGTAATTCTTCAAACAAGGATCAGGCTAGAAGATACAGATTTCTAAAATAGAGAGTATGGTAGGTTTACTGATTTTGGAGCTGAAGTTCTGCTGAGTCTTGGTGGCTATTAGATAATCACTGGTGTGCAACACCTCAGTGTACTAGAGGCCTCAAGACAGGGCCTTTGCAAGATCACCGTACATGAGGAAGGAGGCATAATGGTGCCAAGTGCTGATACAGAGCATGCTTCTTAATGGACATCTTTCTGAGCTCCAGATCCTGCAGTGATGGTATTGCTTTGGCTGGAAGAAAACGCCAAAAAGTCACCAACATATGCCAGAGGCAAAAGCATGAGACAGAATCTTAATAGTACACACAAATGAAGAAGTAGCTCACTGTGTGAACCTGATTTTTTGAGCACATGAGATGTCAGAAATAATGGTTTATATCTTCTATAAGGTAGATTTAAAAATAGTAGCCAATGAAAAAAGCTTAACCTTCCACATTCAGGCTGATCATATATAAATAGCTTTTTAAAGTACTTGTAGTGGGGATCAGGTAATTCTCCTTTTTCCTTTTTCCTAGTCTCTGAACAGCCTGACAGGCTCAGGTTCTGCTCCATCAAAGTGTTAAACACTGGGTATGGTTTGCAATTATATGCTTTTTATATACATGTCTGAATTGCCTGCCTAGGGTATTACAGCCTGGCTGCAGCCAGGGATTTTAGCTAGTAATTGATCCTTGTGTCTTCTACGCACTAACCTTTCATCTTCCTCTGACAATTTAATACAAATTGTCATATATTGTTGTTGTCTCATTAAAGTAAATGCTTAAATCACCAGAGATCGTAATAGTTTCCATGACAATTTTCTTGCTAATGTGCTATGATTACTAAGCATCTTCTCAAAGAATTACAGAATGGCTGAGGTCACACATTTATCCAGAATTTCCTGTATGTTATTTTTGGCCCATTGCCTCTGGTTCTGTCACTCCACTGATAAGTGCATGGCTCCCTCTTTGCATCCTCCTTTCAGGTATCTATACACAATGATAAGATCCCCTTGAGCCTGCTCATCTCCAGGCTGAACAGTTCCAGCTCTCTATTATGGAAAGAGAAAACCCCAGCACCAGCCCCTACTAAGTTCTTCTTCAAAAATATGTAATAAATGCTTCTATCTTCATGGAGAAAAACTGAAATGTTTCTCACCTCTGGCACTACGACAGATTTTCCTACAAAAAAGTAAACAAATATGGCAATGTGGCTGTGATCTATCAGAGATACAGGTAGACAAAAAATATACCTGAATTCCGTTTTCTTGCAAAAAATAGTTTTTCCAACTGCTGTAACTGGCCATATGGTGAAGAAAGACACCTTAAACCATAAGCAGGTTAAAGGTAAGTCCTTTAATGAAAAAAGTATCAGAACTTAAAAATGTTCTGATTTAATTTGTTCCTGCTATAATACCACTTTTCATCAGGCTTTTGGGAAGCAATTACCAAATGAAAAGAAATGTAATGAATATGCTTAACAGTGGATTAAATCAGAGACTGAATTTTGGCTACTTATGAATAATTATGAGATCTGGTACACTGGTGGATTACCATATACCCTCTTCTCAGTACACCTATTCAAAATACCATGATGTTCTAAAACAATAAAATCATAACGCTGTGATCACACTGCCAGAGAGTTAAACACCCAGTTGCAGCCCAGGCTTCACAGATAGCTTGCAAGGAATTTGCTAGTGTAGTAGGTAACAAAGCAACTGGTAGTCATGGGGATGAGAGTAGCTTCAGTTCATAAGCTATCCATTAAAGCTATGGAGGATGCATTCTGCAGGGATCAGGGGTGATTTGGGTTAACAAAACTTTGCTAATTAAAAGCTAGCTGTGATAGGAATGTTTTCTATGGCCATAGCTATGGGATTGGGTTAGTAGTTTTTTGTATTAGTCAATTGCAACCTGAGGAAAAACCAGGAACTGCGGTAGACAGCGGTTATAATTTATGAATGAAAGGAAAATGGATTTATTCACCCAGTATGTAAATGACCAATCAATCACTTCCTTTGAATCCTCTCTAACTTCCCTGCATAATGATTGCAATGATAGCAGATATTATTGTGAGATAGATCATTACTACTCCATTTTTTTGTTGTTGTTGTTTTGGAGTTAACCCTAACATTGTACATTTTTATTTTTTCTCTTCAGATTTACGTCCATTGTGTATATGAGGTTCTTGAAACTATATTTTTTTAATCCCGAGGACAGGCAGACACCCAAATCTCTCTGAAATGAGAACAGTGACTCAATAAAAGAGTGACTGGGAATTAGGTTAGAAAATTAGAAGCCCTGGGCAATGAGATTACTTGCTTTCTATTTTTTGCTTTGCTTTGAGCAACTCACTTTGCTTCTCAATATTATAATTTTTCCATTAAGTATATATTTATACTTAACCATTAAAGTAAAGACTTCCTCCTGTTAGGGCAATGTCATAATAAATGAAACGTGACTTGTTGCCATGCTTATTTTCCTTTGCATAATTATAATTATTTTTATTTGTGTGAGTGTATGTGTAGTAATAAAAAACTCCTCATATATTGTCCTATTGAATTCTAGGGGAAATAACATGAACAAACAATTGGTTTTGATCCCACTCAAAATACTTAAAGGCGGTGAATTTTTTATAAAATATTTCGCTCTGAAAAAAAAATGATTTTTCTAGTTCATAGAAACATATTTTAAATTACTTGGTTTGAAACCTCTTATGTAAACTGGGAAAATTCTGTATAGAATGCCTATGATGTGGAAAGCATCTTTGCTTTCTTTTATAAGGAACAGCTTTGCAAAAATCCACTTAGCTTTTCTGCTGTTATCCCTTTTGAGTTCTCCTTTTGCATTTCGATTACTGACCCTTATTAGCACACTGCTTCTCATGCTCCTGACAAGATCTAATCATTTTTATTTCTTCAGCTAGGTCCTTCTTAGAAAATGTTTGTTTGCTTCTTTTTTGGAATTGTGCTTAGAACTGTCATGCCCTGAATATTCACCATAATTATCTCTGGTGTAAAGTTAATTGTGATGCCCAGTTACCCTGATATACATCCATTTTATGTAGGGAATTCAGGTTTTAGCATTGTCTTTGCAATTTCTTAAGTCTTTCAGGCTTTTCAGTGTTACAGAAATCAAATATGAAGACAGACAGTAAATGTGAAATGCTAAGGAATTTAAGACTCATGTTGAGTGTCAGGTTCTGAAATTGAGCTTTGTAGAGCTGGACTGGCAGATTATTGACCCTTTAAGACTTTAAAGTGCAATTGGATTTAAAACTTGTCAGGTGAAATATTACTGCATTTGCCCTGGTCTTGTTTTCATGTGGGAAACTGTATGTCAGGTTATCTTTGTCAACTGATTTCATAGTCCCTGCTTTCCGACAATGCCTATGGAGAACTTTATGTTCTAGGGCACTTATTCCATGCACAGCTGTGATTAGGTCAATGCTAGTAAATCAGAGACCCCGATATACTCCTGTACCAAGCAAGTATGGACACTACTACTAAAGACTTTGCAGATAGTTTATTCTCTGGGTAAGTATAGAACTCTTTCGCTACTGTAAAAAATAGTAGGTTACGAACCAGAAATTGTAACAATTGATACTTACGGATACTCCTCTCTCATGTTTTATAACCAAAAACTTAGAAAAGGATTTTACTAAACATGATAGCAATTATGGAGCCATATAACTTTACTGCTGACTGTTGAAATAAAAACCAAAGCTCTCATCTGATCCATCTTTCTGAATAGTGACCCACACAGTAGTTTCGCACCTCCAAATAGTTCAATTTCTGTAACCACTAGAGCCTGATTTTTTGTTTCTGGCAGCTTCTACTCCCTGCTGGCCATTAGTTAAACTAATCAGTGGGAACTTATACATTTTAAATCAGGCTATATTAACTATTTTGTTATGAATTATAAAAATTTGTTTAGGACAATGCTTGTTTGGCTCTGACATTGTAGTTGTTTCCTGTTTTCCTTATTTTGGTGCACCACAGGAAATAAACACCTGTTTTAGTAGTTGTTTATCTTGTCCTGAAAAAGGAAACAGAGAAGGAAACCTCTCAGCAGTCATTTCCGCTCTGTTTTCCAGTTCTTTTATTAGTATGACACAGCTTTCCCATACAGATGACAGAGAAATTGAGGTAGATAATTAATATGACTTGGTGACATGCCACATGAAAAAGAATCAATTGTTAATACCACCTGAATGATGCTAAAACAAATTAAGAAGTGTGTGTGATATTCATGTGATGTTGAATGTGATATAAGGTTCCATGTGGAACAGAACCTGGATAAGTACAGACTGTAAATCTACATATCTACATGTGCTCAGCATCACAGGAATCTAAAATGGTTTCTATTGCAGAAGGGAATAAAACAGAATTGTATCCTTGTGAAAACTGGTTGAATTGATTTTAATTTCCATGCACAAATCCCAAGTGGCTCTGTCATGAATTTGCAACACTTAATCTGAATGAAGAAATTGGTTACCTATATCAGTTGTCTGTTCTGGATCAAACTTAGAGACTGAGCATTCAGCAAGCAGTGATACCCAATGTAGTATGATAGAAATAATTTCTCTGTGCATATGCACAATCTTTGTGAAATGGCTAAGTACTAAACGCCTATTATATTTTTACAGAACTCGTTCTCTGAGCCAAATCTGCAAATCTAATTTAGTTGCATTAATTTCATTATATTTTTAATCTTTTTACTACAAATGGACCTTCATGAAAAAAACTAAATATATTAGTGAGCTTGATTATTTAGTTAATACTTCTGTTAATGACCAATTCTGAATTACAGTATTACATTTTCAAAGACAAAATATTTGCACTGCATTTTTGTATTTTAAAAAGAATATTTGCTTGTTAACAGATCTTACAGATGAGGACAAAGAGATCATAACAAATCAGTGTTTGATTTCTGGTTATTTACTTATTTTTTAATTATATATTTAGGAAAGCCATCTCACTTTATTTGTTCTGTTGTTTCAGCAATGAGTGGAGCACCTTTCATCTGACTTTACCTAAAAGCTAGACAAATGCCCTCTAGGATTCCGCTCATCATCTCAATGTTCAGATGATATCCCTGCCTATTTTACAATTCCATCCTCTCTTTTGTGACACTTTTCCTGCTCCCTGTTTTCTAGGACCCTACCTTAATCTCTCTTTTCTCCATGCAGATGAAGGACAAGAATGCATATTTATGCATATTTTTAGTATTAGCTTTTTCAAAAAAAATCCAATAACTAGCTCAAATAATTATTTCTTAAAATCTAAGTTTAGCTTCCTTTTCAAATTGAAATATCTAAAATGTTTCTGTAGAAAATGCTCAGTACCATAACCTAGCTCTCCAGGAGTTAAAGAACCATGCTTCAGACTGGTTACAGAGGTCTTCTATTTTATATTAACTTGTCTCAGAGAGTATGTTTTGCTCACATTGATAGTTGTGAAGTCAGTATCTGTTGATTCTTTAACTACTAGCTGTGAATGTTTAGTTATAAAGAGGTAAACAGATTATCTACATTAAAATCTATTACACATTGTATCATATGAGTAATGCTTCATTCGAAAAGGACTGATTTTATTATGCTTTGAATAATAACGCTGATCTGTTTTAGTTAAGTATTTATTCTCTTGACTGTAAGTTGTTAAAAATACACCTTGTGTATTTTTGTTCTGCTTTTTTTTTTTTGTTCTGCTTTTTTTTTTTAACTTACAGAATTCTTTATGTTGATGAATTTCTGTTCATAAACATGCAGAGTGTTTTTAAAATTAGATTTGATGAAAAATGAGAACGGTGATAAAGGTTCTTTTTTAATTCTAACTTCTACTAAGGTAAAGAAGTTATGAAAAGTTACAGAAGGAGAAAGAGGGAAAACTGAAAAGCAGTAAATATTTTCCCCATTACAGAGAC
>WYDI02141229.1:0-10441 GCA_009867235.2 Psittacus erithacus | reverse complement strand
CTGTAGCCCTCTCCAGCAAGGCCTCCAGAAGCATGCCAGGGTCTAGCAGTGGAGTTTGAGCACACCAGTCCTGCAAATGGATTTGGAAAGGCAACGAGGTGGGAGCTCCTGGGTTGCATACCGAAGGAAGCCTGGTGAACAGCAGGGTGACTCTTGTGAGTGGCTGCTGGAGATAGCTAGATCCCCTGTCCCAGCATTTCTTTCCTACATGGGGGAGATTGTAGTGGGCCACAGAGTCATTTCCTGGAGCTGTGCAGACCACTGCATCCTCTGCTTAGCCAACCTTATCCATAGCCAGGGATTTGAACTAGGGACCAGCAGTCCCCAGTCCAGTCTAGGCTCACTGCTAGTTACTTGATTTAACTGAGATTGAGAGCATCGTTTGAACTCCTTGGGACTTTCAAAGATCTCAGTCCCTCCAGCCTCCTCTCCAGGTTTCTAGAGGCTGAGGGACAAAAGCTGTCAGTCCTTGAGATTTGTTTCTGCATAGGGAGTGGAGTACACACAAATCTCCTCTTACCTTATATGTTTCAGCTCCAGTGAAAAGCCAATCTTACAAGACAAAATCTCTTCCCATGTTCTGTCTCTAGGTGTTTCCTTTCTTCTTTTTTCATCTTCTCACTTATAACACTATTCATCTTCTGTTCATGCCTGTTTTTTTCAGGGATAACTTTGTTGTATTTCCTCAGTTTTAGCCCTTTCTTCAGAACATTTTGTATAAATTTACTTCATTTTCTCTTTCCATCATCATGACAGCAACAATGCGGTGAAGCATCCTTCTGACCTCTGTTTCAAACAAAATGGGTATGAAACAGGTTCCAATGAATAGGCATGAACAGGTTCCAGTGAATTCCAAAGAAAAGCAGACTCTGTGATAAAAAGTGTGATGAGGTTACCCTATCAAGCACTTAAAATATGTGCATTTAGGGACTGTTAGGAGTAGATCTTTATTTCATCTCCTCTGTGCAGATTTTCTCTTGCACAGCCTCTAATACATGGCCATACATTACTTACTCTGCCTACTACCTTGCTCAGTGCTTGCAAAGAAAACTGGTTAGAATGTTCTGTATCACAATTCCCATTGTAAAATATGGCTTGAGTTAAATGGTATTTCTTTCTTGTGAAATTATATTTCGCAATAAAATGCCCGTAATACTGGAATTGCATGCTTTTTAACTTTAACATTTTGCATTTGCATCCTCGCTGCAGGGTTGACTTTTCTTTCAGATTGGAATGAATTTTACATTAAGGGCTTTGAAACAAGGAGGGTTGATGTAAAACTGAGACCTTTCATTTGACCCTGAGCAGTTCTTTTGTCCTGAGCTCATTCAGGAAACAACTTCAGCATTGTGCCTTTCTCATTCTGTTTGGACTGAAAAAAAAAAAAAGTAATGAAATGGTGACTTTTTAAATCCTTCAAAAACTCCATCCAAAGAACAGCTCTGCATTTTCGATAGGGACATGTGATGCCCTGCACTGTGCATAAGAGGGGTGTTCCTGTAGGAATGGTGCGTGGGTGGTGTAAAGCACGCCACAGGCTGTGGGGGCAGGAAAGAACAGCCTTTTGAAGTCATGGGCCAGGTTGGAAGATGGGAATCACTAGCCATGCATCTTCTATGATGCAGAGCAAGAAACTGAAGTTATCAGCAACTGCATGTCTCATCTTCTGGATGCAGATTTTTGGACTGATGTGTAGAAATGCAGATAACTTCAATCAAAACCTATTTGAAGGTTTAACTTGGTATATTCAAGTCAATAAGATGCTAAATGCTCTGGAGTTCATCAGACTGATGATGCCTGGAGTATTGCAAAACCAGTTGTTGTATTCAGTAGCTTTAATCTCCGTGTGCTTCAGTTTTCACTTTTATATCTGATGTTGCTGGGAAATGAATTTATATATGAAATCATTTACATATAGTATGCTGTGCTGAGAACAAAATGCTCTGAGGTTTTCAGCTGCATTGGTTAGAAAAGTCTAGACAGGTTCAAGAAGAAATGCAGTTTTCTGCTTGGACAGGATTTGGATGTTATATACTAAATAATAATTAGGGTGACAAAAGTCTGTAGTGAACAATTCTTCATTTGGTGAACAAGGCAGGTGTTTTGAGTGGGGAAAATAGGAGGCAATTGGGTAATTAGACTGTACCATAACATTTGAGCTCAGTAAAATTAGCACAGGCAATTTTAAATCTGGCACGGTCTACCCTCTGGGCACCTCTCTTGGAAACCTGAATACTTCACAGCATTGCTTTTGATGTAACACCAAATTATCGATTACAAGTATTCCCGAGCAAAATTACTCTGTAATTTCTGGCTGAAACTCAGGTACTGTAACAATTTGAGCTATAGAAGAAACAAAATAATCTATGGTGTTTTGGTGGTAAGAAGGGAAATGCTGAATGGATAGCATGAGAGAGAGGGGAGAGTTGGCTGTTGCACGGTGACTGGCTTGAGCAAAGGGAGCACATTTGTTGATCCACCCTTTTTCCTTCAGTTCAGTTCACTGAAAGTCCATCCCCATAAGAAAAGCGACAGGTGTAGAGGGATTATTTGCTGCTTTGCAAATAGATCACCCCGGGCTGGTTAGACAGGCTTAAAAGGAGAGTCCTGACTGCACACACTGTGGCAATGAGACTTTGCTGGCAACCCTGGTATGGTAGAGTCAATTACCCATCCCTCCTGCAGGATTTGTGGAGTGGAGAGAAGGCAATCCCTCCACATCCCGGGTCCCTGTGTGCAGTGCTTGGGATCTGGGCTGCCTATGCCAGCCTGCTGATGGACTGTGGACATCAGTGCTTTGCAGATGCCTTTGCACGCCCCTGCAGAAGGGGCTGCACAGCTACAGACTCCCTACCTTGCTGGCTGAAAATGTTTAATCTCAAATAAACACTTGTCTCATTGTCTAGCTGTGCTAGCTTTGCACTATCTGATTACTGCCTGGCTCGGATACACCTGTTCCTTGTCCAAGCATTTTAGAGGAAAAAAAAAAACGAAACTATCCAAAGCTGTCAACAGACATAAAAAGGCTGCCTATTTCCATGGGAACATGCTCTGCTGAGCCCTGAGTATAATGAGCTGCTCCCTGGGCTGCAGAAACACTGGACGTTGCTGGAAGAGCCAAGGGGATTGTTCACCAGGCTAGTTTAGAGATGCAATTCCCTTCAGTGGCTGTCCTGTTTGAGCAGTTCAAAGAGGATGACTGTGGGAAGACAGCTCTGTGTCTTGGCAGTGCCTGTGGAGAGGATGGATATGTTTTGCAGATAGCAAGAGGAAGGATGGGGATGGTGGTGTGGGTGGCTGTGCTTGCTGTGTGCGTGCACTGCTTGCTGCTGTTCTTTCCCCATGCTTGCTCCCTCTGGAGCTTGGAGCTTCCAGCTTCTCAAAAGTGCTGTGTATGAGGGATGGGAGAGTTGGACAAAACAGCATCATGTGGGCTGCTAAAAAATAATTTTTGGTAAGAAAGTTTTAGCCATGGGTTCTACATCTCTTTCAGTAAGGAAGTATTGAAAGAGTTCTTGTGGTGCAACTTGAGATGTATGTCATGTCCAATTTGAGTCTGCCTTGGCCACTGTTTCCTTCTGTTGCTGTAAGCTCTTTGGGGATGAAGACAAGGGATGCATGCAGCTGAGGGCTCAGAAGATTAGGTTGCCTTACATCCTTTGCTGGGGAGCTTTGTCTCTTCAGCCAACACTCTAGTCATCTGCACTTTTAGCTTTTAAAGACTTCAGATCAGTTCATGATGTTTCAGCACAGATGAGGGACCTTATGCTTATGTGTCTACAGCCTTTTTAACTTGCCACAGAATCATAGAATGGTTTGGGTTGGAAGGGATCTTAAAGCACATCCAATTCGAACCCCCTGCAGGGGGCTGGGACACCTTCCGCTGGAGCAGGTTGTTCCAAACCCTGTCCAGCCTGGCTTTGAACACTGCCAGGGATGGGGCAGCCACAGCTTCTCTGGGCAACATGCGCCAGTGCCTCACCACTCATGGTGAATAATTTTGTCCTAATATCTAATCTAAATTTCCCCTCTATCAGCTTAAAGCCATTCCTCCTTGTCCTGTCACTACATGACCTTGTAAAAAGTCCCTCTCTAAAGAAAATACCTTCAAAAAAAGGTTGTGCAAACCATATTGCAAGTCCAGAAATTACTAGATCTATTTGTGAGTCTTAAGGAAAAGCTGAACTGACTGCAGTGGGCAACCTTTCAGTTAAAACTGCATTGGTATCAGAAGTAGTCTTATGAAAAGCAGCTTATGTGATGGGGGTTCTCAAAAGGGCTCTGTGGAGGTCCAGCAAAAGAGACTTAAACTGGGATAACTGGAAGAAAGAAAGAACTGGATCAACAGGCAGCTGGATAAGTAGGACAGTATGTCCTTTGGAAAAGGTAGGCATCAGGCCTTGCAAATCTCTTGAGAAATCTTTGAAAGTGTCAGAGAACATTTAGACAAGGTAAGTCCAACTGACAAAATCCACTTAGATTTCTGGAAGGCTTTTGATCAATTTCCTCAGTGAAGGAGCTTAAGGAAACCAAGCCACTCTGGGCTAAGAAGTCATCTAATAGGTAACTGCTTAAAAGACAGGAACCAAAAGGCAGGAAGAGTCACACACCTCTGCAAGGTAGGGAAGTCAGCAGTGGTGCTCTGCAGAGACCTGTGCCAGTAGCACTCTTGCTCTGTGTATCTTAAATGATCTTGAAGACAGGTCAAGACTGAGTGTGAAGACTGATGATGATAGTAATGGTGGTAAAAAGAAAGCCAACTTGAGTGACTAGGCAATAAATAGCAGGTGAAATTCAATGCAGATAAATGAAGACACGCACCTGGGGAAAAGCAGTTGTTGCTTTATATACAAAATTGAGTTCTGAGCTGGGATCTCATTCCTCAGTGAGACTTGGGAGCTACTTTTAAATTATCCTATGGAAATGGCTTTGTAGAGCCCAGGAACTGTCAAAAAGTGAGAGGCTTGGTGGAAAAGAATCAAAGAACAAAACAGATTATAGCTAGCGCTCTGTGTCTTGTCTGAGTGCTGTTCTGTACCCCCATCTCAAAAATGCTTTCTTGGAGCTGGGAAAGGCATAGAGAGAACCAGCAAGTGCTAGCAACATGGGAAGCCCTTGAATGTGAAGAATGATTAAATAAAACCTATAGAACAGGGGATAGCAGATCACTAGTTGTACAATACTACGAGTGGAAGGAGAGCTTGTGCTTGTTTCTTACAGCACAAGAACTTGGGCCATAAAAAAATGCAGGTAGAATAGTCAAATGAGAGGTGACAATTCTTCATAAAACACGTAACAGGTTTTTTGTAGCTATCTTGAGTGTTGCAAGTTCAAATAACATTTGTATAAATTACAGGGAGCAATACATCAAGGAGTACTCACAAACCTTTTCTGGTGCTCCAAGGCTGGAATAGGTATTCAAGAAGTATTGATACACTACCCTTCACAGGGTATCTTCAGACTGGATGCTCAGGTTGATAGACCTCTCATCTGATGCAGTATAGTCATTCTTCTGTGAAAAGAGGGATAAAAAATGAGACAAATGTTATTTTGACACTGTTGGGTTTCCATTTCATACTGAGGTGTCTCACTGTTGACATAAAAATTGCAAAAGCTCCAGAATACCACTTTGTGCTGTTCATCAGGTGTTTTTTATAGAGGAGCTCATGGCCCTTTAAAAGCTTAAGAAAATGTTTTCTCCATGAGGCTTCTGTTTTTCTTAAGTGAGATTAGACAATGTGTAAAATCATCAGACCTTTCTGCAGAGAGAGAACAGTGAAGTATCAAGCAGGGAAAGAAGGAAAACTACTCTTGGGAGCACTTGTCACTTCTATCTGTTATTTCAAGTCTCTCAGTCTCCTGTCACAGTTTCAGAGCAGTTTGTTCTATTTGTCTGATGTTCTAGCCCGAAGTAAAAGGTGAACTGGGGAAGTGATCATTTGCATTGGATGGCCATGATCCCAAAGGAGGTTGAAGAATTCCCATTTGCTGCTGGTTAGTGGATCTCCTAAGACCCGTTCCCAGCTCAGAAACTAGTTATCAGAGATATATCTAAGCCCAAAATAAAGCCACAGGAGCCAAAAGCCATCTTAGTCCTCAAGCCTGTAGCTAAAGTGCTGTAGGGATTATTCTACAGCTTCTACTGATTTTCATTAAGAGTACCCCTACTTTACTGCTCAGGAGCCATTATTGTGCTCAGCCACTCTCATGTTAGATGCTGTAGGAGAGTGAAAGTAAGTCTAGCTGTGGAATAAGTCATCATAAGGTCAGAGATATAAGGTGTAAGTATCCTGATGATAGGATAGATGCGGTTAGCCCCAGGTCAGTAAGGTGTATGACGGTAGAGCAGAGGACTGCTGTGTGTTTAATGCTAAGAAGGTACTTCAGTGCACTGGCATGTCAGGGCCTAATAATTTGTCCCTGCTCAAATCTCTGCAGCAGCCTTCTGGCAGTGCTGGTGCCAGATCTTCTGCAAAGTTGGTACCTTGTCTTGCGGAGCCCTGAAGGCTGACTGCAGTGGTGAGGGTCTGTGCACTGCAAATTGCAAGACCCTGGCCCAAAGGAGGATCCTGAAGAGAGATTTGTTATCCTGGGCTGCTCTTTAAAAAAGAGAAAAAATGACAAGAAAACAGACCCAAAAGAAAATTTAAATATAATAATGAAAAAACGTTTAACAAAAAGTTAGTTTTGCAAGAGGCTGACAGGGTTGGCGGAGTGTTCATTTTATGCTGTATCAGTAAGTATATGAAATGTCAGTGTGAAGGGAATTCATTTCCCTGTAACAAGCATGACAGACTACTGAGTTGCACAGAGAGGCTGTCTGCAGGTGGCAGGGTGGGGAGGCCCTCATCAGGATCTCACTTCGAAAGAGTTTACTTGAATAGTATGTTGGTTTTGAGCTTTTAGAAGTCCAATTTTTTTTGCCTGAAAGCATTTTTGTCAATGCTTTGTGCACAGATGTGCTGTTGAGAGGAGGCTCAGCATTCATGGGATGGGGTGCCCTGGGGGCACCCTGGCTTCCCTGCTTGGCTGCAGAGGGATTGTCCCTTTTGCTCTCTTTCATTTTCCTACTGTCTTTTTCTTTTTTCGGGCTCAGAAATCCTACTAATTATCTGTGCTCACCTTTCAAGGACTTTATGCCTTCTAGTATGAATTGGAAAACCTCTTGTGGGCAAACCTTTTCCTTCCATGGGGCTCTGCTGAATTCAGCAGTAGCTGTGAACTGGGGAGAATATTATCTTACACAGGCTTTGAAGAGTGGGGAGCACAACAGCAGAGACCATGAAGAGAGAGAAGGGAACAAGCTGAACCACAGGGATGAGAGTTTAAAGGTAATTGGCAAGCAAGGACTAAAACTGGACTTATGTATGTGGGTCTTGGCCAAAACCTACTCTGCAGAGTCAGGCTAGAGGTGAGGATTGCATGGGCTGTGGAGATCAGTCAACACAAAAGCAAATATGTGCACACAGATAGGGCCTTTCAGTAGATGGTCATGCCAAAGTGGAGTCACATGTAGAGAGGAGTGAGATATGGCTTGTGATTAGGAGCACAGAGCACAGAGCACAGAGCACAGCACAGGAGGATTGTGGGCAGGACGGCATACTTGGAGAGCCTGGGCTCGCCTGGCCAAGCATGAAGTTTTCACCAAACCACAGTTTTAACATCCAGAATAAAACTTGCTTTTGGTCTGCCTTAAAACTGGGCTGTAGTTTGAAATAGCTCACCAAACTCTCCAGTGAACCTCAAGAGATGGAATGGTGGAGAGCAGTTACCAGTGCAGGCATTGCCTGCAGATTGAAGCATGCAAGGCTACTGCTGGAAAGCCTTTAGTTCAGCTAGGAACCCTGCTGAATCCTCCTCTGTAATAGTCAGTCTCTCTTCCTTGGATCCTGACCTCTCAAATCTCCTACTCTCATCAAGTATCACCCAACAACCTGTGGTGGCAAAGGCTTCCAGGCAGAGGCCCTTCAGAGTTCCATCTTTCCCACAGCTTTCCTTGTCAAATCCAACCTGGATCCCCTCTCTCCTGGTTTTCATTAGGGCTGTGCCTTTTTCTCCCAATGTCTTTTGTTAGAGCATGACCTCCCTGCTGGGTAACTTGCACCATCTGGGCATGAGCTGAACTCTGCATGCAGCCGGAGGGATGAAACTCAATGTTCTGTGTTATACAAGTCAGATCAAGGGACTGTTGGGTCTGGTATGTCTCAGATGGTGAATATATAGCTCCAGGATAAATGCTCAGCAAATGAAATTTGTATTAGGTTAAAAAAAAGAAAAAAAGAAAGGAACTGAGAAGTAGGAATATAAAGATGGAAGTCCTCCAAAAGAGACACATTTATTGTGCTGTGACTTAGAGAGCAAGACTTCACATATTATTTTTTTATTGCTACAAGAGTCAGCTCAGTAATTGGTGCTGCCTTATTATTGCAACAGAATTAATTGCATAGTGGCTGTTACTAAGTACTGGGGATCTGCACCAGGCAGTAATGGCCGAAACAGCTGAACGTCTCTAACCTTCAGATCTGGTCTGGTATGGGAGTTCTTAGCTATAAAGCTCTTTCCTTGCGATTGAATCAGAAAATGGAAGACCTGAGAATTAAAGGCTGAAACAAATTACAGTATTCAAACCTTACAATGTGATTTTTAAAGTAATGTCTGCATCCCCTCTGGGCTTTTCTGCATAGACAGTACCGGCTGTCTCACTCAGTGCTAATGTCAAGGGCTGGAGCACCTTCACTTTGCTTTGAGGTCCTCTGCTTTATCATGAGGCACACTGATTAAAAAATGGAGTGAAAAGAATAAAAGGAAAGCGTGCAGCAGGACCAAGGACTATGTAGGGCCAGTGGGTTTTCAGCCAGCAGCACTGGTGCTGAAAATATTATGCTGGCAATGTGGCCTTTCTCTGTAGCTGGTGTCAGCAAATGACTCTGTCATGCCAGGTTTCTCTAAGGTGCAGAGCTCAGGTAGCAGGAGGCTCTCCTGTTCCCAAACACAGCTGGAAACAGCAGCAGGAGTATTTGAAGCTAAATTGAAGCTGTATTTTGAAGAAAATAGAATGTACTTGACTATTTGGACAGCTTAGTTACAGGCTGCAATGGATTGTCCCAAGCACAGACTTGTCTCTCTAAAAGGCAGCTCTTGAAGGTGCTGAGGTAATTTGGTTGAATTTCTGTTTATACCCCTGTGTGTCAAACATGGGAGGATAACATACCAAGCTGTGGAGCTGCAGGTAATAAGTGCCTTCCAGGATCAGTCAAGATCAGAGCTGCTGTCAAATAGGAATCCAGCGTCCTTAAGCCTGCTTGATGCAGTGTAGCATGTCCTGTCTGTTGGGGTGTGTGACTGCAATAGCTCAACTCTGCATGGGCTGTATTGATCTGGTTAGGGATGTGAGCTGCTGCTCTGCATCTGCTCTGCTTCCAGGTCCATGGTTGGTGGCTCTAGAGCCCCAGCTGCGCGTCTCCACACCTTCTTGGCCTGTCCTCCCTATTTTTTCTATTTGAGTAAATCAAATAGTATATTAAAGGTCATAATAGATAGTCAAATCCACCCTTTCTCATGAGGGCCTCCCCTGGCTTCTTTATATTTAATCAGAGCTGTGTATCCACACTCTCAGCAGTTGGCAAGATAGAGGTAAGGCAGCATCTCTGATTCACTTCCTAGGCAAAGGGTGGCATGTTCACCTCCCACTTTATTTTCTTATTAAACTTCATAGATACCTTTTACAGCACCTCATTATTCTTCCTTTCTCCTGAAGGAACCTAGTGTTTGGAGCTGGGTGATGCTTTTAACCATTGTGGTTTTGCATGACAGCCTGACAAAGTCTCATACAGGGAGCACAGCCCTGCCTGTAACTGACATGTCTGATAGAGTATATACAAGGTACACGATTCAGACCTCTGTGAGTTCACTCCAATGGAGCTTTGCAGGGTTGCTTTGGGCATGGTAACTGCCTGCATCCCTTTCTCTCCCTGCACCGTCCCAGTGCAGGGTTCAGCTGTATGCCTGCCTCTCTAGCATGACTTGCAAGGGAATAATCAGGGTATTAGCCTTGTTCCCATTGGGTTCAGATTTCTGCTACTCATTTCAATCTCCCTAACAGCAGACCTCTCTCATCAGACTGCTCTCCCCAGACCTGCAGCTGCCAGCAGCTTTTCAGCTGCTTCCCAGGCCCCACTGTGTGCTCATTTAAACCCTTCTGGATGGACCATCTCCTTGCTGAGATGGGGAATGTCCTGGGTTCAGCAGTAGCAGTCATTTTTCTCCCTCTTAGTAGCTGGTGCAGTGCTGTGGTTTTGACTTTCAGTCTGGAAACAGCGGTGATAACACCAATGGTTGTAGCTATTCCTAAGTAATATTTACTGTGACCAAGGACTTTCTGAGCCTCATGCTCTGCCCTGGGAGGAGGGGAAGCCGGGAGGAAGCAGAGACAGGACACCTG
>WYDI02141228.1:0-10488 GCA_009867235.2 Psittacus erithacus | reverse complement strand
ATCAAAAACACAGCACTGCACCAGCTACTAAGAAGGAGAAAAATGACTGCTACTGCTGAACCCAGGACACAAGTGTAATTATTTCCCAGAGGCTGCTGCCTCTGGTAATCTGGGATTTCCAGATTTTTTTGCGTACTGCTAACTTTTGACAGTTTTGGTAGAATTTGATTTAAATTTTAGAATGCAAGGAAAGTCTGGTATCTTGAGTATTGGATAATGCCAACATTTCTGTTCCAATTTAGAAATGAAACTATAAAAATGCAAATCTAGTTGATGATTATTTTGGATATGCTGCATTTTCTTTATCTAGTAAATTCTTTATTCTGTTTATCTTTTCTGGTTTGCTTTTATATCTCTACCAGCCTCATACTCCTAGCAATTTTGTTTGTTGCATTTGCCTGGAGGGTTTTTTTTTTTTAGTTTGTTTTTTTTTTTCCTTTCTAGGATAGCCTACTTATCAACTGAATGATTTTGTTTGTAACATTTAGGTAACTCAAAGTATCTCCAATTTAGTACTGTGTTAACTCTGATGTTTGCAGTGTTTAGCTCACTTGCTTTTCTCTCTGTATTCTCCTGGCTGATATTTATGCCTGACCACACCTTTTTACACATTAAGAGATAGTAATTTCTGTTAATAAAGAAATAGTTTTATGTGAATAAACTTATGGGCTCTACTTAGAGCTGGAATACTACATTCAATCTACTGAAGGATACAAAACCTCATTAATTGCTTTATAAGGGCTACATAACTTGCCATAACTTCCCCTGGAAGTTGCAGGTCTAATTTGAAGAAAAACTATAGTAGCTCTAAATATTTTTTTCTGCTCTTTCAAGTGTAACTTTCTCAATATTGTAACACATTTATTTTCTAATATCAAAACTCTGTCTTCTGCTTTTTATCTTTTTAATTGCATTTTTTGTTTTCAATTTGTTTTGGTATGCGTGCTACATCATCATGGATGTTT
The DNA here is from genome assembly GCA_009867235.2 of Psittacus erithacus. Classification (NCBI taxonomy): domain Eukaryota; kingdom Metazoa; phylum Chordata; class Aves; order Psittaciformes; family Psittacidae; genus Psittacus; species Psittacus erithacus. The sequence continues at coordinate 9,523 of WYDI02141228.1, read as the reverse complement.
GTGTGGCATCCTACAGTGTCTTATTTCAAATTTGTGCCCCTCCCATAAATTCTTTCAGTGCTTTTGAACAAATATATTTGTGATGGTTTGCAGATCTTTGTTTTAATTGGAAAATACATATGGTTCTGAAGCTATTCGCATATCCATATGCATAGAACTCTCACTCAAATGCTTCTCTTTAGATTAGCTACAGATTTTATTCTATTTTTTTCTTACAGTTCAGACTTTTTTGTATTATTCAGAGTATTTGTTCAGACTTTTCAGACTATCCACCATTTTTTACCCTAATCCACCTTACAAATAAGTCAGCAAATGCAATTTACTGTTGTCTTTGTGGCTGAACAATAGAAGTTTCACCAAAGACCCTTCTGGGAAAATCAGCTTTTACAACAGTTGAAGTTGCATGGAATTAATTTAATACTTTGTGACAAAAATATTTCCTTTCTTATCTTTGTCTTTGTGCATTTGCTATATTTCTGTTTGTCAAACGGCTCCCTTTTCATTATAAGGGAAAAGACCCATGAGAAAAGGACTTTAAAAGTCTCATCCTAAAAATTCAGTCTTCATTGAATCAGTATTTATATCTATTTTATCTTATCCTTTCTCATTTCTCAGTTTCATTAGTTAAATAATCTCTGGACAGAGTCATATCAGGCATGTTTAAATGCAATAATGGTTTACTTCAGTGCTTGAAGTTAGGAATGAAGGATTTTCTGAGCTTTCAAGTCATCATATGAACGGATCTCCCTGGAATTATAGTTACCTTTCCTTCTCCCAAATTATTTGGATTTTATGAAGTTTAGGATTAAGTTTTTTCCTTACTGTTTATTCTGAAGAAAATGAAACTGCAATCCTTCTCTTAGGGTTTCGGGTATTTGTGAATCATGACCCAGTTTTGGTATAGCACAGCAGCATAACCTTCCCTCAAATATCTGGGAAAACTACTAAGCTGTGAAAAAGTACCTAGACTAGAGCCACGCCAGCTAAGAAAATGTAAAATTGCAAGCTGTGGTGTTGCTGTTGAAGTGTAGGTAGTAAAGCAGCTGAAGTAAAAAGAGACTAACATGAAAAGGTCAAAAAACATAAGGAGAAAAAAAATCAAAAAAATTAAAATCAGCAACACTAAGGATTATCTTCTTTCAAAGAGTAATAGGGTCTGACCTTTCACAGCTTGACTGACAACTGCCTGGCCTACAAAAACTCATTGCATGTGTTACTGGGATGGTGAAGATATCAATGGTCAGCACCAACAGCTTGCTCATCTTTGCTATTTCCTGTGTACTTTAGCCAATAATTACTGTCCTACACTTTCAAGCATGAATATCTTTCTGTTGAATCTCTGTGCATAGTTAAGGGGTCCTTAATAAAGAGGTCTGAAGACAAACACTCAAAAGCCAGCTTTGAAATACAAAAGTTATCAAGAAAATAGAGATTTTTCTCACCAAATTTTAGCAATGCCATTTATGTACTAAGTGGCAGCATAATGTTTTTGCATAATTCTCCATTCCAATATATTGATTTGTTTGAGTGCAGTTGCTTAATATTATAATTACATACCAGCTCTTCTTCTGTTTCATAAAAATGAGCTTTATGCCTATTACATATAGTTTTCAAAATGCCCAGAATTCTGTTTTTAAAGGGTTTGAGGTACATAAAGGCAAAAGTAAGCGCTGAGTTGCATTTATGCATAATACTTCACTTTTGAGCATCACAATGTCTCAAAAAATATTGTATCCCTTATAATTACAAAATTGAAATTCCATTTAAAACCACACCTATAATATAGCCACATTTTCCCACTCTCTACTATTTTTGTTACTTTAAACACAGTTTACTGTTGAGCTTTAATCCCATCTGGAGCTAAGTACCACACAGTTGCTTGCTCACTGCCCCTGTCCAGGAGGATGGGTTGAGGGAATTCGAGGAATAAATGTGAGAAACTACTGCATTGAGAGAAGAACAGTTTAATAATAGAAATAAATAATAATATTAATAATAATAATAATAATACTAAAAAGTGCAATGAAAATGAAAGTAACAAAGGGAGAGAAATGCAACCGCATGAAAGGTAAGTGATGTAAAGGAGAACAATTGCTAACAACTGCTTACCACCAACGAAACAACGCCCAACCAGTCCCTCAGCAGTGGCTCTCCAGCCAACCTCCCCCCGGCAGAGTTTAACTCTGAGTATGATATATTCATTTGGGCTGTCCCACCTGTGTCTCTTCCCAGCTTCTTGTGCACCCCCAGCCTGCTTGCTGATTGAGTGGGGAGAGAGGCAGAAAAGGCCTTGACTCTGCGTGTGCGCTGCTCAAGAGTAACAAAAACATCTCTGAATCACCAACACTTTCTATCACAAATCCAAAGCATAGCCCCGTACTAGCTACTGTGAGAAAAATTAACTCTATGCCAGCCAAACACAACACATTCTCCACTCCTTATTCCGTACTATTTACATCATGCTTAGGTCCCACACTATCCAATACATCCTCATTATCCACCAACCCCCTTCTCAACTTTTGAGATAATACAGATAGATAATTCCCTTAGTCTATGGACTACACTTGTGAAATGTTCATAAAATGTCCATGAATCTCCACAAAATGCCTATTGAATTAATTTAATTCATGACTCTGGGCTCTATCTGTTATGGTGGTGACTCAGGACACTTCTGATGTAGCCATCTTCCTCCACTCTCTGCTATTTTTGTTACCTTAAAGATAGTTTGTATATTCTGAATATCAATTCTTTGATATAAGGATGTATTGCAGGATATTTCCACCACTGTCCTGGTTTCAGCTGGGATAGAGTTAGTTTTCTTTCTTGTAGCTGGTGCAGTGCTGTGTTTGGCTTTAGTCTGAGAGCAATGCCTCTAACACACCAGTATTTATTTGTTGCTAAGTAGCACTTACCCGGCTCAAGGACTTTTCAGTTTCTCATGCTCTACCAATAAGGAGGGGCACAGGAAGCCGGGAGAAAGCAGAAACAGGACACCTGACCCAAACTAGCCCAAGGGGTATTCCATACCACAGGACGTCCTGCCTAGTATATAAACTTACCTGGAAGGCCAGGTAACTGCTTGGGTCAGGCTGCTTATCGGTCAGTGGGTGGTGAGCAATTGCATTGTGCATCACTGCTGTTTATTGTTGGTTTTGTTCTTTTTCCTTTAGTTTTATCTCTCTCTCCTTGTTATCCCCCATATTATTATTATGTTGTACTTTAGTTCTTAAAATATTCTTATCTCAACCCATGAGTTTTACATTCTTCCAATTCAACTCCCCATCCTGCCAGAAACAGGGGGGGGAAGGGGCATGAAAGGAGGGTGAGCAAGCGGCTGTGTGATACTGAGTTACCGGCTGGGTTTAAAGCACAACAGCCGCGTAAGAGTTACATGTTTTTTTCTTTCATGGAAACTTAAAATATACTTGCATGCCTATGCCATCTAGGAGAAAGACAAGAAAAAAGAAGCAGTAGGGAAGAAGAAGCAATCTTTCCTTTAATTATTAGCTTTAGCTTATATTGATTAAAAGTGAATATGGAAAGGTAATAAGGAAACCTCCTTTAACCATCTAGTTTAGAAAAAGAATAGCTTTTTAAATTAACCCTCAAATTACTCTCACTTGCTGTGCTCTGTTTCACATCATGGAGTGTTCTTTTGAGTACAGGAAGGTAGGAACACATTGTTTTTTCAGGAAAAGTCCTCAGACATACATTACAGAAAAATTACATGTGTAATCTAAGGGTTAGATCACTCAGCTACGGTTCTAGTATAGCCAGGGTAAGATCTTGCTTTTCCTTTAGTTGTTTGCATTTTCAGCACCTCAGAGGAATGCTTTGATCTACCTCCATTCAAAATCTCCTATTAAGTCTTTGTTGAAAATTATTACATATGCCAGAGAGAGAAGCTTAGGAACTGGAGTATCCAGCTTTTTGGCAAATATATACTTTGTTGAATATTTAATGAAGCTAATTTTAGAATGCTTTTTGTGCTTTATATAGAATTGGAGGGCATATTTATGCTTTTAAATAAGAGAAGGCTAGGGAGTGAGCTTGAGTGTCGTGATTGTTGACACTGCATAGTTCTTAGCTTGCTTCCTGATCCTCTTTGGGCCACTGAAACACACCTGTTAGAAAAGGCACCATCCCAAAAGCCATATGCACACAAGATAGGTTGTGCTACTTATCCCTGAGGAAAAGGATCTGTCCTCACCTCTCTGCCATTTAGCAACATAAACATATATTGCTCAGTGTCTAGATTAAAAGAGAACATATTTTATCTCCTGGGATATACAGGCATAATCTTGTTCTCTACCCCATGAAAAGTGAAAGAATTTCAACAGGGCAGCCTAAGAGAGAACAATCTTTTGGCTTTCCAGCTATAATTGATTTTATAAGCTTCTGGCTACAGCACCCACCTAAAAGATGTTCCCTCAGACTTTTTCAGATGAAGTGATAGAGCTGGGGTATCCCAGACTGAGCCTGGCTATGTGGAATAATTGCTGAGCTACCGAACAAAAAAGGCACACAATGCACCATGTCATTGTGTGTTTTGCAATATTGAATAGTGTAGTGATTTCAGACAAATAATTGTCAGACTGGATTTTGTAGTAAACATAAGTAAAAGATAGCCTAGATCTTACATCCTGGAATGGCTTAAGGAGAAACTAAATCTCTTTCTGACAAGCTGTGCTAATGTATAGGAAGCTGTAGTTTGTTCTGTAGATCGTGTAGGGTGTTTTGATGCTAATACTGTATATTCAAGGGCTTTGGTACCTCAGTAGTTAAGGAGCAACTGGCACATGTTCTGAGAAACTGTTTTGGGCTTCTTTTTTTTTTTTTTTTCCCAAAATAATTTCAGTAATTTTGCAGATTTTATCCTAAAAAACAGAGCAGGAAAATGTAAATGGTAAAACAGTATCTCTGTCATAACACAGCTCTTTGGTAGCTGGAATGTGTGAACTCACATTTACCTGTTTGCCTTGTCTTTTTTTTCATAAGTGAATGTTCCCATTACATAGCAAAGCTTCCAAGCTTATGAGAACACTTTATGTTGAAAAAGAAAATGTCAATAATTATGAATCTGATTCCAAATGTGAGATTGAAGTTCCAGTCCTTTTCATAATACTAATTTCTCCATTTCTACTCGTTCCCAATAACAAGGTCATTCAAGAATGACATTTTTCTCAATTGTTTTGGATTTCGCATTTGTATGTTTTTAGTATTACCATTCTCATTTGATGTCCTAAATATTGCTACATAAGTACAGACTCCAGGGAACTGTAATATCCCTTAATCTTTTAGCCAGCACCCTACTCTAAATTTTGCCAACAGGCTGCATATGAGAACAAAATACTTTTTAATGAAAAAAAGCAAAAAAAAAATGAAGCAGAGAGAAAAATTTTCATTGTTATGGCGATTTAGAGACTGAACTTTAAGAGCACATCACATTGTAGATTTCATTTTTATTCAATGACAAAAAAGAAATCAGTTCAAAAAGGAAACTTTCTTATAATAGCATATCATTCCCACTCAAGAGGAGGGGAAAAAAAAAAAAAGGAAAAAAAAAAAACCTAAGGTTTCAAAAAAGATAAGTGTCTATAATCAGGGTGGTTTGGCTTTATTTAGGTTTCTGTTTGTTTCTTTCTTTTGTGAATTATATAAAATGCATCAATTCTCTCTCTTTGGTGAAATCCTCACATGGTTTCTCTTTGCTTTACATAAGTTTAATGTTCCCTTGTGTAAAACTCCCTGACATTTGCAAGCTCTCTCTTTTTTAATACCAAGAGAACACTGTGCATGGGTATTAAGCATTACAAAAGCTAGATTCCTTAGAAAGGTCAGATTCTGGAAAAAGGGCTAAATGAACTGCTACATTTTAAGACATAGTGTTTACATATTTTAACATGTTATCATATGCTATCATAACAAAAGAAATTTGCTGTTATTTATATTTTGACAATATTTAATTAATAAACTTCGATTGCATAATGATGCTATGACAGTGGGGCAGGCCAGTGTTTATAATTTTGGACTATAATATATGAAAACTAAATGTGCACTCTGAGCACGCAAAGTATAGGTTATTTACAAGATGCTGCAAGGGACACTGCAATCTCATCAGGGACACATCAGAAAACCCAGCTCCTCAAGCAGAGAAAAACATGGTTAAATTGTTAGCGGCTGCAATCTTAAATTATGCATGATTGTTGACAGCTCATTGTGTGAACAAATGCTATAATGTTCCTTTACAGATTTTCTTTTATTCCCCCTAAACCTCCAGTTTATCTATGCTGCTCAGGGTGATGAAGAGATCAAATTGTGAAATGCTCAGAGTTTAAGTTTTTTCAGTTCATTCAGATTTTTAGAAGATGTGTATTTATTTTGCAATGTTTTATAATCTGACTTATGGTCCGTTCATGTACATATGCATGACAGGAGATAGTTTTACATAATTTTACTGGGACCAAGCACCTTGCTGTTCCACCTTGTCCCCAGAATAGCATAGCCAACTGACAAAGAACTGCATTTAGAAAATACAATGCTAACAAGAGCTGAAAAATAATGTGGATTGTTGCTAACAGATTGAGAGACTAAAACATAGTAAGACAAATCACTGTGGGTTTGGTACATGCAGTGTGCTCCCAGAGTAGAAAAGAAACCGTTTTCCATCATTCACTGTTGATAATCTCATTCACCTACCTGGACTAGCCCAAACTGCAGTCAAAATCCAGGGGAGGATGGTCTCTAGAGCTACTACCAATCATTGAAACTTACCTCCCAGCCTCTCTACTGATCATTGTTCCCTTTCCCAACATGAGTCTGGCTTGTTGGTACAGTGTTAGTCAAAATATCCCAACATGCTTTTTAACATGCTAAAAGGCCCAGTTCCGGCTGTCTTGCTATTTTGAAACTGTGTGATTCTTTTGGGTGGTAGTCACAGGACTTTCTGAGAACATAAGTCTCTACAAGCAGCCAGATGGTGCAATCAGCATTCCCAAGAAAAAAGACATTTGGCACAGGCATAATCTCCTACACCTGCGGGAGTCAATTATCTGAATCTTCCATCCTTCTACTTACCTGTTTTTATGACACAGACCATTTGTTTGTTTGGTTGGTTTTTCTTCTTTTTTTTTACCGTGGCATCTCATTGCAATGGTATTACTCTGATCTTCACTTACGAATTGTCCACTGGAGAAAATACCATGTGGAAACAAGGAAACTTCAAGAATGACAATTCAGTCTCCAGCACTGTAGGCAAAGTGATAAACAGGATGCTGCATAGCTTTACAGCATCTGGATTAAACATTCTGTTAGAAAAACCCAAACCCCAACCAACCAAACAAAAAACCCCAATGCCAAACAAACAAACCAACAGCAATAGGACCAAACTCCCATCATTTAATTTTGTTATACTCCGAGACTTGGTCTGGAAGGTGAATCTATTTAGCATCAGAGTAAGACCTGAGTTTACCATGCAAATGTTGGGAAAATGATTTTTTAATAATTGGTATCATAAAGTCACCAATGGGAAAGGCTGTTTACTTCAGATACAGTGCAGCTGTTGTTTTATGACAGTACCTGGAATCATTATTTGCAAATCATCTCCATAATAGATGAGAATCCTCAGCTGAGAAACTACCTTAAATCATCCTATTTATTTAGAAAACAAGAGCTGCCAGCTGGGTCTTCTGATTTCATGAGTGAGAGTACTCCTTAAAACAGCTATGGAATCCTTACATGAACCAAGAGTGCCTGTTAATTAGGAGCATAGGAGTTTTGTACAGATATTTTTGTATATATTCCTCATTGAATTTTTTTTTTCCAGCACTACAAAGCTTTATTTCTCACATTTCAAATAACTACCTAAGAGAATGAATTCAGAGGTAAGGAAAAAATGCCAGATTAACTCAACTCAGCAGCTTTTATGCACAGTGCACTGAATTTGAGAACAGGTTTTGTCCAACCTGGCAGTATATAGTCATCTATTAAAAAACAGTTTGCCCTTTGAAATGAAATACGGCACAGAAGAAAGTGGTAGCTTCTGTGGTCCTCTGTGAGACTTATTACAATTGGTGAGAAAAGCAGCTTACACTAAAGGCTTCCAAGGCACTGAACAGTTTATGGGGAGCAAGTTGAGTTCAAAAGATGACGACTACTCCTGTCAAATCCTCTAAGATGCTTTCATGAACTTCCCATTTCACTCTGTGCAATGATTCAAAAAAGCAAGTGACATCATCTAAACCAATAAATCTGACACTGGCCCTGCAGAATGCAACACAAAAATTGATTCTGAATTTTTTGCTAAGAACTGAAGGAGGGTAATATGCTTAATGCCAGTCAAAATCATGTAACAGAAAAATCAGACTTGTAAAAAAGTTTAAATTTCTTTTCATGAGATTATAAATTCAGCTCATAAATATAAGTTTTCTGTTAAGTATTTGAATTGTTCCTGCAAAACCTGTGATTAAAAACACCTGTACACACACACAAAATTGGTATAGCACAATAGGAACAACATCTGCTTTAGAAGCATAATTAACATCTCAAATACTATTGGTGGGATCTTTGAAGGGGCTGGTTTTGGCAGCATTAAGTAGATATCACTACTAAATCCTATGATATGCAGCCTTTCCTCCAGGGATAATCTGGAAATAAATTTCATGTTGCTATTGATAAAATGCAAGTGTGATACAAAGAAAGGTGAAATGATCTTTAACAACGTTACACATACAGAATGATCCAATGAGTCTGCCTCCTTTGATCTTTTAAACAAGCTGCTTGGTAACATAGTGATATTTGATTACAGGACTTTAAAGAAAACAGGAAACAGTCATGGAAAATGGGGCCATTTCCTTGACAAATATTCAGTGTTTTTAGCAGATAATTAATTTATTCTGAGCTTCCACTGTTATTCAGGGTTAGAAGAGCTTAAGAAAATGCTTGACCATCAAAACTGAGCAGAGTGGATAGACACAGTATGCGTATTTTGGGGAAAAATACTGACTTCCGCTAGGATCTTTGCTCTAGAAAAAAGGCTGCATCACAAACTACTGATGAAGGCTAAACCTAGATAGAGGTGAAATGGCAGAAATATTTTACATTATAATGAAATAAATGTGAAGATATTTATCACTGTATTTGTTGAATCTTCATTTTATGAGATCCTGGATTTCCTTCTCTTAGGGACATAGGCACAGTGTGTGGATGATCACATAATATAATGGTTTACCTCATGTATCAGTTTGTAGAAGATGATCCAGTGGTTTTTAATGGTTCAAGTCTTTTCAGTCTAAATACTGTTATTCTAAATAGGCCAGTATTTCAGTAAACTAAATGGGGTGTGTGTCCCCAAACACATTGTTTTAATTCAGAAGAAGGCTGCCAAAATTTGTGTTGCTTTTAAAGAATCAAGGGTAATAAAGAAACAGAGCAGACATGTCTATAGAGTAAGTAGGTTAAAAACAAAAATTAAAATAAAATAAAATAAAGTAAAATAAAATAAAATAGAATAGAATAAAGTAAA
>WYDI02141227.1:0-10517 GCA_009867235.2 Psittacus erithacus | reverse complement strand
CGTTGTTCAAGGCCAGGCTGGAGAAAGCCTTGGGTGACATGATTTATTGTGATGTGTCCGTGCCCATGGCAGGAGGGCTGGAACTAGATGATCTTAAGGTCCTTTCCAACCCTAACTATTCTATGATTCTATGATGTTTTTCAAAAGCAGACCTTGATGGCCTATATTTTATGCCACAAAAACCAACATCTGCTTGAGAAGTACCCTGGAAATTAACCCATAACTTCCTGTAGCCAATGTTTGCAGCTCCATATTTTCAAGGCTTTAGCTAGGAATCAAGCTGAAGTCCCTGATGGTGGGAATGTGTACTTCAGCAGGTTTCAGCAAGTCATCTAACTCCCTTCTAGCCAAAGAAGAAAGATAATCCCTTTTCAACTGTGATTCATCCCACATGTTACAGACATCTGTCTTAGGAGAAGATGAATCATTTCCTGGAGGTGCTTCTTTCTCTCAGTTTATTTTCCATTTAAGAAACCTAGAAAAAACCTTGAGCAAAACTATAAATTCTAGATAGCTAAGAAAAGGGGAGAGGAATCCCACTGTGCACTGAGAATCAATGACTGCTGAATTGTTGACCTTTCAAATGCTGTCATCATTTCTGTTATGACAGCAAATCTCTTTTTGTTCGGTATTTTCTACTAGTAACTAATTACTGCCATTTTTACCACAGACATGAAAAAAACATTACACTGGCCCACTGTGCTGGTATGGACATTTGTGATGGCATTCAGTTGCTCAATCACAGGTACTTTAGTGTTGTTTTAGGCACTGAAGGGTTTCATGTCTGGTCTTCTAATGCTCAAATGTGTCAAGTTCTCCCATGAGCCTGGCCTCATATCTGCTGGCCCCAAAAGGATAATTCAAGTGCAAGCTGATAGTTGGATCAAACCCCTGGTAGAATGCCTTCAGAGAAAGAGAAGCAGAAGCTGGAGAGGTGGCATGTCCTGCCCTGGGCTGGATACCCATTAGCAGTTGGTTTGCCAATGGGTGCTTCAACCTGGCTTCTGCTTCTTGTTGTTGTCTCCAATCCAGACTTGTGTTACTCCTCAGGGGTTTGCCTTCTGAAGGTCATGTCATAAAATAAGGTTATACTTACTGCTTATAGATTCAAAAGTAAAGTTCACCTTGCTAGAAAGACTCCACCACACTAATATTTAGCCAGTGAAAGAGTGGTGCAAAACAGACCAAACCACACAAGGCATAAGTATTTGGGGCTCATCCGTGCTGAAGAAACCTGAGCTTGCTCTCACCGTTGTGTGCATCCCATCTGCAAAACTCCTGCCATCATGCAAAGGAAGCAGCTGAGGTCCTAGAAACAGATTCATGCAGTGCAGCCTGGGCGGAGCAATCTGCTAATTATCTTGGCCTTTCAGTGGCATTAATTATCACTAAACCGGTACAACACAGATGCTTTTGGCTGCCGCACAAACTTGGTTGGGACCTCTGCAGGGTGGTATATTATATATTGTAGTCAAGGCCAGAGTCGGCAAGGAAAATGTTTTGATGCTGATTGCACAATTGTGCGTGTTGATGACAGTGGCTAAACAACTGAAAGTGAGTAGAGAAAGCATATGTAGCAGCATGCTGAAAATAAACTATATATCTCTGTGAAACTCCTCGCTTAGCAAGTGTTATTTTACTCTGTGGGTATAACAATGCTCCCTAAGCACCTGAGAATCCCTAGAATGATTTAAAAGGGAAGGACATGGAAGTGCGGGTTGATGAAAAGCTCAACATGAGCTGGCAGTAGGTGCTTACAGCCCAGAACCACCGCCATGGAGTGGGCTGCATCCAGAGGGTGAGCAGCAGGCTGAGGGAGGGGATTTTTCCCCTCTGCTGTGCTATGGGGAGACCCCCCTCTGCAGTCCACCTCCAGTTCTGGGACACCAGCACAAGAGGGATGTGGAACTGGTGGAGGCCAGAGGAGGCCATGTAAATGCTGTGAGGGCTGAAGTAGCTCTGCACCGGAGCCAGGCTGAGAGAGCTGGGCTGGTTCAGCCTGAAGAAGAGAAGGCTCCTTAACGGGAGACCTTAGAGCAGGTCCCAGTGCCTAAAGGGACTACAAGAAACCTGATAAGAAGCTGTGGCTGCCCCCTCACTGGCAGTGTTCAAGGCCAGGTTGGATGGGGCTTGGAGCAACCTGCTCTAGTGGAAGGTGTCCCTGCCTATGGCAGGGGGTTGGAACTGGATAAGTTTAAGGTCCCTTCCAACACAAACCAGTCTGTAATTCTATGAAAAGCTCATAGTCCTTCATACTGAAGTACAGCACAGCATCCAAAAATTATTGAACCTCAATAAAAAGTCAGAATATTCTTACGATACCACAGTATTACCTGGTTACCTGCCAAAGTTGAAGCCATCATCTTGCACCATTTGGCTGAGAATGGGAATATTTTAGAATTGGAGACACATAAACAATAAAAACCCAGGATGCTACAAGAAGTTGACAAAAGACGCAATTTATCTTACTTTAATAATGAACATTCCTCAGCCACAAAACACAATTCACAAATGTTAAGCATTCTGATGTTGCTCAGTGTGCCTGGGATTTCTGATGTGATCAACTGGAGTGGAGCTGGTGCCCTTCTGAATGATACTTTCTTTACAAACTGGTACGGCAATGTAAGGATGACTATATCACAAAAGCCCAACTATCCATTTACTTTCTAATCTTTCCTCCAAAAAGAAGAAGAAATTATTCCTGAAAGTTACAGCCGAGAGTTTAACACCTCCCAGCGCAAGAGATCTTTTCCTAGAGCCTATGCATGTATGGTAGCTATACTAATTACATCACATCGGGACATTCATCTAATGAATCTAAATTGGACTGCTTTTTTTTTTTCCCCAGAATTCGTCCTCATTTAGTGGAACACATGCCTTGAAACACAAAGTCAACCAAAACCCAAGATGCTACTACAAACCCTCCCAGGGGCTATTTTTGCAGTGAGGGTGCTTACATGTTTAGGTGATTTCAGTTCACTGGTTTAGTCCTGAGAGTTGGTGAGTCTAGTATTTTGCAATAACTTTGTGATTTTCTGGCCATACTTATGCAGTCAGGCTCAGGCAGTCAGCCTGCTACTCTGTCCTTGACTGTCATGACCCAAGTTCAACATAACAAAATAGCCCTTGCTTTAAAGCTATTTCATATCCAGTGTTAGTGGGAGGATGCAAAACTGTCTGCAGCTAATCTCCAGGAAAGACTTTAAGAAAGCCCCCAGGATTTATTCTAGTGTTCACATCTGACATCGAAGTTACCTGGTGTTAAAACACAGTTATGTAGAGCTCTACCTAGTTGCTTAGCTGACAGACACAAGCATTTGTCAACTGCAAGGGCATTTTTTGAGTTAAAGTTTCTGCACTCTTTTTCTTTTGAATACTAGTTAAGGTCATATTGGTCTTGGCTACTCATTTATTTCCTTTCTCTTACTGAATATTAACAACAGCTGGCGTTTATCCTGAGCTCTGGGCTCCTCTACATTGCATTAGAATTCACAATGTCATTTGCTTTCAGTAAATATATTCAAATGAGCTGCCTTCAAAACTATAAATAACTCACAATGCAATTAATCAGAATTGCAGGATGCTGAATTTCTCCTCTATGTATTGTCCTCTAATGCCCAGAAGGAACACATGATGTAACTCTGACCAGAAACTGATTGGGGAAAGTAAATTATGTGTGATCATTTTTATTCTCTAAGGAAAACCTGGTAAGTTAAAATCAGGACCAGTTTTAACTGGAAAGTGAGACAGATACATGTACATTTTATGCTACCACTAAGAGCTTTGAGAGTTACTGCACTTAAGAAAACTTATCTCTCTAATCAATTATTAAGTTAAAAATGGAACATGTGCCTCTCTATTACTAAATTCCCATAAACGTCCCCCATGATATCAAACAGACATTTTCACATGCTGAAATTGGCTTGTTCAAACACTACATGGTCAAAGCTTCCAATCAGATAGAAATTATAACGGCATTTATAGAATGTAAAGGATTATACTTGTGAAAAAAAGTGAAAGAAATTATCCAAAAGATTTATAATTATAACCTCGTTTTTCTCACAATGTTGTACAGTTAAAAAAAATAAAAAGAAAAAAAAATATTTAGGAATCTGATTAGTACTGAGAGATAACAGTGAAACTATTGCCTTCCCCTTGGGCTCTTGGTAAGGTCAGGCATAGTTTTATCACTGAATCACAGATATGAGAAGTAGAAGAGATCTATTAGGAAAACCTGGCTTCTCTTTGTAAGTGTGGAATTGTTCCCAACAACATACTTTCTGAGGCTCTGTCTGGTCAAACATTTAATGTCTCAAAACAGCAGGGCTCCAGTCACTTCCCCGGGAGATGATTGTATTACCTAATAGATCTCAGTATGAGGGACTGAGCTCCAAACTACATTTTTACTTTTCATGTTGCTAGATAGTTACTCTGTTTCATGCAACCACTGCCTTAAACCCATTGCTCTTTATCCTGTGACAAATCTGCCCTGTGTTCACACACCTTAAAACTGAATATTTGGCTCCCACTTTACTGACTTTTCTACTTGAATCCATGTGCTCATCCTCAAGGCTGACTTAATTTACTATCAACTGTATTTAACTTACTGGTGCTTGATGGGTGTGATTAATGGAGTGGTTAAATTCCCAATAGTCAACACTGTTCTCCTATAGAAAATCTTACAAGAAATCAGCAACAAATATTATTAGAATGAAGAAGTATGGGTAGATAGCATCTGCAGATCCCAGCTGTAGTTATTCCTGAGGATAAAATAAATAAGTGCAATACATATCAACTTCCCTTTCTGCCTTTTTCATGCCTTACTTGTCTTCTTTGGGTCTCATCCAAAGATCTCTGAACTATAAATGGAAAACTTTCGCTGACTTCAATAAGCTTTGGGTCAACCTCTTAAGGATTGCAGTTTTGTCTTTCCAAAGTGTGTGGTCATGATTTAGCAAGATACTTAAGCACACAACTGCTTTCAGTATTGGAGCTACCTCAGGGCCTTTGATGAGGTTTTTCATACACTAAACAAGAGTGTTCTTAAACACCCTGTTGATTCTTCATATTTAAGAATGGGCCCTATGGAATGCTGAACATTATATTTTTTAACTACAGCTTTTATTTACCTCAGATGCATTGAAGCTAAATTTTATATATGAATAATTCAAAACAGGAAGATAATTACTCTACTGGTATCTTCTTGTGTATTTACACTTCTCAAAAATCTGCCCTTTGACTTTCTAACAGCTTGCTAATACAAGTTCCTTTCACTAACCTCCCTCAGAACATCATATAAAAGTGAAATCAAATAGAAATATAAGCTTCATAACCTATGATATACATGGACTAAATCCAGTGAAAACATTTGTGGTAGAACGGTTTCAGTTTAAAATGAATGCTCATTGAAACTGGATTATTTTGTAGGAACATGACTATTTCAATGACATTTTCTATGGGAAAAATGTCTCAGCAAATTACTTTGATTTTCTTATTTGTGCAGCTAATGTAGAACTGATTTGTTCTGAGAAAAGAAAAAAATGCATTGTTGTGTTTACAGTATTGTTTTGTTTCGACGTATAACAAATACAGATTCCATCATGTAGTTTAATATAGTGCATTATATTCAATATTTCATTTGAGTGTTTTTCAAAATTATAACGAGGCACTTCTACTTTTCCAGAATAGTACATCCATATTTCTCCATGAGGATTTTCAAAATTTCTACTGTTTCTCTTAAAAATTCTCTTTAAGTTTCTCTTAAAAATTCCAAATTTTCATGCTAAGTCAACATGTCAACATGATTTCAGCATGTACACAGCACTGAGAAAGTTTTGAATTTCTGGACATTTGAAGCACCAGCTCAATTATATGTATTTGCTGGTTGAAGCAGTCACACATACAGCCAACAGCAGTCAAATCTGTGTACATTACGTACAGATTCTCAGCTGTGTTCAGCTGCAGTCTGACCCAATGCCTTTCTTTGCTACGTGTATCTCATGACTGACTCAATCTGCAATTTCAATGAGTTAAACTTTTCTGAAAACTTGTAGAAAAGGTACGCTAAGTCAGCAAGATTACATTTGATGCATATATATATGAATATTCATAGGCCAAGGAGAATCCATCTGCTTGGAGCTCCTGACTGGAGCAGTTCCTCATCCTCCATCACTTGCTCACCCCAAAACCTGGTGGCTGAAGCACCAGAGTCATTAGAAATCCTGCTCTGGGATTCCACATTATAGTGCATGGTAGTGAGCCACACACGGCCACGTTTTGTTTATGACAGATGGCTCTTCCCAAAAATATGATGTGTGAAATTGTGCTGACTTGGACAGTTCAGCATAAACTGTGGGGGATTGACAGAGTATAATATGCTTTTTCTGTTTACTTAAAGTCTAGAAGAGAATGGTCCAAACCCAGCAAGGAACAGCCTGTTTCAAAGATATTGTCTGGAAAATGTTGTTTCTCACAGAGATCATGTCTCTATAACAAACTTCATGGTGATCCTGTATGGTGAGGGAAAAGCTATGCAGACTGGGGAGTCAGTCACATGATTTTCATTTGTGTGTTATCATGGAAATGTCTGTGAGAGGAAAAGGGAACTTCTTGTCTCTACAGCTCAGCACAAAGCCAGCCTAGCTGGAAACAAGTTACCTCATGGCCTAGAAACTACTCATGGGAGCCATGTGAAATTTAAACATAAGAAGTAGAATTCATCAGTGATGAACAGGCACCCTCAGAGTGTCTGATTTGATGGACAATTTGCAAAAGTCAGCTGGGAATTGGACCAAATGAAACACACATGCAACCTTGTATGAATGACAGCTTGGAAGAGCCATGCTGAATTTCCCAGCAAGCTGGGAAGTTGTAGCACACTTTGCTCTACCTTTGTTTTCTTTTTCTAAACTTCGTTGGATGTTTGCTAAATGGGGAATGCATGTGTGATATGGGGTTAACCAAAACTGTTTTCCTAAAGCCTGAGAATTATAATTCATCATGAAATATTGAGGATATTCTTACCATCTACATTCAGTATAGATTAGTATAGGCTCAGTGAGGTTAATGTGGTTGAACAGATTTGTGCCAGCTGAAGATCAAGTTCTCTTTTAAATGTTTTACTGAAAAAGGAGAAATTAATTTTTTTGCCCCAGGTTTTTCCACATGTTCTGGACCGGAACCTGCTACTGAAATGGGATCTCTCATTCCTTTTGGCTTTTCAGATTGCACAACAGACATACAAAGCACAGAGGGCATTTTCATTGCAGCTTCTATTTTGGTCACTTCCTCTGAACTATGTAAACCTCCCATGACTAAAATGCCTTTCTTTGGCATGGAGGAATCACTTCGCTTACGGTGATATAACTAGAGTTGTGTGGGAAGTACTTTTTCCCCAGACTAAGAAACTGATATTAAAAAATTACCATTACATTCCAAACTGCAATCTTTGGAAAAGTTTGTGGGAAATAGAATAGACTTTCCCTTAAAACAGCCAGTTACCTCACTCATTAAAATGTGGGACTTCACAGCATTTCAAAGCCCATGTTTTTAGGTGATTGGGAGGAGCCTCATTTTCTGTAGCTCTCACATTGATTAGAAACTCCTTTTGAGAAAAATATTCAGACCCTATGTGCTTCTCTGAAAAATTTTGTTTCTATCAAACATTTGTTGATGAAAAAACATTTTGTTCCAAAAATTCCTCTGATGATAAGAATTCATTAAGTAAAGTTTGTCTAACCTTTCTGGAGCCCTTGTCTGAAAAGCCAAGTCTTGAAAGCAGCTGGAATTTTCCTGCTTGAAGAGAACTATGCCTTCATTTCTACAATTAGTATGACTGAGTTCTGCGTAGAAAAACACTTTCAAATTTCCTCACTGGTCTCATTAGATTTTTCTCTTAGACTGATTACATGATGTTGATGCAAAGTGATATGGTATGTCAGTGGAATTTCTGACATCTTATTTTGTAGCAGTTTGTGTGCTTCAACTGCAGCAGACTTTAGTAAAAGAAGGAAATCTTACAATTGCTATTGAAGTTTGCTAACAGGTAACTGGCAGCCTGGAAGTTTCAGCAAGTGCCACTGTGCACAAAACGCGTGACAATCTGCCAGTGCACTCAATAAATATCTCTGCCAGTCCGTTTAGTAGATACCTGCATTTAGCAATATTTCAGGAGGATGCTTGACTGCTTGAAAAAAGGCCCTCCAGTATCAACCTTGTGTGTGAGCCTATTGATCAAGTCCTTGAGCCAGTTACGATACGCTTTTGGCATTTCATCAGCTGATGCTTGAAGTCTTGTTGGCCTTTTTGGGCACCTCTCAGTAGTGACTGCCATTTGATCACAAATGATAGAAATACATAGGACTGTCTTGCAGATGCTATGCTACAGTCTCTCCTCTAAAATGGGGAATGTCTCCACCCAGCTTGAAACTTCAAAACTAAAGATTGTACCCTTTAGTCAAGAAAATACATGGCAGATTCAGATTAGACATAAGGAAGAAGTTCTTCCCTGTGAGGGAAGTGAGACACATATCACAGGCTGCCCAGAGAAGCTGTGGCTGCCCCATCCCTGGCAGTGTTCAAGGCCAGGTTAGATGGGGCTTGGAGCAACCTGGTCTAGTGGAAGGTGTCCCTGCCTGTAGAAGGGGATTGGAACCAGATGAGATTTAAGGTCCCTTCCAACTCAAACTAGTCAGTGATTCTATAACATTCTATGACTATACTAAAGAGTCAGTGTTTAGCCCGTGTGGGTGTGAATGATCTTAAGTGTGGCCATGCAAGCTTATTCTCCTAAGGTCATTCAAATACGTGGCAATAATAATTCATCTTTATAGTTATCTAAACTTACTAAAAAAATCAGAAAAATATGATCTACAAGGAAATGACATCCTGATTTAGAACACTCGAAATGTAGAAGTCTGAGCTGTGATTTTTAGAAGTGTTAAATGTGTATGATTTTCAGATGAAATCAAGAACAGGAGGGTGTTGTTTAGCCATAGTT
Source organism: Psittacus erithacus (assembly GCA_009867235.2). NCBI lineage: Eukaryota > Metazoa > Chordata > Aves > Psittaciformes > Psittacidae > Psittacus > Psittacus erithacus. Next base: position 1,519 of record WYDI02141227.1, on the reverse strand, counting down.
TCACAGCTTCATCTCTAGTGAATGCTCGCTTTATTGGTCTAGTCTACACTGGTCTTGAAAGACAGCAACTGCTTTCTGATGGCTCTGTGGAGCAGAAACTGATATATGCTTTAGTTTTCGCTCTGCACTGACCAGAGGAACCAAGCTTATCTTGTTGTACCAAGTTGTAATGCCCCAAGCGCATATTGCAAGTGAGCTGTGCTGACATATGCGCCTTTCTGGATCACCTTTTTGACCAGACAGGGCAAAAGCTCAGTGTGTACATCTGGGTGAGTTGCACCATTTCAGGTGAGGCAAGGGTGATCATCTACTGCATCCATTTACAACATGTGGATCTCAATTCCTTTTATTGATACTACATGTAACACCCATTAAGGCAGAATTCAACCGACCTGCTTTAGGTGCCTACTGCAGATAAGATGAATCATGTCCCAGAAGTGCTGTTTGTTTCCAACGCCTTTTTTGGGAGTCTAGAGGACTAGATCCAATGTAGGCAACTATATTGTTGATGTCTAAAGTTAGGCAGGATTAGTCTACCCCAATGGAATGTAAGACATGATACTGTGAGTCGGAGCCCACACTGCCCTTGGCCACATGACTGTTAGATAAAAAAACCAATATACAAGTGCAGTGGTCAAAGGCAATGCATATGAACTTGATCTCAGCTCAGCTATTAAAATAACTATACAACCTGTGGGACAAGCTGAATCCTTCCAGACAGCTCAAAATGCAGCCAGGAATCCTGAAGGCTTCATTATCAAATTAGCCAAAGCTTTGACATCTCAAGATGCTCCTGAGGAGGGCTGTCTGTTGGCCACTAGGCTGCCAATCCACAAAAACGTGGTGAATAACTGGCTTGGCATTTTAGTATGTTTTATTAACTGCTCACGTGTCACTGTTAGTTTAACAATACAAGTTAGAGATGGCTAAATATGCTGTAGTCAAATTTGGAATTTGCCCTATATCTTCTGCTCTGTTCCTGTCTTAAACAATGCCTCAAGAAGACTGTGAAAAGCAGTTCCCTTAATTTTTTAAGAAGTGTGGGTTCTCTTTTCTCAGAAAGTTAGTCATATTCCCCTCAGATTATCTCAGAGAGAAGCAGGACAGTGTTTATTAGGCAAGGCATGCTAATACCTCCACAGACACTGACCACTCGCATATTATGGATGATGTATTTATAAATACAGTAAGAAAAATAAAAAAAGACAATGAAAGCATCCAATTCACAAGAAGGTTTCATTTCTAAGGAGGAAGATCACAGTTAAAGAAGAGCTGTAGTTTTGATATAAGGTTTGTTTTGTTTTGTTTTGTTTTTTATTTTCCTGGAGCCAGTGTATGACATAGATCCATCTTTATCTTTATTTCCCTACAAATATAATTTTGTCTCTGCGGGCATTAATTGTTTTTTCCTATTGCTGAGGTGAGCAGCTCGAGAGAGGCCACCTTCAACACCTGAGCGGGGGAAGCTCAGCGTCCAGGAGCCTCAGCTCAGAGCGGCGACAGCCACCGACGGAGCCTC
>WYDI02141226.1:0-73237 GCA_009867235.2 Psittacus erithacus | reverse complement strand
TACTGGACTGTTCTTATCTCAACCCGTGGGAGTTGCATTCTTTTGATTCTCCTCCCCATCCCTCCGGGATTGGGGGGCGGGGAAGGACAGGTTGTGGGGGGAAAACAAGCAGGCTACATGATTTTTCTAATTTACGACTAAGCTTAAACCACGACACAGGAGAAAGATAACATTCATTTAGAAAAATACAGCAGAGACTTCAATTTCACAGGGGTAAAAGTACATTCACATTTGGGTCTATTGATTTAATTGGCACATTACACAAGTGCAGGTGTACCTGTTCAGGGTGCTGGTACTGGGACCACTGTAACCTAAGAAAAATAAGCAAAAAATATTAATGCAAAATAATATTCAAAACCCATATTGTTAAAACAGAGCTACTTGTGTTTAGCTAACTCCACCTCTCAGTGCTTTGTTTCTGAAAGCCAATAACAATGTCCATGCTACCAGTCCTCACACACCTACCTGCTGTATAACTTGCATACTTATACTTCTTTTTCATTCTTCATCCTCACTGAAGTATCAGAAATGGTTTCATTTAGCTAATCCTTTACTGTTTCAGGCCTGAAAATATTTATGTGGTGTGGCGTAACAAGTAAAAGCTAAGGAGATGAAACAGTGAAAGAAATAGAAATCACTTTGCAAAGAATCACACCAAAAAGCTGCTTACACAGTTTTATTTTATGCAGATATCATTATTTATCTGAGTGGTTCTGTTGAGACAGATATAGAAATAATGAGTTCAAATCATTTCATTACCAGATAAGTGTAAATAGTTTGGAAGATAAGTGCGTGAGGTTGGACAGGTGACTTACAGGAGAATTATTTAAAAGTTAAACAGATGGCTGGGTTAAATGAGAAACAGCATTTTCACATTTTGAGTGAGAAAAGAGTGGATATTAACATGATAATAACAAATAACTTATCTCACTGATTTATAGAAGCAAAAATTATTATGTTGAACTTAATAAAAACTTCCTTGCAACAAGCTCTCATAGCCAATATTGTCTCCTGTGGGAATAAAGCAAGTTATTTCTCTTGAACATTTAAAACTTAATTAGGCAAAACTGTCTTGAAAACATGACAAGGAGCAATTATGAGACTGATGAACCATATGACATAATGCTTCTTTTCCTCTAGTTAAGTTATATGATTCTGTTATTTAAATTGTGTTCTTCCCCATTTCTAAGCAGGAATCTTCCTGGCAATGAATGCTTTTTTCACAATGAAGCTGCCAATCATTATTGTCTGAAATGCCAGTTTTTTTCAGAAGTCGCATTCTTTCGTGTATGTGTTTGGACTTCAATGCAAATATTTTTTATCAATCTGTTCATTCTTCAAGGCTCAGCAGACAAGAATTTGCAATGCTGCATCATCTATGTAGCAGTCACTGTCAAGTATACTGTTTGTCAATCATACCTGCCATGAAAGCAAAATATTAGAGGTTGGGCCATTTAAATGAGAATTACAAAATAAACATTCATTCTTGATTGTCCTTCTATGCATTTTACAAAATTGCAAACCAAACATCAGCTATTTATATAATTGGGTGATAATTCTAAGTCATACAAGCAAAAGTTTCTTAGCAGCAATCTGGTTTCGTTCTCACAAAATCTTTATAACATGCTACTGATAATATTTTCATGGAAGAGTGCTAAGTAAGGGGAATAACCCCCTCCTTTGATATGCTGTTTGAGCTCCTGTTAATACAGTCCTGAATGCTGTGGACCATTTCTGCTACCAGGCCACACTTCTGTCTAACATTCAGCTTACTGCCCTGCAAGGGTTCCAAAAGCCTTTTCCACAAAACAGATCCCCAGACAGTCTTTCCCCAGCCTGTACTGATGTTAGAGGTTCTTCTGTCCCAGAGGCAGCGTGGGGAGTGAAGGTGATAGGATTTGCATGAAAAACAGTTTAGGAATGAGCTCTGAGGCCTTGGTGCTTGACAAGCCCTGGGGTGATGAGTTGGGGCATTGAAGGACAGGGAAGGTGGAAAAGCAAGCCTTGGGAGGATGGGTCAGGACGAAGTTGTGGCGGGAATCTCAGCTGCAGGCCAGAGGATGTGGGGGATGTGAGAGGGTCTGCAGCACTGTGATTGGACTATTTACCTGGAGAGTTTTACAGGGGCCAATGAGATTGAACATGGCATGTTTGTGCAGGTTGGGGAAGTATCGAACAAGGGAATAAAAGGGGCTCCATTGTAATAAGCTGGGTTTGAGTCTCTTCATCAACTTGAGTCTGTGTCATGAAATGCCATAAGGCAGGACTTAGCTTTTGTCTTTGTTGAATTTCATGAAGGCCCCACCCTCTTCTCTGCCCTGAAAGGCAGCCCTACCCTCAAGCATATTGACTGATCCTCCCAGATTGGCCTCATCTGCAAACTTGCTGAGAGTGCTCTGTGTCATCCCCTCTACAACACTGATAAAGATGTGGAACAGGTCAGGCCCTAGTATAGGCCTCTGCAATACTCTTCTAGTTACTGGCCTCCAAGGAGAGTACAACCCATTAACCATTATCCTCTCAGCCTAATCATCTAGCTGGGTCTTTACATGTCTGTTTGCCTATCCATCCATATTATAACATTCTAACTTAACTTAGATGAAAAAACATATTGTGGAGACGGTGTTGAAAGACTTGCCTTTCAAATTACACTTGGTGCTCTCTTCTCATCCACAAATCCAGTAATTTTGTCTTATAAGGGTTTTTTTCACTTCCTTTTGCTTAAATAAACAACCGTAAGGAATTTCATCAAGATTCATAATTATCACTTTCATCTAGAAAAGTCAATTTATTATTCAACACAATAGGAGGCGCAGAGCAATGTCTGAAGGTTCCCCTAAAATGATGAAAAACATTCAGCATGCCTAGCAGTCACTTAATCAATTACAGTGCTAGCAAAATTGCCACATGTATTTTGAAAATAGAGAAATAGGTACCTCGGAAACACATGACAGAAAATGTAGTGTTTGAACATAGGCTGATTTTCTCTTCAGCTAGAAAATTATACCTCAAACTCACAGATGTGAAAATTATAATGCCTTTTTTTAAAAAAAATTAAATCAGCCTTCATATTATAGGTAGCACCTGCAAAAATAGCACAGCACATAGGACGCACGCAACAGAGCCCTCAAAATGATTTGAAGGTATACATCAATATCTGCTTATCTCATTCTTATGTATACATTTTTTGACATGACAAGAACTCCAGATAAGGACTGGCAGTTATAGTGCATGCTAAATCATACGAAAGTGTTAAGTTATAGCAGTAAGTTTGTACATATTCTATTGAAAAGGGAAATGTCAAATAAATGACATATCTGATTTATTCAACTTTTCTGGTGCAACCCGGGTTAGACTATAGCTTCAAGCACATATGCACATGCAGTGTTGTCAAATTTGCTTTGTTTTGTTTTATTTTTCCTAAGCACCATAGTGAAATGGATAGTATGAAATGACTTGCAGTGATGGAAGAAAAAAAAGGACTTGAAATGTAAGCATTTTAAAAAATGCCCCAGCGCTCTTAACCATGCTGTTTGACACCTGCAACTGCTTGGGATCCTCAGATCAGGAGGGAATCTCTCAGAGATGCAAAGAACTTCAATGGTTCTCGTTTTGGTATGACGAAAGAATCAGGTTGAACATATATATCCAACAGACTTGGCAGAAGTACAGCTTAATTAAAACTTAGTGGCAGAAGATTTTCTGTCTCCCCAAGCTGAGGTAAATATATCTGAAGGACTGATAATTTATTGCCTTCAAAGACTGTTTTCTCTGTCCTTACTACTTTTATGGTTAAAAAGTGGGAATCTATAAATCTCTAAGAGAAGTCTTTCTGAAGTTAAATAGGAGAAAAAAATATTTTAAACTGTTTTCTATGTTAATAATTATATATATACAGTATTCACTATCTGTACTGATAAATAAAGTGCACCAAGGGGGCACACCAACCCCTCAAGGTCTGGCAGAGCAGCATGTTTTTCAGATGTATTTTTTAGGTTTAATTTCCCAAGTCAGATGATCAAGCCACAGAACATTTGGTCCTGAGTCCTCTCAGTCCTCATGGCATTCATAGGAATGTCTGAAATAATGTAACATATTTTCTCCCTCCCATCCCTTCTTCCTTCCCTGCCTTCCTACTTTTGTTCCTCTCCTTCTTGCCTTCTTTTTCTTCTGCCTTCTGCTCTTCCCTTCTTTCCACACAGTAATATTAGCTGAAAGGTAAAGCATCCTGGGTGAGTTCTCTCATGTAAATCCATTAGTTTCTTTTCGTAATGGCTGCTCTTAATATATGTCATGGTTTAAGCCCAGCCAGCAACCCAGAACCACACAGCCGCTTGCTCGCTGCCCCCCACCTTCCTGCCCCCACTCCCAGAGGGTTGGAGAGGAGAATCAAAAGAATGTAACTCCCAGAGGCTGAGATACAAACAGTCCAGTAACTAAGGTATTACACAAACCACTACTGCAATAACAATGATAGGGGAAATAACAAGGGAAGAGAACACAACCACGCACCACCCGCTGACCGACGCCCAGCCCCACCACTGCAGTGATCTAGCCCTTCTGGGTAACTCTCCCCAGTTTATATAGTGGGCATGACGTGCTGTGGTATGGAATACCTCTTAGGCTAGTTTGGGTCAGGTGTCCTGTCTCTGCTTCCTCCCAGCTTCCCCTCCTCCCTGGCAGAGCATGAGACACAGAAAGTCCTTGGTCAGAGTAAACATTACTGAGCAACAACTAAAAACATCGGTGGTATCAGCGCTGTTTTCAGGATGAAAGTCAAAACCACAGCATTGCATCAGCTACTAAGAAGGAGAAAAATGACTGCTACTGCTGAACCCAGGACAGTATATTTCTAGGAAGTTGTAGAAGGGAAAGCTCCTACACGAGGTTGAACTTTTTTTCACTTACTTCAGAGAATAATTTTTGGTGTGAAACATGCCCTCAAAATCACCTTCTTGTGATTTGTTTTGTCTGTAATTAGTTAGTTCTCTACAAAAGAGACACAAGAAGAAAACATACAGTATGGATGACGGGTTGTTATTGACCTGAAAGACAATTAAAATCAAGTAACCTGTTGGTGGATATGTGTTCAAAGTCATTTCATCCCAGTTATCTGTTAACAGAGTATGATGTAATGAGCTGGAGAACACTAGTACTCTGCCGATGTACTTTTCTTTTACATGGAACCTGAAACACAGGAAAAGAGAATTAGGTAATGAAGATATGGAGTCAGGACATTACCAGGGAGTGATAACAATCCCAGATATGAGGAAGTCCTATGTCTGGGCTTTTGTACATCAAGGTGAGCTTAACTCACAAAGCAGATTTGCAAGTACTACACAAAATGTTTTCTTTCATATCAGTATAATCTTTGCTAGTGAAAAATCAAGCTGTTGTCTGAGGTATCTGAGATTTCAGCAGCCATTAGGGAACCCAGAAGGAAGGGTAAACATCATTCCAATAGTGCTGGTTAAGCTGTAGTGGTTATCTGAATTACTTGATTGGTCTTTTAACATATTCCTCAGGTAAAAAAGGGCTCAAGCAGCTCTGCAGGAAAGATAGCATAAAAGATCATTAAATTTTGGAAACTGTATTTTTTTTACCCACTCCCGGGCAGGGATTAGAAACTCTATTATCAGTTCTGCAGATGCCAGGCACTGAAGCTACTGTTCTATTCAGACCTTGAATCTTTCTATCCCCAAGGATACTTTCTTTAAGGAAACTATTGATTTCTGCCATCTGATGTACTGTCACTCACAAAGTATTCTACTTTTCTTTCTGTGTGAATGACTTTTAAGGGGGCAATCATTGATTTTTGCTTTTTTTGTAGCAGGTTTTTAAAATTATTCTTAAAAACCTTACCTTTCTTCCTCTTTAGTGTCAACGGAAAAAAAAAAGTGAATAATATAGAAAGAAACTTCTTTGTCATTGAAACTATGATGCATGTGGGATGCATACATGCATATATATGCAGACTTTATAGGACTGTTAACACAGTAGCTGTGGGTCTCTGAAAAATTAAGCTTATACTGTGTGGAGAATCTTCATAATAAAGGAAATTAAAGTTAATAATTTGCAAGTATTCTTTTTATTTTGTTATGTAGATTTCATAATGGCATTCATGTTTTTTCATAAAAACTGCTGACCTTTGTATAGATAAGGCCTGCTTACTATAAATTTTGATGAAACTTTTACATCAAGATGATTTCTAGATAAAGCTCAAAACTTGTAAGCTTGCATTTTGTTTTAAGTTAGGAAGAGCTCAAACTTTGATTTCATTTTATTTTATTTTAATTTTTTTACTCTTATAATGTCTCTTTAGAACCAGTGGCAACACATTTATTCTATTGGCTTTAATGTCTTTTGGCCTAGATTAGCATCACCATCTTCTGAAGAACCCTTATGTGTACATGCAATTTTGTTTGTCAATATCCATATGAACTTATTCTTTCCTTTCTTAGATACATGTGGATGGATAATTTGTTCTGTACTAATTATTTCTGGTTATATCTACAGACATAATAGTGCAGCAATATTTTAATGATGCATGAAAAGGAAGGATGAAAAGTAAATTGTTTAATATTTCAGATTAAAATCCCAAAGATTAATTAATCAGGCATATCAAACTTCTATGAAACTTGTCTATGAGAGTTCTTAGAAGTAAAAATGGAAGGGTTTTATTTATGTATATATTTAGAATATTAAGTGTTGTGTTGTAATTTGTATATTGTTAATCTACCCCTGTCTAGTCTAAAAGATTATGTTAAACTTCAAGAGGAGTAAAAGTGTCACCATGAATTCTTTTTTTAAGAAGAATGTAATTTTAGGCATACTATTTAGATGAATTATTGTGCTACAGCAGATTACTGGAATTTACATTACAAGGTACTGACTCTTCTTAATACACTGTTATGCTGTAGCACAAACAGTTCACATAAAGATGTCATGAGCATTACTATTCTTGGTGTTGAATTCCTGACTCCCCTAATAGCAGCGAGAGTTTTGACATGATTTGCAGAGACATATGAGATTCATTTGGGGATTCAGCCCATTGCTTGTGTATCTATCAGCTATGACTATGATCTGAAAAATTCTGTTGGACAGGAGCATATCATCCAGATAATTTCCAAGTTTGTTTATAGAAACTGAGAAACGTTTATACCTTCTGTCCATTTCACATTTTCAACTTTAACTGCAAACAGGGCATTTCTTTTGTCCCACAGACTTGTTTTTTTCATAGTTACTTAACAGTTGTACTTGACAATAGAAATACAGAGGAAGATTAGAAATCCATGAAAGTTCCTCCAAAAATAGGATGAAATACAGCATGACTTATTTAAGTACAGACCTTAAGTCTTAAAAAATTTAACTTGCCTACATAGTCAAAGAAAAGAAGCAGGCGTCTTTGATGGCATTTAATGGAAGAACTTGCATTCCTCTTTACTTCATATTTATTTCCATTTTGCATCATAGGTTTTAGAGATAGGGTGAAATAGTTTTTTAGAACAGTAATTGAGTTAGTTAAACTCCAAACTTTTAACTACATGAGGCACTGGATCAAGTCTTAAATGTTCCAACTCCAACTTTCGCGAGATGTCATAGTGGAAACACTACAGTAAGGTGCTAGATTTCTCCTCGAAAAAAAAAATCAGGTAATGGAATGGGCATGGAATATTTTCTTTGTATTTAATTTTTTGAACTCATTCTTCATCAAGGTCAAAATAGGAATAATTTGTTCTGTTTAGTTTTAGTGAACTTTTACATAGGTTTTAATCTACTGAAGACATATCTGCATTTTTTGCACTGTCACTACTTTTCAAAAGTCTTCAAGAAAGGTTAATAGTATCCTAAAAAGATGTGAGTGAAAGAAGTGACTGAATTTATTAAAAAAAAGAAAGAATGGTGGCAAAGCACCTGGAAAAGATAACCCTCCTGCACATTTTATAAAATAATGCTAAAGCAATTTACAAAAATGTAATAAAAACTTCAGTGAAATAAGCAATGTAGGGGATTCTTCAAACCATGAAGACAGCGGTAATTTAACACATTTTGGGATATAAAGACCCTAACAATGAAACTAGTGATATCTAAAGTTATTTTAAAAGCCTTAAGATCTGGAGGCATAACACATTCAGGCTTCTTGGGAGAATGTACAGAAACATATGCAACATATAGAAAAAGTTACTATTAAAAAAGCAGTTGACTAATTAGAAAAGCATATAAATGAAAAAACAAAAGAAAAAAGAAAAAAGACAAAGCTATGTTTCTCTTTTGTGCTTCAAAAGGACACAACTGTACCTTGTGTCAAGTACCTTTTTAGAAGTGCTTGTTCTGTGCTACAGCATTGTTGACTTTTCTCACTAATGAGAAATGATGAAGTTATTTGGTTTACGAACAGAGCCTTGGGTGGCATGGTTTAGTGGGAGGTGTCCCTGCCCATGGCAGAGGGGCTGGAACTAGATGATCTTAAGGTCCTTTCCACCCCTACTATTCTATGATTCTATGATTTGGCCCTAAATGTTCAGTGAACTGCAGAAAGTCTGTATTTTCATAGAGTACGTTGAATGTCTATGAGAATCAACAGATTTTTATGTGATGAAGAAGAATTTACCTGATGGTCTAGGTGAGATTAAAGACCTATATTCACCTGCCATTTAGAAGGACAAATAGAATAGGGAGTCTTCTTACTTGCAATGAATTTTGCATAAAAGCAGGGTTCCATCATGAATTTTAAAACATGTTCTTCCAAAGTACTGTGTGACTAGGGGATAAGCACACAAAATGCTTAAATACTTGCTTAACTTCCAGTGCAAGAATATTTACTATTGACTGGACTAAGGAGATCTGTTAAGTAATGTCAGGTCCATAGCAAAACAAATCTAGTGATTGAGTTTTCAAAATATTTATTTTCATTTCAAATTTAATTGTATTTAATCATAAAAAAATGTATCAATTCTTTACTATGAGAAAGCCATGTCACTTTGTTTTGCTCTTTTTGCAGGTAAATCCACTACTGGTTTTGGGATTAAAGGAAAAGGGGTATGTCTCACAGAAGTTCATCATTTTTTTTCTCGTTGAATATTAGCTAAAAAAGAATTATATAAATCAGAGATCTCTTTTTATCAGCTTGTCCCTTGTGGTATTATTTTATTTAAACATGGCTTATATCATGTCTCTGATTCTTACTGATTTGTATGCATCTTGTGGGCTTACACCTTAAGTTCTTTTCATACTATAATCTATACTTAGCATTTTATTTTCTCAGTATCTTCTAGATATTATCCACTTTGTAGAAGTTAATCTTCTTTTCCTATTACTCAAACTGCAAAATATGTGCTACCATGGAAAAGCTCCTTCCCAGAAGACATTCTTTCTAAAGGGGGATTTGTGGCAACTTTAATGGAAATGCAAGGGCATTTTTCTAGTAGTGCAATGATTTGCCTTTACCAGGAAGAAAGAAATGAAAGTAAGTATGTTCTTATATTAATGTGATCTTTTGTTTATGTTGTATTCTTGAAGTCCAGTATGTTGGGGGTTTTAGGATGGATGTGGCAAATAGATTGATTGCCTTGCAATATCTTAAATCATTACATTCCTTTTTCCACATTCATTGATTTTCTAGTTTTCCCATGACTGAGAAGTCTGTAATGCTCTTACATGTCATGGATTACCAAGGCCTTTACTTAAGAGGCATAAGATTCTGTTATTAAAACTCCTAGCAAAATTCTCACTTTAGGCAGTTAAAGGAGGCAGAATTTCAGGTCCTCTTCAGTTTTCCAGTATGACAAAAACGGATGGTGCAATAACTTCAGCACAAACTACTTAACATGCGGGTGTCTTCAATATCCTCATTTCTTCTTACTTGTTTCTCTGAAAAAAGAAAGAAAAAATAATTTCCTGGTTTCCACTTCGTTTTCATTCCCTCTATAATGCTGGGGTAGAAGAGGTCTTTTCTTCCACAGGTACAGAAATGACAACTGTAACAGAAAAGGAATATAACACAGAAAAGGAAAATAACATGTAACACACAAACATTAAATTAATGGCCAGTTCTTTAGTTCAGCTTTTTGTATAGGTCAGATGATCTTGGTCTAGGCTGATGATAGATTAGAATTCTGTCCTTTTTTCTGGACAAAGAGATGAAGACCCAGAAAAGAATGTTGCTAAATACCTTGTTTATATGGAAGCTAGTTTGCACAGGAGCATTCCAAGTACATTTTTATAGCGGCTATGTCCCCAGGGCTCTTAGCACAGGGGGGTTGTACAAGACAGCTCAAGGGTCCTCAGGAGGTCATCTAGCCCCCCACTTTCTTTCGAAGAAAGCTTGCCATATAGCGTCACTCTGAAAAAAAATGTGTTTAGCCTTGCAGTTCACTAGCTGTTTAAACAGAACTTTAAAGAAGTCCTGATTTATTATCAAAACTTCGGAAGTTTCTTGTATATTCTTAAAAAGGGATTCATTTAGACAATATTTAAAGGTTACATATCTACTTCAAATCTGAGAATTCAAGGTCTGTTTAAGCAGGGTATCTTTAGTAGTTCACTTTTTCCATTCTGAAACAGAACTAATTTTTTGGCTAAATACCTTTATATAAGTGAAATCTCACCTTTACCAAAGTAATTTTTCTTCTTGAATTTTGAAAAAACTCAAAGTTAATGTAGCCCAAGTGCTCTCCACGTATATTTTAATTTTTTTAGTATCTTCTAAAGGTGAAGAATCAAGTATCCATGAAGTATAATATATTTGATATAACATTATTTCTATTTGAATAATACTTAAGAACACCAAGACCTTTCTGTTGTGTGGTGAAAAATTTATAATTGCCAGCATATCATTAATAATGATTTCATCCACTCAAAAAATGCGATTAGACTATTCATACTTGATTAGATATTTGATAAGCAGCACTGGCTTAATTTCATATTCATTAGGACAAAATCTTTTAAATCAGAGTAAATTTAAGTGAGCTGCATACAACTGACTGATGTCAAATCTGTCCCCAGGCAGTGTTCAGCCTCTCCTAGCTAACTCCCTCCAGTTTATATACTGGTCATGACACTCTATGATAAGGAATATCCCTTTGACTAGTTTGGGTCAGCTGTCCTGTCTCTGCTTCCCCCCTGGCTTCTTGTACCCCTCCTCACTGGCAGACCATGAGAGACTGAAAAGTCCTTGATCAGGGTAAAGGCTACCTAGCAACAACTAAACCATCAGGTGTGTTATCAGCACTGTTCTCAGACTAAAATTAGAAACACAGCACTGCACCAGCTACTAAGAAGGAGAGAAATAAAAAAATCTAGGTGCCACCAGCAGTGACAGCTCTTTTGTACTCTAGAAAGAATATTGCAGTGTTAAAATGTACTACTTTCACATACATTTTAGCACATATTTTTCCTGCTAAGATACTCTATTATCTCCATTTGAGAGACATCTTGAAATACAGAGAATACTCAATTAAAAACAGCTGAGTGCATTCTGCATCTGACATCTTTACAAGAATGGAAATAACTAATTATTATTACTTTGAGATAATCATGCTTGGCAGGAACAATTGATAGTAATACATTGCTAGTCATCTAGTAAATGAGGTTAATACTACCTTTCGTAGTAACAAAGCAAAATATTTAATATCTTTGGTTTAGGATTTATCACTAGTGAGCCTAGGCTGAAATAAATTCTACATTTGGAAATCTGAAGAATTAATGTAGAAAATGTTGATACATGATCCTATTCAAACACTGAAAATAGGAAATACATTATATCAATTGAACACACTATTTTCATAGCAAAATTTGGTTTTCTAGATTATATTTCTCCATAATCTACTTCTATATTGGATCACTGTAACTGAAAAATGAATGCCTAATAGAAGTGTTAACATTTTTATTTACTTCATTATGTATTAATCCAATGAAAGTGTTTTGTCACAAGATTTCAATTGCATTGCTGCACTTGGAGGTATAAGTGTTGCAGGCCAAAAACAATTTTATCTTTAATTTATGGCTTTTTCACACTATCAAAATACTTTTCAAATACTGTTGTACTATGTAAATGACCTATTTGTCTCTGGGGGTTGCAGTAAGTTTTTGCTAACCAGCTTGGCATCACCTCTGACTCATTAGACTAATTTTGCAGATGGAGAAAGCAACGCCTGTGTAAATCCTGAAGTTCTGACTGGATCCAATGGACTTCAGGACCTGAGAGAGTTGTCCTTCCTGTTCTGCTATGATGCACATACATGCCCACCCATACGCCTCTATAGACACAGTCAACTGCCCATAGATGGGGAAATAGCTGCGGCTTTACTGACAGCATGCTACACCCAAACACCACTGACATAAGTGTGAACAACAGAAGTTACCCGATTCTGCTCCTACTTATTTCCTGGTCAGAGCCTGCTAGCAGATCTCACCACCCCCTAAGGTGCGTACACAAGCTTGTAGATACAAGTATCTCACCAGAAATCCACTTGGCTCCCCTATTGGCTATTCAGACTTTGTTATCTCTTTGTTATATCTTTGTTAATGCTCTTCTGTCAGCATTGCTCCAGATGCTGAACCTGGGGCATATTCTCTGAACTGGACAGCTGAAGCCTGGCTTGTATGCAAGATTACTAGAGGGTCTAGAATTGTAGGAGTCCTTGTCTGTCCCAATACGCGATTTCATCATGCTTCATTCTTTCAGAATCTCTCACAGGGCATGTTTTCATTTAACAGCTATGCGGTCATGCTGCCTCTAACTTTATTATCTTCACCTGCCATACCCTTTTTGCTTCCTTTTCCATTTCATTTGCTGCTTGTTACAACCAGCTGTCTCAATGGCAGAATGGACCATAGAAGAGGTTAAATGCAGACTGTGCACTTGAGCTCTTTCTCCATCCGCCTGTGCTGCAAACATGATGGGGAAAATTGCGGTAAGGTTGACTGCACAAAAATCCATGTCCATTTATTGCATATTTCAAAGCATGCAAATTTGTTATTTTGTGACTTGCTTTTGAGTAGGCTTGCAAAAGAAGAGGGTTTTGTTTGTGTCTGGGTTTTTTCCTAACTGCTCTGTACTTCAGCCAACACAACAGATACTTGCTAAGGGGTTATCTGGTTATAACTCCTCCCAGGAACTGGGGGGAGCACTTCTGAAGATTGTTAATAAAAATATGTTTTGCCCACCGCCAGTGGCAGGTGAGGTATATTAAAGTCAGCTACCATTTTACCTACAGCTAAATCTTAGCTGTACCCTAGGGGATCAGTATTTCCAATGGAAATGTATCTTCAAAACACTGCATTCCAAAATTTCAATTCAGGAGGTCTGCAAATAGTAGAGATCATATGACTTCAGATACAGGGAGGTCTCATAGGAATAAGATACGATCAAAGATTTCTTTCTAGCCTTTACAGTTCCTTTCTGTGGCAAATAAGGAGTAAATGTGAACAGAACATTTGGTTTGCCTGAGGCAAGCTTATGAACACAGCTCCACTCTTTTTGCAGATTATGTTGTCTTCTGTTTGGATTTGTTAACCTTCAAAATAAGCATAGGTTCCCTTCTGTAGTGTAACTGTCAGCTTCTGTAGTGATTGCTCTGAACTGATTCTTTTCAAAAAATGATACAGAGCCAATGCACAAAACCACATATTCTTGGAAGAAATAATGAGGGTGCACTTCAAAGAAGAGTCATCAATTCAAACAAAGAAGTAATTTATTTTGGATTTAGTCTGTTAACCTTTAGACTCTAATAATTCTACTTATGTAGCAGGAAAAAAAATCATAATCTTCTATATTAATTATCATGTGATTATGTAGTCTAAAATTTTTCTATTTCTACAGAATAGAAGAAAAAACTGTCAGTTTATTTTTGTCTGTCTGGAGCTTAAGTTTCTTTGCAACAAACCCTACAGTAAATATTTTAAATGAATAGTGAATCCTTACCCCTGTATGGAATGCATGACCTCTTTAAAGGGCTTTACCTGGCTATATGATAGGCTTGGTTTCCAATGCAAGTTGAGCTGTGAATTAGTTTTAATTAACTGATGCTGCTAAAGACCTGGAACATTGATTACAAAGGAGCTTTTTTCTGCTTTGTTTCGGGGGATTTTTTTTTTCTTTTTTTTTTTTTTGCAAGGTGAAGAGTCATGGGAGGGTGCTCAATTTTATAAAAGAACAAAGAAAGGGAAAAATATTTGATGAAAAAAGGAATCTCTGGAGGCATGTCCTGTGTCAGGCTTTTCTTTGCAGTATTAAAATGTATTTATAGATATACATATGCACATACATGTATGTATATATATAGCTGTAGGTACTTGAATTACAATCTCTGTCATTATAGAATTGTGTCTCAATACAGAAATATTTGGTTTATGGCTTAAACAGAAATACTAGAAGAAATAAATTCATAACATAATATTAAAAAATGAAGATAAATTTTTGTCAAGTTTGTCTCAAAAGCAATATGAATTCACTTGTAGGGGTTCAGCACTTTGTAATTCACTGGTATTATACCAAGCAAACATGTTTTATTACAAATAAATCTTTCATATTCTGTATTTTTTCTCAAAATATGTTTCAGTATAATTATCTGATGCTGTGCCAAGTATCATTTCATGTTTTAATTTCTTTGTGAATTAATTTCTATTCTCAGTTCATATACTGTTCAGCATTGTGAATTTCTAGGCATTAGGTGCATATTAGTAGTAAGAACTAGTGATGACAGTTTATGACAGTGCTATAAGGAGAAGCCCAAAGTAGTGTACCTGAGAAGGAACAATACCTGGAGCTAGTATATACTAAAGACCACCCAGCTGAAAAGCAGAAAAAAGCCTGAAGGTCCTAATGGACATCAACCTGCAAAGCAGGCTAACAGTGTCCTCAACTGCATTAGACAAAGTATCACCAGGAGGTTGAGGGATGTGATTCTTCCCCTCTAATCAGCGCTAGTGAGGCCACACCTGGAATGCTGTGTGCAGTTCTGTGCTCTTCACTACAAGACATACACGTATATACTGTAGAGAGTCCGATAAAGGGTGACAAAGATGGTAAAGGGACTGGAGCACCACTCGTATGAGGAAAGGCTGAGAGATCTGGAACTGTTTGGCCTGGAGAAGAGAACCTCCAGGGGGGGATCTCATCAATGTATATAAATACCTGAAGGGAGGATGGAAAGAGCATGGAGAGAGGCTCTTTTCAGTGGTACCCAGTGAGAGGACTAGAGGCAATGGGCACAAACTGAAACACAGAAGGTGCTGTCTGAACATCAGGAATCACTTTTTCACTCTGACAATGACCAAACAATGGCACAGGTCACCCAGACATGTTGTGGAGTCTCCTTCCTTCAACATATTCATAAGCTGTCTGGACATGGTCCTTAGAAACCGGCTCTAGGTGACCCTGCTTGAGTGGAGGGTTGGACCAGATGACCTCCAGAGGTCCTGTCCAACCTCAACTGTTCTGTGATTTTGTGGTTCCATGACTTCTTTATCGTATATGTTCCCTTTTTAATTCAAATACTACTTTTTGTTTCAAGACTAAAGTTCCAGTGAAGATGATAACATTCAAGTTGTTTTCAGAAAAGCAAAGGCATTCATATATATATATGTATATATTTGCATTCAGCTAAGCTGAGAGTGTGGCAAGATATAATGTGAGCATGATTTTTAATTTTTCCAGGAACAAAGTAAATGTTAACATATACTTCCAAAGAGATTCAGGATGTTACAAGTAATATTTTTGACTCATCCATTGGTTTTGGAGAAGTTTTTCCCCAAATTGTGAAATACAATGAAGTCTGAGGTTTAACTCATATCATGGGTATGGCAAGCTGTAGTACAGCTTAGTGGCAACCTCAAGCAGTGAAGGGAATATCAGTCTTCACTGCAAAAAGAATTATGGAACATGGCTGTGAAATTAAGAGGCACGAAGGAGATAAAACAAAAAACAAAAAAAAAAAAAAAAAAAAAAAAGTGTTCTTATGCAGGAGGCGTTCCCCATGTGAATTATAGAAAATATGATTTGTAGTGTCATTTTTAACACAGTAAGTGCAAAACAAGTGGCTGACGAGTAAGGAATGTATAGATCAGCGTGATGACATGACATGACAATATTGATGGCTTTTTTAGAAATGGGGAATTTATTCAGGTCATTTTATAATTTTAATTAACCAAGTTTTGGGTGGATAACTACAAATGTGAATAAAATTTTAGAAATCTTATGTGAATGGGGAATTCTAATTGCAAATAAAGAGTAAAACTTAAGATAATGAAAGGCTTTGAGCGTGGAGGGATACTAAAAGTCATAAGAATGTTGTGAGGTTTTGACGTTCTTTTGTGTCATTTGCTGCTGTCTGCTTGTGGCTTTTATGGGTAAACTCTTCACTGGGTGACAAACTGGCTGAATGGCGAAGTCCAAAGAGTGGTGGTGAGCAGTTAAATCCAGTTGGTAGCCAGTCACACTTGGTGTTCCTCAGGGCTCAGTAGCGAGGTCTGTTTTGTTAAATATCTTTAATGATCTGGACAAAGGAATCAGGTCCACCAAGCTGGGCAGGCATGCTGATCTGCTGTAGAACCTTCCAGAGGGATCTGGACAGGCCAGATTGATGGGCTGAGACCAACTGTATGAGTTTCAAGAAGGCTCACTGCCGGGTTCTGAATTTGGGTCACAGCAACCCCATAAAATGCTACTGGCCTGGGAAAGATCATCTGGAAAAGTTGTTCCAGGGGAGGTTTTGATTTGATATTAACAAAAAATTCTTCACTGAAAGGGTTGTTAAACATTAGAACAGACTGCCCAGGGAAGCTGTTGGGTCCCCATCCCTGGAGTTATTTGAAGTTATGTAGACATAGTGCTTAAGGACATGGTTTACTGATGGACTTGACAATGCTAAGTTAGCGGCTGGACTCAGAAGTCTTTTCCAACCCGAAAGATTCTGTGATTCTATGATTCTATTTTCCTTTAATATATGCAGTTTAAAAATAATATCAATGATTTATCTTTAAGATTAACCTTTGTGTCTGAAAATACAACTATTTCTCTCCATGGAGATAGATAGAGATTTGGGGTTGTTCAGCCTGGAAAAGAGAAGGCTCTGGAGGGACTTTCGAGCAGCTTTCCAATAATCAAAGGGGGCCTACAAGAAAGCTAGATGGGTACTTTTTACAAGGGCATGTAGGGATAAGACAAGAGGGAATGGCTTTAAAATGGAAGAGGGTAGATTTAGATTAGATACCCGGAAGAAATTCTTTACTGTGAGAGTGGTGAGACACTGGAACAGGTTGCCCAGAAAAGTTGTGGATGCCCTATCCTTGGAAGTGTTTAAGGCCAGATTAGATGTAACAATTCTCTTGTCACTTGTGATTGTCTTTAAAACAGTAGATAGGAATTTCAGTCTTCTTGACAGCTCAAAGAATGGAAAGTTCAAATGCATGTGACAGAGGTTAGGAGACTGTATGTTCAGTCTTCAGATTTTTCCCCAACTGGGGCTTCATACAGCATCTTTCTATTTCTACAGAAGAAGAGAGACACTAAATCTTTTTCAGATCAGCCTGAGCTGTTACTGGAAGCATACTTTTTAGATGTCGCTGCTTGTCTTGACTGCTTACAGTGTGCCTGCTTATGATCCTTTCTCTTCATATTGTTCATACCACAACTTCATTTAACATGTATCAGAAAAAACTTTATATGACAGGTTTTTTGAGTTTGTATCTTCACAATTCCTTTTGTAGCAGCAGTTTCTGATCATTGCTGTAAGAGGAAATAACGATTTTCTCAGAACTTTTTGCCTTACTGACGTGCATGGTTTATCAGCCTCACTATAGGTCACTTGCATAGTACAAAGTGAGCAATTATAAACTGAAACAACATGATTCAACTGGTGAATTAAAAATAATGGCATAGAATACACAAGATAGAACATTCTATTCTGTTTTAGTTTGAAGTACTAACAAGAAAAGAGTAGCTTTGCAAGATAATACCTTATGAAATATGATATTTAAATCAATATAATCTAAAAAATACTGTGAAATGTGTATTATTACATTTAACTTCAATGTTTTACAGAATGTTTGCATAGAAATAGTAAGATTAAGTGATAAAAGAAATAAAAACCTGGCCTTCTGAAACTTGGATTCCAATATATCTTGATCTGTTTTTTACCCACTGCTTTTACAGATAAAATCTGATGAGGAGATGAAAGAGAAAACTTGCAGTCATGACAGTGAAACCTGCTGAACTCTTATGGGCTTGACTATCTTAATGACTATTTAATTAAAAATTCTATCAATAAGTATAGAAAGATGAAAAGAATGAGATGAATGAAGATGAAAATTAAAAGAAAAATTATCCAGAAAGATCAAATATACTGAAAACATACCAAATTCTTCACTTCAGAATAATCTTAATTTTATAAATCCCCAGAAAAAAAACAGGCAATACAGACCTTACAGAGTTTAAGCCAGCCTGTGGTAGACTTGTCTGTCTCAATAAAGTTCACAGGCTTGTGAGTTGTTCATAAACACCTGAGAGTCCAAAGTCCCAAGTTTACAAGCCTCTGCCCTCTGCAAGATGTTTGAAATGAGATCTTTTTATACCAAACTTTAATATGGGCTAGTTGTTGTGGTTTAAGCCAAGCCGTATATCAGCCACGCAGTCTCTCCCTCACTCACACCCTTCCTCTCTCAGCTCCTGGAGGGATGGGGAGGAGAATAGAAAGAATACAACCTCCGGCAGGTTGAGATAAAAACTAAGGTGTGACAAATCACTACTGCTACCACCAGTAATAATAAAGATAAGGAAAATAACAAGGGAAGAGAATACAATGGCTCACCACCCAGCCCAACCGAGCAGTGATCCAGCCCTTCTGGAGTAACTCTCAGTTTACAACCTGGGCATGACATGCTGTGGTATGGAATACCTCTTTGGTCAGTTTAGATCAGGTGTCCTGTCTCTGCTTTCTTTTGGCTTCCTCTCCTCCTTGACAGAGAATGAGGTGAAAGTCCTTGGTCAGACTAAACATCTGAGCAGTAACTAAAAACATCAGTGTTATCAGCGCTGTTCCCAGGCCGAAAGTCAAAACCACAGCACTGCACCAGCTACTAAGAAGGAGAAAAAATGACTGCTACTGCTGAACCCAGGACAAGTATGTATCTGTACAGTCTACAGAACCACATCTTCTGCTTGATATCCTTTCTGAAAGGCTTCTGCAGCACAGGGACCATGATCCAGCCATGAGCATCCCTGGAAAGTTCTTGCTGATACATCTGCGTCCAGTCTGGATCCTTTTAATTCTGCTACAGAAAGATGACAGTGTCATGTGATAACCCCTGACCAACACAAGTACCCCTTATGACTTTTGACTTCTTGCAGAGGAACAACTTGCAGCTCAGAGTGCAGCAAACAGACCTAGAATAATAGACATAAAGGAGGATGTGATCCTGTTACTTTAACCTTATTACCTTAGTGTTTTTCACATTCAATATATTTATTCAAAGTGGTAACTGCACTGCAAATGTTGTATTTCAGTACCAGTTCTTTGCTATGACAAATTCAAGAGTTTCATAGCCAGCTGTCTGCAATGATATTACGCCTCAGGAGAAAACATCCTAACATATCAAAAAGTAGCTGATAGCCTTTGTGCAAGTATGGTACAAATTTTCTGCCTTATATAGAGCTTGTTTCTAAAATGCAAGGTCCCAGCAGGCACAATGAAAGGGTTTGCCATTTATAATGTAATTGTCACTCCAGATGTTCAGTCATGTATGTCATGGACATAAGTTTGGTGGCAAGCAGAGTTACAGTACACAAAATCTAAATTAACACAGCAGAGTACAAAGGGTGTTGAATATGAATCTGAACATGAGTCTTCCCTGGCTTGCAGTCATAGCCCTTTAGCTCCTTGTGTTTCACAATTCCTCTCATTGCTGAATGACATGACACATTCTTTCACTCTTAGTGACCCAAATACTTCTCCAGTGTAAGATGCTCTTCAAAATAATCAGCTGTCTGAGAAATCCACGCACCCCTGGCTGGTCCCCTCCTTGGTACAGTTTTTCTGTATTTTTATATAGGAAAATTTTGAATTGCAGAAACTTGTAATTGCTTTCAATTTCTCATCACTGACAGTAGGTTATAAAAGCAGGTAAAATAGTGTTTTACAACACAGATAACTCTTGTTTCCTGAAGAACCAATTAAAATACACAGTTCTGTAAACCCATCTCATTTTGGATGAAAAACATGACTCCTAAAATCAGACACAAATAGATGCACATGGAATAGTGTCTACCCATACCACCTTGTATGCTTCACAGTCTGCAGAATTAATACAACTGTACCTACTTCCCCAGAGGATGCTGAAAGCCTGGACTCTTTTACTTCCTCCTTAGTAGGTGACTCTCCAGAGAATTACTCTTTCACAGCACACTCGACTGCTCCACAGTGGGACCAGGGCAGAATTACACTTGCATAAAATGGGCTCTAGTATGTTGCAACTATGAGGTACATGTTGGTCTGTAAATTCTCTACTATAAAGTTCCTGGAATTTTTATTCCTCAGTCTTTGTGGATGTGTAATGGCCCTGTTGGCTTTTTATTAACCCTAACAGCCTTCCAAGTTGAGTCTTTTTACTCTTGTACTCTTTACTTTTCACTTTGTATTAACAAAAAAAAGAATTTTACAGAACAGATGAAGCTTTTCAGCAGCAAAAAAGATAATTTCAAAGCTTCCCAAAACACCTGCCTTCAAAGCCTGCTACGTCAAACAGCTGGCTGCTTTGCCCACACTTCAGAGCAAGTCTTGGCACCAAAGTGACCTGCTTTCAGTCTCAGGTACACCCAGGCTGGTTTTAAAGTTAATCCTCAATCTCCATCAGAGATGGCATAACCATGTTGTAGCATTTGGGTGGTGCAACAATAAAACCATAATCACCCACCTGGCTCTACTGCTCCTTCTTCTGAATCTCCAACGTAGTGAATGTTTACTGCAAAAAGCACCAATAAAGGCTGTAAGAGGATGTAGCAAGGAAAAGACATTAAAACACAAGGGAAGTAAACACAGGTTCTGTAATTATACTTTATTGCAGCTCTAATGCTTTGCCTGCTCCTGAAACTGCTTTAGCTAAGCTTGTTTGTTCCAGCCTTCTCTTTTTTGTACCACTTAATAAACACAAGAAACGTATATTTTTTTCTTGTTATTTTATTGAAAAGGTACATTTAAAAAAATACACAGACATTTTACTATTATGGATTGCAGATAAAGATGCTCTAAAAGTTAATTCTATTTTTTTCCTTTCTTCCACCTGTTGTCCCCAATATCACATGACTTCAGTCTGAGTACTGCATATTGATACCACCTTTATAAAAGGGCAGGGGCAGTAAGAAGATAGGTGGGACATTACTGCAATATATTCAGTAAACAGAGAATACAGTCAATTATAAATATTTTATGTTCTGTACATTATTGCATTAGGGAGCCACAACATTATGCAGCATCGTTACAAAGAAAACTAGATAGAAATGAAGAAAAAGATATTTACGTAGAAATATATGGATCCATTCTCTTCTTGAACAATGCATGTGAGCTGTGGTAATGTGCAACTGAAAAGCTTTTTTTCTCTTTAAACACTGCTTAGCAACACCAGTGAGGAAACAACAAAAATAAGTTAAAGTAGCAAACAAGTTGTAATCTTAACTATATGTTATATGGCTTTCTATTTTAATTTCTCTAAATAAACTGTGACACAAAAGAAGTAATCAAAAGCTTCAGCGCTGCATTGCTTTCAAACATTTGCACAGAAACTAAAAATATTAAAATCAGACGTGATACATCTTTAGTACTACACAAGATACACCAGTACTGGGACCTAGGACAGTACACAATCCCTGTCAACAAGAGCACACTTGGGAAAACAAAAACCCAAACCAAACAAAGGACGCAATGCATTTTTGAGATGTTATCCACAATCAAGCATTTGATTCATCTACCTTTCTTTCCACATTAGATTATACTCCATTGGTTTTCAGAGAAGTATTTACATAAGTGGGAGTGAGGAAGACCCTAGTTTTCAAGTCTGTCAGGAAAATATTTTACGTTCCTTGATTCCAAGGTGC
The DNA here is from genome assembly GCA_009867235.2 of Psittacus erithacus. NCBI lineage: Eukaryota > Metazoa > Chordata > Aves > Psittaciformes > Psittacidae > Psittacus > Psittacus erithacus. Next base: position 51,150 of record WYDI02141226.1, on the reverse strand, counting down.
ATTGAAAAAAATATTAATAAATGCATGAATCTTTAATGGTATAAATGTTATGAGCAATGAAGCTTTCAGCAAATCACTCTATCATGATTAAAATGAGAAAGAGAGAGACTGAGAGAGTTGTCAAGACTCCAAAATGCAGTACTGCCAGTGATGAGTTTTATGGTGTGGTTGGTTGAGGTGTCACGCAGGATGGCATTTCAAAAGAGAAAGACATTTTAAAATCTCAACTCCTTTCCTGTCTGTCTTTTACTCTTCCTACTGGCCATAGTCATCTCTTCTTCACATCAATAAATTAGTATGGTGCAAAAAGGATGGAGGCAGGTGTTGCCCGGATGGGACCATGGCCTGGCCTGAGTAGAGCTGGTGGTATTGCAGCTGCCTGGAACAAGGAGGCAGAGGGACGCGGAGGAAGAGACAGAGCTGACGATACAGCTGCAGCCGCAGCAAGAGGAGATGAAAGGAAAGCGGGTGCCAGCGGCTTAATCATGTCCTTCTGGAATGCAAGTTTTGCCTGGAATAAAACACACAAAAAAGCAATGTAAATACAGTTCTCCCCTTGGTGATTTTTACACAAGGGAAAAAATAAACCCTGACAAAAGGCACGCTGTGGTTTCTCACAGAAGCCTCATGTCAGCTGTTTAAAAATTTTACCCACATTGTCTTCTTACTCCCAGGGCAATTAAAGCAACTAAATCATATATGCAAAGAAACACAAGTGTAGGGGCAGTCGCACTGAAGTTTAGAAGGAAGCATCATTTGCAAGTGAACAATATTAAATTATGCAAATCATAACTGTGCAAGAAATTGAAAAAAACATGATTAAAACTTCAGTCAAAAGTCAAAATTTCCACTTGCAAAAATGAACTGTAGAAAAGGAGGGTGGTCAAGATGAGAAACTATTACTGGTCCAGTGAGCCTTTTACCTGCCAATGAAGAGCTGCTCTTTGCAAAATAGAAGTATTTTTTAAGATGAAAACCATAAAGAATTCTTTCTGAAAGAATTATTGCTGTTTATGATCTCCAATCATTGCTGGTGCTTGTGGTGAAAAAAAGCTAACCAGAAATTTATATACTACAGTCTCACTGAAAATGATTTGCACCACAATCCCACATTTACGGGGGCAAAGATGCTAGCGCCTTTCTTTTATTAATGGAGGTCTCTCCTTATGCAATACATTATAAAATGATGTATTACACAAGTGAATAAGATTAGTGTGTGCAGAACCTATCAAATGGGGAGACTCAGAGAGTCTCTGCATTTTCAGAGACTGCAGCATTTTCATTTGCCTCTACATAATTACAAAGATATATTAATATTTCATTGTTTAAAGGTTTTTCACGTTTCCTCTTGCACACACACATTTGCATCTTTCTCTTCCCAACCTGTAAATTGTTTTTGTGCCATAGGTGGCATGCACTTTTCCCTAATGAATAAAATACAGGCTGAGTCATGAGCAAATAAACATACAATCTGTGCTGTGCTAGAGCCAGCTTGAACTCCGGCTACAGCTGACTGGCAGAACCAGCTTGGGGAATTCCTGGAAATGTAGACGGGTGCAAAAGGGGAAGGTCTAGGGGTACAAAGGCAGAAGAGGTGTTTTGATAGACAGTGACAGACACAGCTGGAGCATGCAGAGAGGCAATCAATTCCCCTAAACACCTGATAAATCTTTTGCAGCAACTGAATGTATCTATACAGCACTCTGTTTTGCTGCATGCAGAGAACGAGCATTAGTATTTCTGTACCTTAACATCTTATGTCCTTTTTCCTGACTGCATCTATCATAACTGAGAGTTATCTCAGGTGCCCAGAAAAACAGTGTATAAACATAGCAGCCTTCAAGAAGCAGTGCAGTAGCTCAGCAGAGCCAGTACCTTTCCACAGGGCCACAATGGTTCATTCCCCATCCCACTGATTATTCTCTTCTTCCTACCAGTAAATAACACTCGCAGTGCTGTCTGCATGCCTTTGACTGGGCAGACAGACTGCATAACTATCTTCAAGTCTGATCCCTGAGCAGACTTAGCCTGCAGCGGGGGGAAATGCTGCAGAAGCGTCAGGTCAGTCACATTCCCCTCTCTGTGTGCTGAGAGTCCCCAGGGTCACAAATTCACACAGACAGTGATAAGAAATAGAAATACTTACTGCTAAAATACTTGGGCTGCGCTGCAGTTTGTTGTAGGGACTATATTTAGGTTTCATAGGCTTTCCTGCAACTCTGTCCTTATGCCTTCGGCTGGAAATATGCTGAAATAAATATCCTCACATTTAATTACCTGTTTAAACATTTCTCAGTTTTGAGTTTGAAATTGATTTATCAGCAGGATATGCCCAAGCCCCTTGTTTGTAAGACTAAGTAGGTTCTTTAGAGAGAGCAATGATGAGTTTTGCTAAATTAAACATAACAATTTGGAGCACATCAAATAGAGAATCAGAAGCTAATCAAATACAGTGAATTCTGTGATCTGAGACAGGCTCTGCAAATTATTGATATTTTGGTTGGTATTTCATTTTTCCATGAGAAGCTTTGAACCAGGCAGAGCTGTAATCACTAGGTCATAGGAATATTTGGAAGTAGGAAGTAAATTTCAGTCTCACTGATGAAGTTCAGTTGTATAAATAATTCAGTTTTAGCTGAAGAACCAGGATCCAGGGATATGTCTACACCATGCAATTTAATACTGTCTTAGAGATAACTGAAATAAAAGGGAATGAGAGAATACATCCACAGAGCACAGCGCCATCCAGTTAAGAGGTTCCCGTTTAGGTAACTGTATTGGCACAGCTCTGAACCCAGGGCTAATTGGCTCGGACAAAGCAGAGCTGCATGTTCATACAGATACACTGCTAATGATAACATTGCTCTACACAGTTCAGACACATCTGCAGTATTACCCTCCTGCTGATTGTTCTAAACCAACAGATTCAAGTCACATTCTCCTTCTCACATAGTATTAAAAAGTATCCCAGCAGACTGAAATAGCACCAAAATAGAATTCAGGGAATCTCAAACTAGAATTTCTTCCATTTAGGAGACCAGAGTTCAAATCTCTCTCTTGAGCAACCTTTTAAAACTAGATTTGCTGTGTTATTCATTGATACTGACACCTTGTCCACCTCTGCTTTTTGACTACTGACCCCACATTTTACCAGCTGAAACAATTAGGTGAACTAGACCTATAGTGAACTACTCAGAAATAGTTGTGGGGTGACAGAAAAGAAATACTAAGTTCACTTTTTGCCAAAATATCTTCACACAGACCTACACCCCAGCTACAATACTGCAACGCAATTAAAACCAACAAAGGATCCCCAGATACATGCAAGCTACCTGTTTAAGTTGAATTTCTGAATTGACATGGACATCACAGATTTCACAATGAAACGTCTTGTTCTGCAGTCCTGAGCCTTTACTGCCATTCTGCACCTTCAGACGGGATCCAGGTCGAGGGTAAGACTTGATGGGACCAGCACCATTCCGAGCCTCAACCATGGTCTTGTGCTTGGACCCTAAAGGGCAAGGAGGTGCTCATGTGTTAATGACCAGCAAGATAGTAATGGACCTTCTGCAACACATTTATCTTCAAGACAGAATGATTCAAATCACCACAGAATGGGGCTAATCATGAATCTGGTTTAGGTCAGTGCAGTTCCCACTTCCTTGATCTAAAGGGAAGCCAGACAATAAAAGAAGGGTTTGTACAAAAAGGGAACAAGAGGCATGCTGGACCACCACTGCCGGACAACCACTGCCTCTCTATTTGGAGGCAGCGTGTAGCTCTATGGCCAAGATGTTTGTTCTTCTGCCAAAATCCATATAGCTGGTGAATCACAAAAAAAGGCATAAGCCACGAGTGGGAAAGGAGCCACAGCAATCACTTAAAACCTGCCCAGAAGCACTAGTATTTCATTAAGTACCCTCTGATTTGGAAAAAATGGCTGCTTTGGCCATTTCAATGGCTTACAGCTGTAAAACCAGTTTCACTGGTTTGTTAACAAGCTTTACATGACCAGCACAGCACAGAACAGCCAGAGCACAATGGGAATGCTGCTTGTAGCCTTTTAAAGGGAACATATCTAATCTCCAATAATCAAAAGCTTCAGGACATCTAGGAAATCTAAGGAGCCCACCCTAAAATCATAACCAAAATTTCTATAAATTGTGCCAGAAAAACCCCAGAGAGAGGTGAAATATGAGAGAGAACTCTTATTAGAAACCTTAGTGTTACAGAAACCACTATGATCATTCCATGATCTTCACTATGGAGGCATGATGCTGACTAGGTAACATGACCTTGACGTTACCTTAACAGGATTTTGTCAACTAAAAGCTTATAGGGTACCTGAAGGATGGTTAAAAAACAAATTAAAGAGCTTTAATAAAATATCAAACACCATATATGAAATTGTCATTAACAGAAATGTTTTTGTAACTTGCCATTACAAGTTTCAGCTAAACAATCCTTTAGTGAAATGTGGCTACTACAGTGCCAGAAAAACAGCTTGTTGCACTCAATTTTAAAGATGATAACACACCACTGACTTGCACTGTTTACATACTCACCTGTATTGTGGGCTTCTAGTTGTGACAGGGAATTCACAGCCACTTTGCATAATGAACAGTAAAGTAGTTTTTTGGCTTTTTCCTCTTCAGACTCAGAAACTGTGTTAGCAGCTCCATTCGTGCTCTTGGAAGATGAGGCAGTTGTTACAGGCGCCACTGCCACCACTCCAGGTTTGGGAAGAAAAGGACCTGTTTCTGTACCAGACTGCTGACTTGCACTGTTGGGTTTCGCTTTCCCTTTATCTTCTAAAAGAAGCAAAATACGTATGTCGTAATATGCTGCACCAAAATTCACACAGTAATAGTCCTGTGGTTTTAGTGACCCTAACACAACAGGGGACTAATTCATCTCATTTTATACAGGACAGCAGCATCCTTGAAATCTTGTTAAAATCCTACCATGAAAACATGTAATTTGACAAAAGGGGTGATTTTCCTGCTTTAAAGGTTATCAGTGAATACCAATGACTTCAACAAATTCATGCCAGCTGTTGTTGCTGTCATGCTGCAGGTTTGGCCTGTTGAAAGGAGCCCAAGAAAGCCCAAAAGACAGCCAGGGTTAAGGAATGGAGAGCACACATGTGAGGCTTTCAATGGGGCTTACAAAAAAATTTCTAAAAAGCAATATAGTTGCTTTTGGAATGGTTCCAGTTTCTCAAAGTCACTGGGAGGACACTGAAAGGCTCAAGCACCACCTTGACATAGATATCCCTCATTTCAGTTACAGGAGTTAACTATGGTACTACACTACACACATGAACACAGCTACTAAAATTTTGTGTTTCCTTCCACAAACAATTCCCCATGTAGCTGGAGATCAGATGGCTCCGATGTGCATTCAGTGCATTCCTGTATCACTTCACAAGCATGAGTCAATCATCTGTGCTCCTGTGAGACAGGTAGGCAGGTATTACTTCATTTCACAGATGGTGATCACAAGGCAAGAGATTAAATGTCCCAACTGTACCTAAACTGGAAGTCTGTGCCAGAGCCAGTATTCAAATGCTCCTTGCCTATGTGATATCAGCTCTATGAGCTTCTTGCATTTTAAGCTATCCAACTGCAGGCCTTGTGACCACAAGCTGTACTAGTTGCCAACAGTAAAAGAAGCTCAGCTATTATGAACATGGGATGGGAAGGGGACAGTACAGCGGTGCTGGTATGAGCAACCCTGACAAAATGGACATAAGAAATGACTGTGTAAGTGACCCATTGCCACCCTGAATAATAGGAATCAAATATTATTACTAAAGCAAGTACTACCAAACAGCAACTTCTCAAAAACTACTTATATCCCATTTTAAACCTATGGTAATTTTAAGCAAAGTTGAACTTATTTGAAAAAACTAGGTCCCATTTTGAGCTTTTGGTTATTTTTAAATATGGGCCCTTGCATTTTATGTTTACAATCACCAAACTTTGTCTCAACACAACTCTGTATCAATCAGGCCAATGTGGTGCTACCGAGAATTCTGTAAACAGGACTTTACCCCCTCCAACAAACATGTGAGAGTGTGTATGAACTATGAACAGGCATCCTGAAACTAAAACCCACAGTTGTCAGTTTATTTTCCAGAAGTGCACTGCAGTACATCAATTTTGGGTTGTTAAAAAACATGAGAAAGAAAATTCTAATAAAAGTGGGGTTTTTTTGTTTTTTAAAAAAGTAATAAAAATACTTTGAAATTACATGATATAAACTATATATAACATTGTAAATGATCAAGTACTAAGACTACTATTAGGACCAAATTAAATATAAAACCAGCTTCTGAATGAATTCTGGTTGATAAAGCATGACAAAAGAAAGTGATGTTAAACCATTGTTCATAGACTATTCCATTTTAATGTCCCTGTATAATGTGATAAGTTATATCTGCAAAATCTAGAACATAATATTTGACTTGTGTGTCTTCATAAAATACATGGGTTTAGTAAACAGCATTTTCTAACATTCTAAATTAAAGAGTTTTCAATACAGAAAGTTCTCAGAGATGCTAACAAAAGGAAAAATGCAACTGCTGTTATTTGTGAATTCACATTACAGGAAAATACACTTCTTGTTGTTCTATGCAGTATTATGCCAGACTGCAAAAGGCACAGTACCGGGATATATGTGAACCTGAGTGCAATAAAAGAATGTCCCTCAGTGCTTTGCATTGCAGGCCTTAAAAGAATAATACACCTGCAGAACTGCAAGCTGTATGTTAATACATAGTGACTACACTTTTAATTTGATTTTTTAACGTTTCCCACATTTATGGGTTGTTTTGTTTCTCATTTTGGTGTTTTCTTTGTTTTTTAATGTAAGCATAAAGATTTGGTGCTTTTGAAGCACTTTCTGGAGATAGAAATCACTCCTTCCTGCGAGAGAGTACAGGAGGGGTAGCAAGAACACCAGAGGATGCACACTAGAGTGGACCCCTGGCCTGAGAGACTTCCTCATTCAGCAAGAGCACCATTTACACTCTGGCCTGCGGCCCCTGACCTTGTGGTTCAAACTGTCCACAATAAGAGGGAGCAGATTTGTATTTCTTTGTTTTGCCATCAAGCATCTGTACAGTGAGATCCTGAGCAACGGACTAAGATCCATTTTACAAAGGCTGCCAATTACTTTCTCCGAGCAATGATTTTCCATCGCTGACTTTAACAGATGATTGAAAAATGACAGACTTTGTTCCCCACTTCTCCTCACTTAACCAGCCAGCAGCTGATGTAGTATGTCAGTTTTAAAATGTTCTCTAGGTTACAATGTTTTCATGTAATACAAAGCAATTCTGGAGCACTTAATGCACAACAAGCTAACAAGAAAACTTCTAGAAAAACAGAAGTTATCAGCATCCAGCTGGGCTCAATTCTGCCAGTATCGCAGCTTTTGGAAAGAACCTCAGTTCACATAATAATTCCATCATTTGGAAAGCTTCCTGACACAAATAAGCTCTTCATTGATGAGGATGCATAAGGAGAGATGTACACTCCTCTATGAATTAATGTTTCCTTCCACCATTCTAAATATTTAATGCAGAACATCTTCAAAGATCATAATTGTAAGGTTATTACACAGTTTAACTCCCACAGAAAGTACACGGAGCTAAGTGCATATTTGTCGCTGCAGTGGGGCCAGAATTGGGTTTTCCTGGCTTCTAAAATCAGAAGATTGCACTTCTCCAAATGCACTTTTGATAACAGCTTATGTGTTTTCAATTCACAGAATTCAAAACACCATTACTTACAGTTTTACGTTTGAGACAGAAATGCCAAGTACTCAACTATGCAAAGCATAGGAAATGCAAATCACATGTATATACAAAGCCCAAAGAAGATTATTCTTTTATTTGTACTTACAGCACAGAGCTAACAATTAATATCTCCATGTAGAAACCAGAAATGTAGCTGTTAATGCCTGTACCCATATACATATATATATATATTTCCAAACTGTAATCACCCTCTGAAATACATGTGGATGGCTAGATGCAGCTGTAGGATTATAGCCCTCTTGCTATTTCTGAAGGCAAGTGTTATTCAGAAAAGGCTCAAATTTGCTCCAATTTCCACCTGGGCTGAGTCCACACAGCCTAACAGAGCCAAGCAGAGGTCACACAAGTGCATGAGCAAATTCATCCTGCCCAGGATCAGGGATGCACCAGCTTCTGCTGCACAGCTCAGCAGAGCACAGCTGGAAGCATGAGACCACAGTGGTATCAACCCTCTCCCAGACAACTGCAGCTGTGAGTCAACCTGAGTCAGGGTCAGGTTGAAATGCTCATATCATAACTCACGTGCAAGAGGTCCATTGAAAATCTAGCCTTTACTGTTGCATTGTATCCAACTATGTCATTTTTCAACACAGAAAAGCCATATTTCATCTCTGTTAAATTCCTGTCTTTAAATTAAGTCTTCCTTTTCCTCAAGACTCTGGAGAAGTAAATCAATGGTTGTTACTGAAGCCTGAATTCATTTTGAAAGACAGCCCAAGGAAAAAAATAAAGCTAATTAAGTATTGCTTTGGGCTCAGTGATATCAATGTTCTTGTTGTCTACTTACATTGTTTCAATTCTGCTTTGAAGCTGTTTTCACAATTTCTGGTTTTTGCCTTATGTTTGTGTCAGCACCGTGTTAAAATTCAAGACTTATTTATCTAATTAGCACTGCCTCATTTCAACTTTACATAACAAAGTCAGAACACAGTACACAATAACATCTGACAGGTCCAAGTCCATCAAGCTCTAGCTTCCAATGCAAGATCAGCTGAAGTGATTTAATGACCATTGCAGGTCATGCGACTCTCACTACAGTTGCAATGGCATAAGCTATAGGACCTATCTTCTAATACTGAAATGCTACTTCAGCTGGATTCAGTTTCCCCTAGCTCAAAAAGGGGAAAAAATATTACCATAAACCTTATTCCCACTAACCTCGACCTGCATCTCTTCTTTCCAGTTATTTTTTTCCCGGTGAACAATTGAATGTGAATGTTCTGCCCCGGTTCATAGCCCGGCGATGAATTCAGTCCATTCAGAAAGCAAAAAGAATACTTTTCTTTATCCCCCGAACCATTCCATTAAGCAGTTCAGTTTATGTGGTACCTTTAAGAGAGTTCACTTTGTTTACTTTGTGATTTGTATGAAGTGTTTACAATTTTATAATGTATATATATTTGCACATTACGAAGTTATACTGCAAAATGATCTCCTACCATACCCAAACCTGCCTACAGGTATTGCTTTCTAGAGCTAGGAAACAACTCCTTTTATTTTTGAGTGACAGTGATGATTTCAGTGCATGTTAGGCAGAAGTTGTAATTGGACTTCATACTGAAAATATACATGCTATTTTCAATAGAAAAGTAACTTAAAGTTAAGACCCTTAATTCAAAATTGAGATTCTAAAAAAAATAAAAACAAGGAGAATTCTAAAACTACTGTAGAAATCCAGAAATTCAAATGATAAAGGTTTTCTGTATCAATAACACTCATGAATACTTACATCCCGCAACAGGCCTATCTGCACAGTTTTTATCACTGAAGATACACAAGACATAACTTTGCAATAAACTATTTCACAACAGCTTGTTCAAATAGCAGTTGAAATTAAAATATTATCCAAGGTAAAAATACACTTGCAGGAACCCTTTCCAACACATATGCTAAAAGCTTTTAGATAACAGAGTTCTGCTATAATTCTAATAACCCTTAAAAAACTGTCAGGTAAATTGTCTGCCTGTATGTATAACAAATAAACCTGCTCTTTCCACCAGAAACTGAGACTATTAGTGCTGAAGCACACAGACAGACAAAGAACCTGGGACAGAGAACAGCCTTCCAGAGTGGCACTGGCTGAAATGAAGGCAGCTTCCCATCCGCAAGAGACCATGTTTATAACCATGCACTGCCAGGCTTCAGCTTCACACCTTGCCTTGTGCCAGGTCCTTCACTGCATCCCCCAGCTGCAGGCACTAAACAGCAGCCATACACAAAGTACTTACCACATAAGAGCAGCACAGACATTGTAGAGTGTCCACTGCTGCTCCAGACAACCCTACACTGAATCTCTTTTGAGAGATTTGCTCATTTCCTGTCCTAAAAACAGAGATTTGTTTTTATAATTCTTCAACCTGCTTGCGCAACAGAACATACTGCCAGGTTAAAAAAGAGCATAACAGAAAAACTATTTTCAGCAGTCTAGATACTTTTTATTCTCCTTCATAAAGGTAAGAATATAGTAAATACTTGTGTTCTTTTTCCTCTTGAAAAACTTGAAGCAAAGAGCCATGCAACTTCCAGCCTAAACCATCTGCATTAGGAGAAACACAGCAACAAAATAATTTACTGTATAACTCAATCACTGCATGGTTATCAAGGATATACAACCAGTGAGTAGAACTGATGCATGTTTAGATTCAAATCCTTTGGTGCACTCAGCCTTATTTACAGTAGTATGTTACAATACCACATCACTACTAAAAGAATGACACTTTAAAACACAAACAGCCTGATCACCCTGCACACTTTCAATTAATTTCTGACTATGCCACTCATACAGTAACTAAAACCGAAAGTGATTTCTGAGAGGAAGGGTTTATGCTTTATTTATAGGTTACTAGAAATGTAGTGCAAAGACTGTTGTATTCATAGAAGTTGCGTTACAGGAAACTGGTATTAGTTTGAAGTGTTGATTTTGGAGAGTAATTGAGACTTGAAGGTAAAGCAATCATATCTCCCAAACCAGCAGAGCTGTACTAAGTGAACCGATTTTCAGGTTCTCCCTATAATTTCAACAGCTCTAAATATGCCCATGCATACTGGGCTGCACTGAACAACCTCTGAAGCATGCAGTGATTACAGAATGGGAAGAGGAAATCAATTAGACTTTCAGACTGTCATATAAACTGTGTAGCAAAGGTGAAATTAGTTGCATTAATTATAGCTATATCTATTTCAAGAAATTTTGCTGAAAAGCTTATCATTGTAGCTAAAGTGGCATCAATAAGCACACAAAAATGTGCTTATTGAAAAATAAAATTCTCAGTTAAAATTTGACATGTCAAATGCTTGGCACATATGACATTAAACTAAAAAGTAACTCTTATTTCCCAGTATGTTTTTTCTTCCTGCACTGATTTATAAAATATGCTCATTGACAATGCTGAAGAGAAGTGAGTTACTTGACTAAAATGACTAAAATCTATCATTTGACAATGCTGTTCTAAGCTTTTTGCATACAGAACAATAAGGTGGTCCCCTGACCAAGTGATTTCCAGTTTAAGAGCAGAGATGAAAGCTGCAGACAGATATGAAATCATCAGAGAGACAGAACAACCAGTCACCAACACAGGCACTGGTGTGGCAGCCAAACTTCTCGGAAGCCTTTTTCTGTTTTTCAGTCTATTATAGAGAAAGATATTTTCAGAGGTGATAGTAACAGAAGTAAGTTAGCAGGGAGCTCTTCACAAATAGGACCAGGAAAAGCAGGAAGCTGTTTGGGAAGCTGGTTTCAAAGGCTGATGGGTGGTAGCTGCCAGTCAGCATCTTCAAAGTACATTACAAAAGACATACAAAGTTATGGAGAGCTTTGAAAGAGGAGGATGTGAAGAATCTGCAGAGAGAAAAATCAGTAGCTGTACTACAGAATTTTGTAACAAAATTTGCAGCATTTAAAACAAACACATGAAAATAGAGAGATCACAAAGAGGTTACAAGCCTGATGGAAAGTAATTAAGGGAGATGTTAAGAAACCCTGTCAAAATAAAAATCAAGGTGGGAAAAACTTACTAGCCACACTGTACTTGAAAGGCTGCCCAAACAAACCCTAGGACCTACCCTGGGACACAAGTCTGGGGCAGAGGGGACCCACAAGTCATCATATTGCAAACAATAGTTGCTGTACAACCCTTTGCCCTGAAATAAGATATGGAAGGAGAAGATCATCTATGACCAAATTAATAAAAGGACAAGACGGGCCTCCTTCAATATATTAGCAGAAAAGCTACTGAATAGAACAGCAGACAATAGCCCTGGTAAGAAAAGTAAGTTTCAAAACTTTGTTCACAAAAAGTCTTATCTTCTGCTGGGTCACACTACTAGGAAAGAATAAAGCATGCACTTAATTAATTACCCATTTTATAAAGAAAAATATGAACATGAAGAGTAATATATGCCATAAAGGCAATAGCAGGCAAGCAATTTAATCACTAACGGTCACAACCTTTACAGCATTTTTAAGCACTATGTCCTGCATCTCAGAATCACTCAAAAAACCCCAACAAAAAGCATTACATTATTTCTTGACACTCATTGAGACAGAATTACCTAACTTTGATAAGGGAATTCAAAATCTTTTTTGTTTTATCTCCACATTTGCTGAATAATGAGACTCTAATGGCTATCAGACAAAATACCTACATTCTCACCAGTTGTGCAGTCTTCTGAGAAATAAGGCTGAAAAACCCGTAGGGCTCTGCTCTAGAAAAATTCCACTGCAAACTTACATGCAAATCAGACAGCACAGCATATCTATTAACCCTTTGATTACCTTTAGTTTTTGTAAAATGTCTTTATTGTACTTCAGGCCTGTCTGAAAAATGGGCAGGTATTATATAGTGAAAGGTTGTTACATGAAATAAATCTGCTTGACACATTCTAAAGACAATCAATTTTTTTTCTGTACAAAGATGAGAAATAAATGGAAGCTATAAATATAAAGCTTTTCATCTGAAACAAAAATGGGTACTGAAATAAGCTACAACATATTTTCTCAAGATACTGAAGCTACATCAGAAAATGTCTGGATGCCTTTGCAATATTGAGCGAACGCTGTAGCAAAGACTGATTATTTGATTAACTGCATCACTACCCTCCAGCAGGCCGAGCTGAAGTATATTTTCATTTCAGAAGTATTGCTTGCTTGGCTGTGGTACAACTGTGATGTTGATACTTAATTTCTTAGATATTTCATTTCTGATTTGGTATACTAAAGACTCCAGGGAATTTTCTCATGAAGGAACTTGTTATTTTTTTTAGAGTACAGAAATATTTGCAACTGATCAGATTTAAGCTGTAATATTACGAAGGTTTGGTTTTGAAATTTTGGATGGGTTTAATTTTTATGAAAGCAGACTGATGAGAATTAGGAAATATCAGAGGTACACACAGTTTTTCAACTGTAAAATCTTGGCCTGCAGATCTATTTCTGCACCTATTTGTGCACCTTCCTGAACAGAGAGTGCCTGCTGCTTCAATTACTGAGGTGTCTGGGATGATCCCACTATATAACCTACAATTTTTAGTTAATTATTTGTACAGCTGGGGATTCTTGGAGAACTATTTTTGGTTGGCTAGCTTCTGTTTTAGATCTGGTTTAGTGACCAAGATCCAGAAAATACTGGGTGCACTCACTGGAGGTGTGTGTGTGGTGTGGTCTGAAATATGCTGGTACATACATAAAAAGCATATATCAAGAGTAACTGTGCAAAAGTTGTTGCATATTGACAAAGGACATTTCCACTTCAAAATCTCTTATTAATATTTCAACACAATGCAATTTCTCTGTGCAAAACCAAAAGGAACACAGAAGGTTCTGCACTGTTAACCAAAATGCAGGAGTGTATGTACTATGCCTGGAGTAAACAAACTAACTTGAAGCAACTTGTGTTACTTCTACATTACACCTGCTTGTCTTCAATTCTGCTTTTTTAGAGAATGCAGGCTATATAGGACTTCTCTTTTCCTCATTTCAAAAGAGATTAATACAATTTCTTCCCCCACGCATGGCAGGGGTGTGGAATTAGATGATCTTTAAGGTCATTTCCAACCCAAACCATACTACAATTCTATGATCTGGGTAAAAGTATATGTTTTTGCCGGATACACTGTATCTTTTTTGACACCAGGTATCTATTATTTTGTAAACATTTTATACTCCCATTACAGACTCTACCACTTTTATTTTAGAGGTCCTGGAATGCAAACTTTCTGTAGTACTGCACTGTCTTTTTAACATTTTAATAATACAGGAATGCTTAGAAAAATAACATTCAAAGATTACAACAAACACACTGTATTCTTCCCAGTCATCCTTCACTTCCACTTAAAAATGTCTTGGTTCATCTCCTCAACTATAAAAATAACATTACTCCTTCATCTGTGAATCTGAAATATATTACTAGAAACACACTGCACTTGCCATTCATGGAAAAAAAAATAAATCTTAAAATCCTACCCAGAGCTGCTAGAGTGCTTTGGAACCCAATACAAAATTTATAGATGTCTCAATAAATGAGTCAAGAAGAACTGACAATCTGTATGCAAGTACGTTCTCTCAGGCCCATGTCTGAACTACTTTCTTGGTACTTGTCCAGACAGAACTGCCATTGAAATTAACTATGAAAAATTAATCTTCATTTAAGTAAAATGACATATATAATTGCGCATTCTCACTGACTTCTGTACAGGTTTGCCTGAGAACTGAGAGTATTAAGTCATGCCTTCAAGATTTGACAAATAAATTGGGTTTCAAATAGAACTATCTAACAGACACCAAAATATTTTCACTCTCCTTGAAAATATGCAATAAGGAAATAACATGTAACCTATTGTTTGTACGTATAATTTTTATCAAATAGGAAATGTAGTATAATTCTCATACCAAGTCAATAATGCAGATGTAGAACTAAGGCTGGAAAGATGATAAAAGAAGATTTTTCAAAAGGCCTATTTAAATATCTGATGCGCCAGCCATGGATATTTTCGCTTTTGTTTTTGATTCAAGATCTCTGAACGTTCTGTATCAAAATCAACTCATCAACTTCTTGGTATCGCAATTGCCTGCCATCCCCTAGCAACATGCATTTTCCTTTGTGTTCTAAATGCTGCTTGCATTTATGTTACAGAAACAAAGATAATTATGAGTAAAAGTAATATCGACAAAAACAAAACAAACCAAAACCAATCAAGCCACATTACTAGTTGTGTGGAACGTGCCACTAGACCAGCTTGTACTCTGAGAGGTCTTCTACTTACTTTCTCAGTTGCTGAGAAATACAGAAAAAACCCCAGCAGCCAGCCAGTTTTCTCCAATTTCAAGTACATGTTTTCCAGAAAAAAGATTAAACAATAGAACATTTATCTTGTTTAGGTGCAAACCCAATGCATACTGAAGACACAGCATGGGGCCTGACCAATTCTTTTACATTTGAAGACTAAATTCACTTAAAGGCTGACAGAAAAAGAGGATATTTAACTCAAAATTTACAGACTCAACACAATCTTTAACTTTGGCACAACTGGACACAGACAAAGCTCCATTCAGCTACCAACTGTATGAGTAATGGCCAGCACTTTGTGATTATGTGAGAAAACTAAATGTCTGGCATAAAAAAAATAGCCTTACTTCTTGAGCAGTATATTTCTTAAACACACTGTGTGAAAGTATTAGGTACAGATAAAGCTATTCCTCCCAGGCTTCTTAAAAAACCAGCAGCTGTCTTTTTTTGGGAGTTTTCCATTGTAATGGATTTAAGGGGCTAATTTCAGTCCTGTGTCATCTAAAAACAAAAAACAACAAGGGGCTTGGTTCACGAATTAGTTTTTTCTTAGTCAAATAATACTGTCATTCGTCATCAAAAATAAAAACCATCTTTAGGTGACAGAAGGGGATATTTTATTTCTCCCATTTGCAGTCTTCACAAAATCTCATCACATAACCCTCACTTCTTAGGATACTTCTGGATTACTTGTCTTCCTAATGTAAAATTGCAGAACAGATTAGTGACATTGGTATCTTGGTCTTAACACGTTTGTCGGCCACTTCTTTTTTGTCACACTTTTTTGCCTTCTCCATTTCCTTCCTCAAGACTCATGAATCCTTGCAATAGTATGCTGTAAAGACAATGATGAGTAAAGAATGATGCGATACATAATAATTCTGATAGTGACACCTCTCTGATATTATGTCCTCTATGGAAATATACACATATATGCTAGTATTATTAGTTATTTCATATTCATCTTACTCCATTAGCATCTATCACTCCATCAAAAAAAATATTTGGATAATCTGTAGGCACATCATTAGCAGAACAAGCATAAAAATAGATGCTTCATTTCACAATATAAAAGATGTGTTGAAAGATTCAATGTATATAAATGTATTCTTCAAATGACCAAAATCATGTAGCTAAAAAAAAACCCAAAAAACCCAACCAAAAACAAAAGCTGAGAGTATCCCTGGCTCTGCTCCCACTGTCCAGCAATATTAATAGAGTCAATCTTGCTTGGCCTAATGCCTGTTTTTACATCTTTGCAAATTAAGAAAAACTTTGTATAATTTTAAGGATGCTAATGAAAAAATATGCAATGAAATTCCAGTTTTTAGAACTGGAATGAGTAAAATTAATAGTGGTATAAAGTTTTAGTGATAGAGGACTGACGGATGAATGCTCTTACTTCATCTTACAATATATTTTTGATGTAGAGATTCTGCTTAAGTTACTGCAGGAGAAAAAGCTTACAATTTCTTCAAAACAAAAGCCTGCTTGCATATTTTTCTGATTGATCTAATAACTGGGGAAAGAACAGATTGACTTTTTTCAATTTGAACATGAATTGCAGCAGCTCATCAATGCAATTGTGTGTCATGGTTTAAGCCCAGTCGGCAACTCAGCCATGCAGCCACTCTCTCACTCTCTCCACCTTTCCTCCCTCCCTGCTCCCGGAGGGATGGGGAGGAGGATCAAAAGAATGTAACTCCCACGGGTTGAGATAAGAACAGTCCAGTAACTAAGGTATAACACAAACTACTGCTGCTGCCACCAATAATAATAATGATAAGGGAAATAACAAGGGAAGAGAATACAACTGCTCACCACCTGCTGACCAATACCCAGCCTGACTCGAGCAGGGATCTAACCCTTCTGGGTAACTGCCTCCAGTTATATAGTGGGCATGACGTGCTGTGGTATGGAATGCCTCTTTGGTCAGTTTGGGTCAGGTGTTCTGTCTCTGCTTCCTTCCGGCTTCCCCTCCTCCCTGGCAGAGCATGAGACTCAGAAAGCCCTTGGTCAGACTAAACGTTACTGAGCGCAGCTAAAAACATCGGTGTTATCAGTGCTGTTCCCAGGCTGAAAGTCAAAACCACAGCACTGCACCAGCTGCTGAGGAGGAGAAAAAATGACTGCTACTGCTGAACCCAGGACACTGTGTCAGCCTAAGAGTTTATTTTTCAGTTAATGGCACCTATAATCAGTTTTCAGTAGAGGTGCAGAATTTGATATGGGCTAGCTCACATTATAACGAAGAAGCTGAAGAAACAACTTAAGACTTCCAACAGCTCCCAGGAGTTTATCAACACCAAAATGTGCAGAATGACTGCTCTTCCTTTCAGGTTGTAAGAAACACACATGGCAAAGATGAGGCTTGAATAACCACTTTTGTAAAGCATAAATAGTAAGAGTGACAAGGAAGGAAGTGTTTAAAGATCTAACCTATTATAATGATTTTCTGTTAATAGACTTTGATTTGCTAATTATCCTTTTGGCTAACCTTTTATTCAAAAAGCATAAACCAGATAGCAACTTCCTGAAACAGCTGCTGAAATAACTCACAAAGAAATGCCTGGAAGCTATTTACTACTAAATCCAATATAGGCGTTACATGTGTCACTGACAGCGTATTTTACATACCAATACTGATAATATAATGTTCATAGAAACATATGCATGGTACTTTCATTAGCATGTCCATGATGAATTTATGAGTATTAATTTTATTTTATATTATCAACTATAAAAACTCTGTTGACAAGCAGCAAATTCTATACCATGCCTCTGCCTCTGTTTTGGGGACAGCTTCAACAGGCAGCAATATACAGTGATCTTCAGATGGCTGTGAAACATTGCAAAGAAAACCAAACGTACCATCCTCAGAGGGTTTAATGAAAAAATGCCCTTGAAATGATTCTCCTTGGTGGCTAAATCTGATTGAATTTACTACTTAGCTGACCATAAACTAAAGCCTTTATTTAACAGATATATGCCTGTGCTTAGCAGGCACTATATGAATGCACATAAACACAGATGCATGATTATTTTATAGAGCATAACTTCAGCAGAATTCTTTATGTAAGCACAAATGTGAAGAACTGATGAGGCTCATCAGTAGCTTTTGACGGAGATTAGACATAATGACAAGCATCTTTGAGGGGCGTAAGACAGAAATTCTAAATATGGCTCATTGACATTGAGGGACAGCAAGCTATACACATCCTCATTGTGTTCCTGTCCTAGAGCCTCTCTCTTGCCCTGCCCCATCCTCAAAATTCAACTTTGCCACAACATATTTTGAGGTCCAGAGCACTTGGGTACATTAGAAAGAATTAAAAGATTGAAGAATAACTGCCATAAAAACACCCTAAACTTTGAGATTCTTATAAAGATATCTGTATGACAAATAACCTAGGATTCCCCTGAACAGTAATAATCACAGTTCAGCAGTGGAGGCTGCGTGTTTCTATCTCCTAGCTATTGCTGAAGTATTATCTAAAAAAAATTTGGTTGGAGCTAAGCAAACAAGCCATTCCTTTAAAATTAGTGGAAAACAAGGTGATAAATGAAAATAAATGTTAAGGTGAAAAAGGATTTTTAAGAGAACTGGCACATTTTTTTAGGATTTCTTTAAGTACAGAGATGCATATGGAAAAGTTTAGAATTTAAGCATTGGCAGAAAGATTTTTAAATAAGCAATGAAAGCAACATGACTAAGGGAGTGTCCTGATGGCAGACTTGCAAAATACAAACTGAGCCCTCCCTTGGGACATGACACCTCATCAGTAGTTGATGAATAAACAGCACTGGTAATTGGGACACTGGAGAAATCCAGCCCATCAAAATCTTCCTGAGTAAATGTGATTCAGTGCTCTGCACTCTACTTCAGGAGCAAAAGGAAAAACCAGGTTTTTTGTCAAAGCACCCACAGAAAGCCCTTAATGACCTAAACTCCACAGATAAGACCTCAAGGTCAACATTTCTAAGTCTGATAAAACTTGGAGTTGCCAGTCCTGTCCAATAGGACAACTAATCACCATATGTCTACATGACATCAAGAGGCATTTACTAGGTCCATCAACATGTCTGGGCTGTTTTCAAAATGTGAGCTAGCTCATTTACTGTCAGATACTCTATGGCACTCCAGCATGACAACTTTTCTTAGAACAACCTCCATCTGGTTTTAGTTATACAGCTGTAATGACTGGAATAACTCTTACAGGGCCCGCTTAGGATTGAGAGGCTGGCAAACAACTTTGCAGTCACATCCCTTTCCTGCTGTCCTTGCCATACACAGCAGATCAGCATATGACTGCTCATGTGCTGGAATGTCATCACCACAACCCTGTGAACTGCCCTGAGACACAGCTACAGGATAAAACATTAGTATGAGCGGTCAAGATTTGAAACAGGATCTAGCAGTTGGCCTAGTTAGGTGCATAATTTTGCTTATTCCTGTACCAGCTGAATAAAAAAGAGTTTTCATAGTGCATCCAAAGGGTTTATTTGTACCTACCAAGTACAGGCTGGCAGAGCCTTCTGCTCTTATTTGAATGAGGACTGAGCTTGAAATGTTTGTATCTATCATTTCAGAAAAAGCCCTCTCTGGCACAAAGGAAACAGAGCATATTTTGACTGGATCAAGGACAGAGGAAAACAAGCAGGCAAACAAACAAAAAAACCCCAAACCAAACAAAAAGCCCCCACCCTTACTTTTATAATCTGAAACCTGGTTTTGACTCTTTTGAGTAGCTCAAAACACTTGCCTCTACTTCCTGACTTCTATATCAAAGCAAAATGCAAAGAAGGTGATACCACATAATCTGTCTGCTTCATTTTGAACCATTTATTTTGATTTGGAAGTATGATCAAAGTATTCCTCTTTGCTTGATAAGTAAACAGTGACATTTCAATGCAGTTATTAACATATGCATTCCTAAAGGACTCATCACTGTAAGCATCTAGGCTATGCTAACCTGGGATCACAGACACCATCTTCTATTGCATTCTCAGGCTATATTTAAAACACACTCTACATATTCTGTTATGTACTGGTTACTACCCCTGGCCTTTTCTAAAGCAATGCCATACATATACGCCATAAATATATGCATACTTCTGTGTGAAGCCATCCTGAAAATCCTGGGCTTCCACAGGGAGGGAAAGGAATCTTTGCCTCACATGAAAGAGCAGCCCCCAGCCCTGCTAACACTGCTGTTCCGTAACCATGTCTCAGAGCAGCTACAAAAAAGCTTACAGTGTTACAGTAGTGTTTTTCTACCCTGTGAAACTGTGGTATAACTATTACTAGGCTTTTCCAGGGTGGTTAGAGAAACTGTGTGGGAGACAGGTTATGAAAGGGTCCCCAATGGACACCTCCAAGCTACAAATACACACTAGATCAAGCAGACATGATCCAACAAGACGCAGGGGAGCAACCACCTCGTCACACATCATCTTTGGCATTTTCTTCTTGTCTGCAGAAATAGTGACCAGGATAGGATGGGGATACTTACAAGTATCAATAAACAAGTATTTTTTAAATGGTGAAGAGTTGTGTGCTTTGAAAATAAGATCACACAGTAGTCCAGTCATGTTGGGGTGCAAAACTTGTGCTATCCAACCAATCCATATCCACTTACCTGAGGTTGCAGCCATTTCAGCAGTACAGTGTGGGAACTGCAAGCCGTCCTGTTCCCTCTATGTGGATAATTGAAGAAGAAGAAGAAGAAGAAGAATTGCTGATAGTGCACCTGGGTCTTGAGTAAGCCAAAGAGTCTTTGGGTGCAAGGTCGGGCTGGGAAGCAGCCTGGGGAGTGATTGCTTATAGAATGGAACTTACAGTGACTGAAAGCAGTCACTGGGAATAATGTAGTTGCTGTTTGGCTTCATGGCTAGGACCCGTATCTGTACGCTATATATTAGCATGCTTGAGTGAATAAAGTAGAACTAGTTGTGAAAGCAGTGTGTGTGTGTGCGTGTTTAGCCTCTTTCTTTACAGACGCTGCAGTACAGTACCATGGCTTTATCATTACATGTTTGCTGATGATCAATTTACAGAAGTAATTTCTGAGTCATAACATATTAACATCAGCAGGGAAGACCATTCTCTCACAATTTGGGCATCTTCATGCTAAGACAGAGTTCTAGAGTCACCCTTTTCCATTCAGCTGTGGCCACTTCTATCTGCAGGAGCCCACATTCTTCAGGAAACTTCCCAAAAGACCTTAAAGATTGATTTAACTTTTGTAGCTCTACCAGCAGTCAACTTTTCAAGTTGAAAGGAACAGCTGCAAAGATTGCTGCATCATAAGTTTTGAAAAATAAGGACTGGATGAATTTGGGTTTTGCCTTTGATAGATTCATCACACAAGCTCAGCTAACAGTGACATTATTTTCCTGTTACTACTACAATAGTGACTTCTGAAAAATAGGTGTTCTGGATACTGTGTGTGACCTACAGAAGACATGGTTCTGTAGCAAACTTAACTTGACCTTTTTAGTTTAATATACAGAAACTTCAGTCTGGAGAGCTCCAGATCATTTACAATTATGCCACTCAAAATGACAGCACATTAAAAAGGCTGCTACTCATGCCTGTTGTCTCCTTTTAATAGCAGACTTTCATATGAGAATAGTAGATTAATTTTATGAGTTCACTATAATACTCCCTTCCCATTCTTCACTAATACCAGTGGAAATGCAGTAAATAAAGGAACATAAGAACTTGAAACTCTCTTCTCCGTTTAGGTTCTCATTCTCCTCTTCCACACCCAGGAAAAGACACGAGGAATGACTTATTTCTTGATGGACATTTCTCAAGAACTTAGCAAGTTACCAAAGTACAGTGGATAAGCAACAGCTCCACAAGTAGTGAAATTTAATTCTCTTCCTTGATTCCATTTAGCCCTAACCTTATGTTCTTCTTATAGAATGTTTTCAGACCTACATTACACATAAACACTCTCAAATCCCCATCCTGAAATGAAACATAGTGCCTGGCTAGTCTGCCAGCTAAGCAAAACAGAGCTCACACCACAGCTCTTTCAGGATGGACCATAAGTTAAGGCATCTCTCTTACCTAGGTGCCAATTTTCATCAGACTTACAGAAGCTTCATTAAAGCCTCTGCATCTCAATATTTTTGGTCTCTAGGCAATATAGTTGAAGTTATGAAGAAAGGCTCAGGTAATAACAGAGATAAGGGCAGATGATAAGACATAAGTTTCATTTCCTCTGGAAATGAGGATAAAAAAAACATGGCCAAGAGTACACACATGAACTGAAACCTAGTATTAGAAATCTTTTAAGAAAAACTAAAATATACTTATGCAGTTACTATATAATAATAACCCATTCCTTAGAGAATGAAAGCTATGTTAAAAATGGTACCAGTTAATTTGCTCTGAGGCAAAAAAAAACAAACCCCAAACCCTCCACTGATTCCCAGAAGCAACATAGTGATTGCTGTAGCTGCAATAAGCATTATGTTAAAGACCTAAACTTATGTTAAAGAACAGATGAACAATAGCCTCTGGAAGGGGAAGTGTAGCTGAACAAAATGATAGTTTTGTTTCAAGTCCATACCCTGGTAAAAACCCCCATCTGCAAGCCCCTCCCACCTCTGTGACCAGCATTCCCCTACATTTACGGAGAATTTTCCACTCCAGGTTCTCCCAAACATCTCGTCTGCAATCTCCGGTAGAGTAGTAACAAGCTCCAAGGAGCCTCCCCTCCACAGAGTAACATGTAACATGGCTTGTTTACCTGAAGACTCTACTTGGATTCATGTTACCTGTCTCAAAACTAAAATGTGATTTGCTAGGTGAATCAACCCAAAATTTGGGACCTAATGCCAGACAAAGACAGTTTTAGTGCTGCTGTGATCAGGGTGACAAACAGTATTCTTTGTGGTGCATTGGAAACCTGTGTCATTCACTTTATGGCATCTGAGTCAAACTCAGCTCCAGTGAAGAGGAAAATAAATGGCTACCAAGGCAGAAACGAATTTATCAGAAGCAGTCCATTACACCAATAGTTGGTTAACCCACTGTTAGTAGTATGCATTCTCCTGGATAAGAAGTGCAGTATTTCACACTATCAGTGAGTTCAGGCAATTCTCCCATTTCATTCAGTAATACAACACTAACAGAGCACAAAGAGACTCAAGCCCCTCCACTGCAATTAGTGTTACTGATCTTCCTCAGATTACTAATATGGAGGAAAAAGAAGCGATGTTGAAGCACTAATGAGCTGTGGAAGTCAGGAAATATCCATGCCATGAGGCTTCACTACATTTCTGTAGGTGTATTTTCCAGTTTGAGCAATATTATCCTATTCAGAAAGGAACAATTTCTTACAAAAGTTCCTTGTACTTCAGCTAAACACATACACCTCAGACTTGCCCTTCCACCCACATCCATCCATTAATATTGTCATATAAACAACATCCATACTTTATGAGAGTAAATTTTACAAGTTAAAAAAAAAAAAAAAAAGGCTTTAGCATTCAGGGACACCAGATGTTTCACAGATGTGAAAAAGCACTTTGATAATATCAAAACCAATCAATTCTGTACAAGAAAGCACAATAAACAGTTTAGAAAGCACAAGCCATGGATCACTATCATGCAACCAGATTCTCTTGTGTAAACACCAAAAAAGGAGAAGATAAAGAATGTATAGAACAAAAAGTTTCCATTGACCTGATTTGTCAGAGATGCTGGCTGTGACTTGCGTGGTGGAGCAGCTTGTGTTAGCCTTTGCGCTGTCCTTGGGAGAACCAACTTTGGATTTATTTTTCGTTGCCTCTAGTGCTTTGACCTTCTTGGCATGTTTACTTCCTTTGTAGTGGGCCTCGGCCTGGCTCTACAAAGGAGAACAAATCAGGCTCACTTTTTCCTGTACTTCGGTATAACACAACAGATGACAAGGCAGAAATGTGACACTTTCAATAGCAGGCACCATGTTATTCCACCTCAAATATTTTAGTAGCTTTATACTGTTTGCCTAGGTGCAAGTTCTTACAAATCCAAATGACAGGATTTTAATGAATAGTACATATTTTCACTAACTCAGAAAAAGAGGCTTTAAGATTAGGTAAAGCTCTGTCACTCGTAATGTAATTCTTTGCTTCCATCATGCTTAAAGATTTAAAGCACTATATAAATACAAACACATCCAATTGAGAAAGATGCTACTCAATTTTCATGTACTGTTCCCTAGTCTTTATTGCTTGTAGTCAGAAAGACGCACCATGCTGTAACACAATTACATAAACTATTTTTTCTTCTGTTTGATCTAGTACAAAAGTTGAAGTATTTTCATTGTTTACAGTAACAGCAATTGAAACAGGCACTAATGACATTATGACTTCATTATTAAGAAGTTCAGTGAAGTCATAATGTCATTAGGTATAGCACTAAGGAACTACATGCTTAATACAAACTCCAAAACTTGGAAATTTCAGCTCATGAATTTGAATGTTTCTTGGCTTATTAAGAAAGTAATTTACCAAAAATGGCTAAGAAACATAGTTTTATACAAAACGGTCTATTTTCATAACATTATATTATTCAGTAATGGCTTTGTGTTATTAGTATTTCCAAACATAATTTGAAAAAATTATTTGAGACATACTACTAGGCGCCTCTATTGAAGGTTACATATTAACTAAAAAAGTTAATAGTGTAGTTTATTTCAAAGTAAAACACCAGAAGAAAGCATGCTTCATGTAACCAGATGACCACACCTTGGCACCTGGCATATAAATCCAGCAGTGCAAGTAAACTTTTCTGTGTTCATGCAAAACTACATTCTCTCTCTTCAACTGATTAGGACTACTTTATTTAGTTCACTGTGTTAAATGAAGCGAGCCATGAAACAAGTCCACATGCTTTTGATAAAAAGCAACTATAACATCTAAAATGTTTGAATTCTCTATAGAGTGCTGCCATAATGAGGAAAATTATTTTGAGATCAGCAGAAATAGGCATTACAATACAGTCACCTTGGACAGCATGTAATAAGAGTTTTATCATATGGTAGAGTGTAAAGTGAAGAATAGAAACAGCTGGACCAGACAAAAAAATAGACAGTGTGTTGGAGTCCTTACAAAAATTATATTAACTGTTAAAACTGATGGAGAACTGCTGCTAAAATAGCAGGGTGAAGTTCTTATATACTAAAGCTTATTAAGTGGTTGCACATCCTGAGAAACAGCACTTGAAAGGATAGCGTATTTGATACATTGTGGCTACATCCTTTTATAGGACATTTCAGTAAGCAAGCCTTCAGTAAGGAAGGCTCCTAGGTAAGTTTGACCTTGAATTCTTTTTAAACTGAGATTTTCTTTAAAAAAAACCCCCATTATTATAAAAACAGTAAAAAGTCTACTCATCAATTGCTATTGAACCATTTCTTGATTTTAAAACCTTTGAAATATTAACATATGTATAAACACAATTTGAGGATTATAAAGAAACAACTAAACATCTATACCACTAGTACTATGTGCACTACTTTAAAGGGACACTTGTCAACTTCTGGGCTGGACCTCTTCAGTTCTGAATGTGGATAGAGGAGCACGGATCTGTTTGCACTCTGTTACGTCGATGGGCCTTATGCAGACACAGGAGTCTTACCCTGTCTCTCTCCACCCTTGCAGGGTTTTGCCTTTTTCTCTTAAGCTTTACCGTTGGTACAAGCTGCACTAGAGGAGTGTTTGCATTAACAAAATTAAACAAACTATTCATGTTACAGTGTACAAAAAAGTGGAGCTAAAATTTGAGGTATGTATATACACTTTCCATTCCAATACTTTTAATTCTAAATAATAGCAGGTACAGGATTTTCCACTCAAGCATTCTTAAGTTGATGATGTCCCTTTAAATATCTGAACTCTATGCTCTGCGCATGTGTGCTGTTGATAGGATCATATGCTGCCTGAGGCCAAAGCTATGACGGTAGAGACATAAGTGCACTCAAGAGAAAGACTTAGTAAGTCAATTCCTTGATAATAAGCCTTTCTGCTGATATTTGCAATAATAATGCCTGCAATATCAGTAATAACCTACGACAGTCTTTGATTCCCTTCATTCAATCCTCATATAGTGTACATGAGACCTGTTGAGAACAAACAAGCCCAGGCAGAATTAAAATTAAGATTTCCACAAATGCAAGCAAATCCTCATGGAAACACAGTGAACGGACTCACTTTTGATTTAAGTTCTGTAATTATTATAAACTTTTTATTATCAAATTCATAGTTGTACATTATAAGACCAAAGGTATTACTATGACCATCTAAATAGGGCTTCTGAAAACATCAGCCTTTTCCAAAACCATCTGAACTTCCATATTCCTTTGGGGGAAACAAAAATCTCCAGCTTTGATTTTGAAGTAGATAAGGGATAGAAAGTCTACCTTCAGTAAACTGTTGCGGTGCTTCACTTTGTCAGTTATCTACATACCATTTGTTTCTACACTAAATTTGTAGTTTCAGCATCCAGTGACTGGATTTTGTTCAACCTTTGTTTTTTAGGCTCTTTCAGCTCATACCTGTTGTCCAAGTAGAAACACAGTCTTTTCAAACATGAGGGAACATTCCTTGAGGTACTGAAGCAATGTTTCTTAGCCATAGAAGCACTATTTTCTAACCCCTTCAGATACACCAAAAGTTCAGAGTTTGCTTATTACCCACTGTGGGGTAAAAGTTGCCTTTTAGTAACTGAAATGCAATATCAACACAGAACTGTGTTTTGTGTAATCGTGTTGCAAAAGCCGTTAAGAGTTTTCTGGAGTCATACTAAGCAAAAGAAAAAAGCACTCCTGTGTGAATTTGAAATTGGAATGCAAGTTCTGATTATTATGGTACCAATTATTCTGATTATTAAAATCCTGATCATTACTAGCCCCAGTTTTACAAAAAATATTTGCACAAGTACCACATTAAAGGCTCCCAGTCCCATTTAAGACTTGTTTCCAACACAAACATAGCAATACAGGACAGGTTACGAGCTTTGAAACATACATCATTGAAATAATAGACACATCTTTGAAATAAGCTATGACAAAAAGTTTTCGTTTTTAGTTAAGGGAGGAAGCTTAAAATTTTCAATTCATTTGCTTAGATAATGCAAAAGAAGTTACGTACATACAAGGTTTAAAAGCCCCATGTATAAAAGAAAGTTAATTTACCAGTTTTAATAAAAAACCTCAATGAAATGTAAGATGAAATTAAGAGTAAGTATCTTAGGGGTGCAATATTTTAAATGGATACTGAATGTAATTTTGATCATCATTAACATGAAATAAACTATGTAAAACTAATTCATGCAAATTCCATACCATCAAAACAATATTTGGGAAAATAAAAATGTTAGAAGCCAAAGTAAAGACAAGTAACCTTAATGAATCTTGCTATACTCATACACTGTGATGCTTTTTAATTGCATAATAATTTATTCCAGTGTATAGGGCTGCATTTACTGTATGGATGAATCAATTCTACAGTAAAATAATTTACCTGTGCCACAATTCAATATTATTGGAATATTTAATTTTTTATTTCAAAAACACTGAGTTAAATTTATTCCTTACATAATCAAAATTTAATGTGACTACTGAACTTTTATTATTGTATTTTTTAAATGAAATGCTTACTAAGTTAAGGAGGACACTTTCTGAAGAAGTGAAATAAGAAAATATTTCAAATGAAAGAACTTCCTACCTAAAAAAATATATACATATAATTTCCACTTGGTTCTAAGTGACTGTGGTCTACTAGCTTGATATATACACATTACAACATTTTAAAATGGAATGCCCCTACTTATTAGAAAGTATAAAAAGTCATCAAGTACTGGCTAGGAAGATTTAAGGAAGAGGAAAAGCTTTAAACTGAAATAAATGTGACATTACAAACCAGAATGCAAAAATAATATTATGCTTAAATCTGAGCATCAGGATGTTAAACTGTGAGACTCCATAGAATACATTAACCTTATATGCTAGATTGCATTGAATAAAACATGAACAATGCAAATCATCATCTACATGTAAACATGTTTTCTAAAATAAATGTACCATTAGCATATTACAGTGCTTAAAATAACCTTCAGTAGCTTTACTTTGCCTAAACTTAAACATGTGTATATGTTTAGATACGTGCATCTAGAAAAAACTAGGTAACCAGGAAACATACAGATCACACAGATTGATTGATTGATAGTAGTATTACCTTTAAGAAAACTTTGTAATTCAGGGAAGACTGCAGTACAAAAGATTACAGAAAATTATCCCTGTCAGGAGCCATGACTGACAGTATATTTGAAATCAGCACTGTTCATTTTGACAGTTCACCAGTGACTTGAGTTTCAGAATCTATTTAGTGTGTGAATGGCTAATTAACCGAATTCATTACTACATAAAGAGGTGAAATATTAACCTACCAGATCTCTTCAATGACAACCTTATGCAATGTTTGACTAAGTCTAGTGGTTCAGGGCATATATGTCTGAGATCAAGATTTTTTTTCAGGTTTCTTCAGGACCAGCTGATGTAGCCCTTCATGAAAATAAGACAATTGGACTGCCAACACTTAAGCTTAATGCTTGAGTCTGCTACCAGAATATGCAGTCTGACAATTAACATATAAAATTAAATATATGTAGAGCAGTACGAGATTAGGAAGGTGAAACTGAAAAATAAACTGAGCTGCTGAAGTATCCACATGGAAAGTCTGAGTTCATGCCTTAAGCTCTGCAATACTGGGTGAGTGCCATAACGAAATGGAACTGAACATGGTGGCTTGTAGTTCCTATTTCTTCTTGCTTGCTATTTCATCTTTTTAAAGCAGGAATTCCACCCTAGATAGGAAGTCTTCTCAACAGCAATTTTATCTCAAACACTGTATTCATTTGGTGTCAATAGAATCATTATCTCCAATGAAAAAGATTTTGTCAAAAATACCACAAAAGCTTCTGCCATGGCTACAATGGCAGATTTCCTGACAGGGAAGGCATCTAACCATGCAAGACTGCAGGAGCACAAATGTACCGTCATTTAAATTCACAGCAGGTCCTAAACTATAAACTCCCTTTCTTAAAATGGTAGAAGGTCTACCAAAGGTTTGATCACATAGTCTACCTGTTAGAACCATACTGTATGACTATGCATACTTGAGTAGTATTTAAATTAAGAAGAATTTAAAATCATAACTTTAATAAAAATTACAGAAGATGACGTATTTGGAAGTGGTGTTGAAAAATCTAGTTTTATCTCATATGATATTATAGATGTAATTGAAGAAATCTGCATAACTGAAGTGTTCATACATTTGTTATACCAATGCTATGCTTTATTTTTTCAATTCTGTTCTCAATGAATTTCTAAAACCTAATTGCTCAGATTAGTAAGGTAGATTACTACTGAAAAGGACTACGAAAAATCAAAACATTATGAAGATCATCCATGTCATAAGAAATCAACTCATATTTTAAATATCTAACCAAACTTAGTTAAAAGCTCTGTTAAATCGCTGTTACTTGAACAGAGCTTTCAGCACATTATAACCCTGTACCCTATAATCGTGCAATATTTCTGTCATGTTCAAGCTAACAACTTTCATCATTTTGTCAGTTCTGTCTGCAAAACAGAAAATTACCTTCACAAGTTCCTGAGATTTATGCTTTTAATTACCTCCTATCCGCTCCACTAACCTCAATACCCAAAGAATCCATATAAATAGTCTTATTTATAGGAAAAATGTAAAACATTTTACAAAAGACAATGACAGTTCTGTAGATTTTTATTTGATCCTATATATTATTTCATGTTATCTTTTTGACAGCATGAATGATTCATTGAAATTTGCAAAGTTAATGTTTGGTAATACTTGCCTAAACTTCAAAAATTTGCCTTCTGCCTTTTAAAAAGATGATCACTATCATCACATTTTTATTAGCTATAAATGCGTTCACCAGTAAGATGACCTTCAGCATCTCTTAATGTCCAACTGTTACATCTGCTTTATCTGATCTGTGTTTTTTACGCTAGCATAATGTATTTGTGAATTTGTAGTACAGAGGTGTACTGCTGAGGAAAGGGACTGGATTAGCACGGATGTTGTACAGTGCCCTAGCTCCAAAAAAATTGTGGACTATCAACACAAATATGAAGGGAGAGGAGCAGAGAGAAGGTACTTGAACATAAGGTGCTGATTCATAAATATGGAGAAAAGTAATTCTGCAGAAGCCAAACAGGTATCCTTGCAACTGCAACTCGCTTTTCTCTAATGGCTGCAAGCTTCAGTGTCAGACGCCATAACAGAATATGACGGACATCTCGGGGACAGTGTAGCCAAAGCTACACAGCTGCTGGAGGGACTTGCTGCCACAAAGCAGCTGCGGGAGATGCTGCAGATTCAGCTGGTGGCCAGAAGAAATAAGAAAGAATGAGCCAGGAGTAGGCAGAGAAGGAATCTGTGTGGGATAGAAAACAGCCATTTTCCCCTTGCCCTGTTGCTACTGGACCCTCCTATGGGTATCATAAGGACACAAGGAAATTGACTCTGTCTGCTTTTTGTTTCTGCTAGAATGGGATATAACTAATTAATATCAACAAGCCACACCTCTGTTATTAATATGAAAACTTATTTAGCAAAGCTTATCTATAGTCCACATAGATATGGAATGAGCTTGGAAGGAATCCCAGAATTTTTAAAAGGAAAAATAATGTTTTTTTCAAAGGCTAAGCTAGATCTTTCTCAGCGTGTCTTGTTTCCTCTTGGTGGAATACAGTTACGTCCCTTGCTCTGGTGGCCTTTAAGCAAGCATAAAATGTGACTCATTATCACAATCTGTTCCATGAAGAGGATTTTTCCTCTTCTGCTGCCTGGTCTTTGGTGGCAGTAAATATAAATGAGATAGTTCTCATTTTTTCCTGAGCTGGATTGTAACACAAGACCATAGCTTGAACTTCACTGGCATGCTAGTGATTGCTGCACTGGAACACATACTGTTTCATCATTACATAGATAGCAAAAGATAAGAGATGCAAAGATGGAAACAACTGTAACTATTAATTATTTATTTATTTTATTTTTTTTTTAGTTTTCAAAAGAAGTACATTCCTCTGCAAAACAGCATCAAGTTTATGCAGTCTGGAATAAGTATGTCATTGACTATTCTGACTAATCAATCTCATCAACCACCAATCCACGTAACATTTGCCTTTCTAAATTGAGATTTCTAATTTAATTCGACTGCAGTTGACTCTGGTATCTATCATCATTAAAAATCAGATCAGGAAAAAGCCCTTTTCTTTATTTCCTCCTCATTTCCTTTGAATTGTTGAGAGCCCTACTGATTTTCCAGTTTTCTGGTATCATAATCTTGAGGCCAATGAACTATCTCTTATTTCTTTTAATATTTCTTCACTAAATCCTGCTTCTCCCCAGCCCACACTAAAGAAACCAAAAAGGAGCAAAGAGGAGAGGAGAGACTAGAAGGCAAACTGAATGAGCAGGGATTCAGTTCTAGAAACAGGAATCCAGTATAATGTGGGATATCCTCAGGTGTCCTGTCTGATCTGCAGGTCCTCTGTTATCACTGTTGTCAGGCCAATACTACTATTACAAATAAAATTCCAATTCAAAGACCTCAAAGTTCAGGCTATTGAAACAACTTTAGTCTGGTCTTACTCCACAGAGATGGCATTTAATTTTTCTGTTTCTCGAGACTTTGGATCATCTCTTCCATACTACAGTTTCTCCTGAAGTTGACAGATCTTGGAAGGGGTGTTCAAACTGGTTGTGACAGAGTTTATTAGCAGAAAAACAACTTCCAAATTGACCAAACTGCAGCTAATGAATTCTAGAAAAGGATAAATAAAGTATGATGGTGAATGTCTATGAATATGAGTCAAAAGACATAACTTCTTTTTTGGAAGAAGATAAACATCTCAGGCTATGACTAGATCAAATTTAGAGTCTGTACACAGATGTTTTCTTCACATTGTAATTTTAAAAAGTGCTTTCAAAGTTCAGAAAACTGGAAGATCCTGAAGAATTTAGTTAGGAAGCACTGCTCAAATTATAATGTGGTAGGAAAAAAAAAAGTATAATCCTAGAAACTTTTCTTTTTCAAAATACAGAAGGCACCACTTCAACAGTAGATACATTTACTCCCACACAGGAAACAACCTATTCTAAAATTTCCTTCCATCCCTGATATCAGATTTTCTCTTCCTGCAGATAGCTGCAGATCCCTGCCTCTAGATATGATGCCAGAACACACTCACCAAAGCTGAACCTGCAGGCACACTGGCAGAAGAAAACTGAAACCTTTGCAATTTACTGCAATTTAGTGGGAGGTTTGATAACTGTAAACAGACTCGTCTGAATTGTTTTGGTCTATTGATCCAGACCAGTGAATGTCCAAGGAGTGATAAAAAGACTGAAAGCAAGGAAACCAATTTTCTTCTCACAGATGAATATCCACTGGCCCGTATGTTACTCTTGCAATAGATAAAGCACTACTAGAATCAAGAAAGAATCTTCAAACACCATGCAACCAAAATTCATTTAGGAGAACAAAAGTAAGAAAACTATTAAATAGATTACCTCTGTAATTAGAATTTTTCTTTCCTAATTTAGGTCAAAGGAAGTTCAAAGGAATGAAATGCCCATCAACAACAAAGAGCATGTCAGCCCTGTACAGATATGAGAAACTGCAAGTGTGAAGTGGCTGTACTACAAATCTCATTCTGTCACATATTCAGCTCAAGGTTTTAATGCAGGTTATAACAGTTTGATGCTACTTGAAAGGCTCTCAATACATTCGTAGGATGTTACATGGTGGAACTGTGTCAGTGAAAGATTCAGCAGTTACGAGGCTCACAAATACCTGACTCCCTTTTTCCCAATCAGCAAACTCAGGATGGATTGTAAAGACCATTCCACGCCCTAAACATAATTTTGCATTATAAAGGGACTAAAATGAAAAAAAAAGAGTCTAGATTTTTATTTCTGTGAAGGATCTTTTAACAAGCTCACAAAGAACTATAAGAGTCTGCAGATATTAGCTGAAAGGCCATTAGCAGTACCTCAGTGAAACTGTAATACAGGTTAAGGAGAGGTGGGGATGGTGGGAGTAATACCTCAATAAAATAAGACCTCAGGGAAAAAAAAGAAAGGCAACACACACTCAGGTAAATGACTCTAAGGTCAAAAGACTGAACTTGGAGGGAAGATTTAAAATTTTATGTAAAGATTCCCAGGAGAAGCTGAATAATCTGATGAAAGGCTAGATAGCTTTTAAAACAGAAGTGCTATACTATGCAAACTCACTTTCCAAATATTCCTGTATGTTGTGGTTATATTTGAGAAACTTAAATTTATATTTAAGGTTTTTTTGCTATTAATAACACTACCAGAATCTCAGTACATTCTGAAATTAAATGTCCAGATTGTTTGTGAATGTCCTCGTAAAGCAAACTGCTGTAGAAAGTAAGAAATTGCATTTTCTCACTAACAGTGGAACAATCATGATGCTTCATTCTTTCTTACAATCCCCCATTACAAAAGGATGATGATATTTGCTAGTAACTATAAGTGAGCATATTGATCACATTTATACAGAAAAGAGCATAATGCCGTATGAATACACCCATTCCAGAAGAGGAAACAAGGCTATAATCTCCCATGATTTCTGATGCCACTACTGAAAGCAGAATAAAATATACACATTTTATTCTACTTTGTAAGTCTAGGTAAGAAAAATTGCTTGGTTGGCAGATGTAGAAAACCACATAATATTTCAGTTCTTTTTTATTTTTTAGGTTGCTAAGTTGTGATTCAATCCATCTGCTTGAAGTGCTGTTTATCTACCTGAATGTCAGCGAAGATAAAGTGAGCAACTCCTCTATGGGCAGGACCCATCATCAGAGGGGCCCTTGCCTCAGGAGGAGAGGGAAGAGCAGAAACAGGCTGAGCTGCCTTCCTGGTGATAAAGTCCAGCTCAGAAGCAAGATTCAAGGGAAATTTTAGAAAAACTTCACTGGTTCCTTGTTTTAATCAGTAAAAACAGGAATCTGGGATAAGAATCTAAACAGAAAGATATATATATATTTTTTTACCTTAAGTCTTAACCTTAAAGAGGAAAGACAAATCAAATTTTAAATAATGACTTTTAAAATTGGTTAATGAACTAGATAATGTCACTTTAAAGAAGGTTTAATAAGCTTGTCAAAAGATGACAGATTTGGAAATCAATTTGAAGGTAAGATAGCACTGCTACAAGATCCTTACAAGCCTTGACAGGAAAGCCAAACTCCGGAAACCACTTCACAAGATACTTCAAAGTGGAATGGTAGAGGCAGAGAAAATCCGAGTAATAGGTACAAATGCTTTACTGCGAATCTTTAGAAGCACCAAATACTCAAAGGCTTTGAAGAGGTGTCTGCAAACTGGTTCTTAGACTGAAATTATAACAGCAGAATATATAATATCAACATATAACCTATGGATTTGTTCTGACAACAAAAATATCTGAGAATTTTTTCTTTTTTTGGGGGGGGTATTATCCTAATGACATTATTAAGCAGTCTCCAAGAACAAATAACAAATACATAAAGTATTGAAGGTCATAATTTTCTCAGACATAGTTTTCTAGAATTTCTTAATTTTCAAGCTACTCAGGAAAAACATTAGTTTGATACACATTGTAAATATCAGTCAGTGCACTCTTTTGAAATGCATTTTTTTACTTACACAAGAGAAAACAGTTTCCTTGAACTTTGTAATACTCAAAAGGACAGCTACAAGTCAGCGTTTGTATTTATTACAAATGAAAGTTACTAGAAGAGTGACTTTGTTAAGAAATTGGAAGACATCATCAGCAAGGACACAGGAACAAAAGATATTTCTTCTGAAAGAACAGCGGGTATGACAGGAGAACTTACAGAGAAGCTTTTCTGTCCGCTGTCCCTTCTTTAAAAAAACCAACCAAACAAAACAACAACAAAATCCAAACAAACAAAAAACCAAAACCCACAAAAAAAAAAAAAAAACAAACAAAAAACCCCTAAAAAACGTAAAACATCCCAAAAGCCCAAACAACAACCAAAACCTAAATATACAAAAACACCACAATCAAAACCCGCATTTCTACATTTCTTTTTGCAGCAGCTTTTGAAGGCAACTGGACTGTTCAAGAGGACATCATCAATGGACATGGCATTAGATACTGTGCCAGACCCATTCAAGAAAATTAGACAGCAGTGTACATCTATGAACTTCCACCTCTGAGCGGATAAAATATCAGCCAGCAGGCTAAGTGGAACGTAGGCAGAACTGGAATGATTTGTTTGGGGAAAAAGAGGTTTAAATTAATCATACCCAATGCACAAAACAAAAAAAAAAAGGGAATGAAAATAGCCAATACTCACATCAGAGTTAAAGCGAAGCTGGCAGACATTACAGGAAATTACTTGTTTCTTCTTTGGGGGAACGGACACACCAAATGTATGGTTTATGACTGCTTTTTGCACAGGATCCATCTGGAGAACAGACAATAATCAATTTGCAACTTTTCAGGACAATACACAGTACTGAAGAAAAGTAAAAAAAACCCCACTTTCTGCTGGAATCTTTTTTGCTTGCTTTGTTTTATTTTTTGAGATAAACAGGAGGATATAAAATTTCAGATTTCAGCCCTCATAATAATTAGATTTAACACAGGTTAGGGAATTGGTAGCACGCCAGAGCTTATGAAGAAATCCATTTTTACTGCCATCCCCAGGCTACTTAACAGTTCATCCCCCAACCCTGCACATCCACTGCGCTGCAGGGCCCCACTATTGCATCTGAATTGCAAAGAGCCCCCTAAAAGGAAATATTCTCTCCTTTGTGAGAAGAGGTCCTCTACAAGCCTCATTAGAAACATCACTTGCTGGGAAAAAACGTTGCAATCCCCAAACATTTCCTTGCGGAGCTGAGTGACATAGCCCATAGGAAGGCTGAAGTTTGAAGGACCATGCATGGAGTGTTTACAGCAGGAAAGTATACTGAAGTTACCACGCTTCAGAAAACATTTTAACACTGTGAAAAATGTGAGATAAGTGAAGCACTGAACAGGTGAATCCTAAATTTGACAGAACATTTTCAGGAACTGGGAACTGATTACATCTTTGCTAAATGCCACAACACTTGCTGGTCATCAGTTTAGAATATCCTCAAGACCGTAGAGAGCTCTGCTGTTAATGCTGCAGGGGCTGGAGAATAGCACTGGATGGTAGTCAAACCAAAAAAAAAAAACATAACTGCTACTGTGTTGAGGCCTCAATTAAGCATAATACGCTGCTTTTCCTGATGTGGCATGGAAACACATTAAAATTAATTTCCTGACTGAAAAAGATTCAAACATATTTTTCTAATTAAAATAAAATAGAATATCTGGCCTAATCTCACAGATGATCCTGCTCTGAGGAGGAGGTTAGACTACATGACCTCTGAGGTCCCTTTTAACCCAAATTATCCTATAAGCATCTGTGTGCATGTGCTCCTCCATCCTTGTTTGGATTCTGAAGGAGACAGGGCAAAAAATGGCAATCTACAAGAAAAGATAAGCGCTCATTTCCCAGCATTGTTCTTAAACCGACTCAGGAGAAAAGAGTTCAGTTTGTTATAAAGTTATGTTTTTCTGAAGCTTGGTTTGCAGTCCCAGTGATGGGCTTTTTTTATCCTTTATAGTACTGTTTGTAGGAACCAAAACTGGCTGTTTAATCTTGGTGGTACACATCACATATTTGATACTAAGTCGACTTAAGAAAGAAAGAGAGAAAAGCTGGAGTTACTGTTCATTAGTTAAAGAATTGTAACAGTAAATTAACTGCAAGCAGACTTTCTAAACCTGAGGATAAAGACTGTCATTTTCCCTTGGTACACATTCAAGCTTCCAGAAAATCAATGAGGATTTTCTTTGCATATGTGCACATGGACAAATACACAAATTCAAGAAAAAACATACCACTTCCTATCCGCCTAAGAACACATTCTCCAATAATCTATTTATTAAGAACATGAAACGCCTACTTAATAATTTTTCTGTACAACAGGTACATAGGTTTCTTGCTACATTCCTTTTAAACCAAATCCATGGGTTTGTAAATGTCACTGCTAATAAATTTTCTGGAGAGATGATATTATTTTTATCAACTTTTGCCATTAAATACTGTATTTCATTGCCATAGGGGTACCATATTAAAACAACTACAAAAGTAAAACCACCTTGCCTAGAATGAACTACTGAATTATTGATAGAGTGCTGTTACAATGAATGTGATAAAA
The DNA here is from genome assembly GCA_009867235.2 of Psittacus erithacus. NCBI lineage: Eukaryota > Metazoa > Chordata > Aves > Psittaciformes > Psittacidae > Psittacus > Psittacus erithacus. Next base: position 13,698 of record WYDI02141226.1, on the reverse strand, counting down.
GTCTAAAAAAACAAATATCCTTACTTCCCGTTTCCTCTGTTTCTGGAATGTAGTGACAGTCCGAAGTTTAAAAGCTTGAGATATAACAAAAAAAATTCTGTTTCTGACCTGTACCATTTATTGCATCACCCTGAATAATATATTACAATTACACATGCAGATTAAAAGTTTTTCAAGCATCCATTTTATAATAGATATGTCAGTCAATACGTATTATTAAGTTTATAATCCATGTGAAAAGACTGCTGTATCTTTAGAGAATAGTTTGGTTTTGGTTGGTTTGGTTTTTTTTCTTAAATGGAAGGTATGTTTCATTTTACAATTTAATTGCTAATTGTTAAATCAGATAATCTAGAACAAAAGAGTAATGCTGAAAAGTACCTCAACCATTTGAAGTGTCTGAAATCGGTGAAAAGAAATAGCAAAAATACCCACTAGAGTCTGCAGTCCAGTTTTTAAAAAAAGGGGAAAAAGAAGCAGTGATCAATGATTCCTCTGTGCATTCCAGATAACAATCCACAGCACTTGTGTTAGGCAATGCAGTTCGAAACCATACAATGCAGACTATGTAAAAAGTCCCAGTTTCAAAGAGATAGCAGCGCAAAGGCAAAATCTACACAAATAATACAGCTCATACTGCCTCCAGAAAAGTACCACTCAGGATCCCCAGGGAATGGTTAATGATCCTTCCCAAACCAGAGCCCCACATGTAGTCTGGCCATGATTAGAATTCAAGAAGTGCGACATTAACAATTTATAGGTTTTAAATATATCAGAGACTGGGGTGGATTACAGCATGATGGAAAAATAAAACAGTATCTCTCTGTTAGAAGGTTAATGCTGCAGGGTAAACTGATCTCGGATCACTACACAAAATTATCCTCTTCATTGCAGAGAGAGAGGGAAGGAGTAGGAAACGGGGAGAGCAATTTGCTGAGGTACATATTAGGAAATGATGCAGTATACTTCGCCCAGTGGGGAGCACCAGTATTTAAAAACCAGTTCTATCTAAGAAAATAATAACAGAACTTAACAGCTACCACAAACGCAAATAAAAATCTGCATGACACTGTTTATGCTACAGGAGAAATTAATAAAGCAATTCAGAGCGCTCCAGTAGCCATAACTAAGTTTAACCACCTCTAGTCTTGTTCTCCCATTTAAATTTCTTCAATAAATGTTAAATTTAAAAACGCCTTTCCAACAAAGTTGAAGATACAATCTTTTTGCAACAAGCCTCCTTAAAACTACCCAAACTACCAAAGTGAGCAAGGATTAACAGAATCCGGACAGGTTTCAGCACTAATCTACTACTACTTCTTTCAGAACATGTAAACATGAGAAATACTTTATGACTACTGAGACTAGCGACAATTAAGTTTCAAAGTGCCTTAACACAAATGTTGCAACAGACAATCCAAAAGCATAGAACTGCTAAACATTAATGAAGCTCCATCTAACCTATAATTTTATCCCCCAAAACAATCGCACATAGTCCTTGAGAACAGAAGTAGCACAAACATACATTGTATTGCCCCCATTTATTTTCATAAGGTTCACATATTTTTCCCCCAACAATTTTCCAAAGCTACAGGTTTTCTATGTATGTGGTAAATCCCTGTGACTTTCTCTTGCATAGTCACCCCTTGAACAGATGTAAAATCGCTTGCACTCTGCATTAGAACTCAATGCCTGCAGTCTGCTGCATCAAGAAACGATTCTTTCAGCTTAAAAGTAGTCCTATGCAGCTCAGTTTTACAAGACGTACCACATCCCGAGTTACCTCTGTGTTGCTCAGTCATTCTGTGCATGGAAACTGTTCCATTCCTTTGGGCATCCTTGTTGCCCTTCTTAATTCTTCCACAATTTAACACATTCAATCAAATATTTGAACACATATACAATAACCATATACAACACTCAAGGCAGATCAGTAGTGAACTCTGAGCTGATGTTTTCATGGAATCACTATTATAAACTTCCAAGTGTTAATGGCCAATTCAAAGCATGTTACTTTCTCTATGAAGTTTTATGAAATTTTCCTTGCGTGTGCATGACTTTACATTAATCTAGATGGAACTTCACCAACCATTTACTGTCAGGCTTCTCAGTCTCTTTAAGATCTTCCACAATATTTTGTCTTTCTCTGTTCTCAGTACCTTGGAAAACTTCACCATTAGCAAACTTCCTCAGCTCACTTACCTCACAAGTATCTTTTTGGCAAGGGTTTTCTGAAAAGCCTTTTAGTAAATACTTCAATTAAAACACCCTTATCCACATGCTTAGTGCCCCATATAAATAGGTTTGTAAAAAAGGATTTATTTTTAAAAAGGAATTATGATGACTCTTTACACTTTACAGTATGAGGTGTCCTCTTATACTATTCTTATTGAGGTTTCTATTAATTTGCCTGGCAAGAATATGCCACCCAAAAGCTTACGCTTTCCCTAATGTAGTAAGAGACATCAAAGTAGGCATATGAAGCAGAAAAAAAGCCAAACAACCCTCTTTCAGTGAAACTGGAGTTCTGGTTATTTTAAAAGATCTCTTTACCCACAGCAGCCAGTAGAAACACCAATTTGTAAGCCTTGCATATAAATTGCACTAATCCTGTCAAGAGGTAAGGTGCTGCAAGCAGAAAGGTTAGGTATCATTTCTAGATCTTTTATTTAAATGAGGTGACACTACATTGCTAGAAAAGCTGCTTTTTTGTGATGCTGGGAATCCAGAATATTTGTATTAGTTTTTGCTCACTTGCAAACTCCGATTTAAAAGTTGAGATAAACCTGGATGCTTATCTTAGATGAAGCTTTTTGTGCTTGCTTAGTATTCAGGACTAAATTGCTAGTTACACACTTTAGCTAGTGATAGTGCACTGATTTACATTTGCCATTTCTAACTAATGACCTGATTTCTAAGGTTTCATTCTCTTCCTGGTATGCTTAGCTATTGAAGCATGCTAAGCAAGTATCATACATGCTATTCCTACTGCTCCAACAAAAATCTACGCCCAAAAGCTCTGTCTTCTTATTACAGCAGAATTACCTTAAATCTGAGTAAGGTTTAATATTGTGACTGGGAATTTATGCCCTCAGTTCAGTTACCTCTCATCATGGTGTAACTCTTGGGTTAAGTGTAGAGTTGTCTGTTAGACAAGTATTTGTAAACAGAATATTGGTAAGTGGGTGTAAGAGATTTAATGGAGCATCACTTAACCACTGGGCATTAAGGAGTTTATGAAAAAAACCCAAAACCAAATAACCAAAACCAAAAAAACCCTGAGAGCAGCCTTACAGCATACTGTGTTGTTTTACTCTGATAAAATTTTAAACTACATGTGAAACAAACTGATACTATAATCCAATATTTCCCTCTGGCAATCGAAGGGAGAAAGCAGTAGAACATATAAATTACCAGTGCAGGAGCAGCATCTAAATTAAGTTCTGTGATTTTTTTAAACTATTGGATCCCACTTTTTTGTGTGCCATTATTGCTATTACAGAATCATAGAATAGTTAGGATTGGAAAGGACCTTAAGATCATCTATTTCCAACCCCCCTGCCATGGGCAGGGACACCTCACACTAGACCATGTCACCCAAGGCTCTGTCCAACCTGGCCTTGAACACGGCCAGGGATGGAGCATTTATCACTTCTTTGGGCAACCTGTTCCAGTGCCTCACCACCCTCACAGTAAAGAATTCTTCCTTATATCTAACCTAATTTTATTATTATTATTTAAGTAGGCAAACAACACAAATATCCTGTAGATCAGACCTTTTCAATATCCTGCTAGATCACAAGGTCTCCATGAACTCCTCTGTGCTTGAGCTCTGGTTGTCAGGAAAGCCAAACTCACTGCCACAGTGCAGAATGACTATATGATGAAACTTACTGTAAATTCTGCCATATATACACAGCCTCCTACCATAAATGTACATATCATTATGACTAGAAGGGTGACAAAATTGAATACACATACTATGCAGAGCACGTATTTAAAAAGCCCAGCACAAAATCAGAAGCATTAAGTGTGATGCAGCACTTGGTAAACTTGGCCAATGCAAAACTATCAAGAATCTGTTCTCTTCACATTTGCACTGCTTTTGCCTCAACAGGGAACATATTTCTCAATTGGCTAATGCTAAGGGTAACTTGCTGTTCAAATCAATACTATACTGTTATACATTTCCTTGCCTATTTTGCATCACCAGGAACATTTGGGTCAGCCCTACCAATGGAGCTCTACCTGAAAGGTGGTCATAGCAAGATATATGCTGGTCTCTTTTCACAGGTAACAAGTGACAGGACAAGCCTCAAGTTGTGCAAGAAGAGGTTTAGACTGGATATCAGGAAGAATTTAGTCACTGAAAGGGTTGTCAAGCATTGGCACAGGCTGCCCAGGGAAGTGGTTGAGTCAGCATCCCTGGAGATGTGAAACTAAGGGATACACTTTAGTGGTGGGCTTGGTAGTGTCAGGGTGACTTAATTATCCTAAAGGTCTTTTCCACCTAAATGATCCTATGCTGTGAAACTTCCTTTCCTCATGGGAATGCCACCAATTCTCCCTGCATATCGGCCCTCCTTGACTCGCACAAAGCATGTTCCCAAAGAGACGTATTTCTCTACAGTGAGCCAGCAGTTCTCTAAACACCACCTCCCCATACCTCTATCTGATATTTATAATGTTTTGGAGTTTGAAAAAAACAGGAAGATATAAATGGCCAATAACCAAGCCTGGAGAGAGCTTCTGTCAGATGCCCAGCAGCTGATTCAGAGAACTGTGATAATGTTTAATTAGAACAGAAAGAATAACTGATTTACAACATTATAGGTTTTTTTAACATAATCCTGTGATCTATCCAAGGGTTGCTTCAATCGCATTTTGTTGCTTACTCCCTTAATGTATCTCCACATAGCACATTTGCATAGAGCATAAAATCTGGTTCTCATTGAAATCAAACCCAACCACACTCAGAGTCCATGATTTTGGGCTTTTTTTTTCAATTCTGAACAGATGTCTTTCCCCAGGTGCAAAACGACAATCATCCACTAAGAAAGCATTCACACCACAGGGACTAGTATCTCCCTTCCCTTCCACATGGTTCCCAAAATACAATAACAACATTGTACTCTGAAGGCAAATCTCTCTGAATGCAACTTCTCACTGCCTTTGTCTCTCCCCCTCTTGACCAGTTTGGCAGCAAGTTCTAGCTTCCCTGAGGAAAACAGTGGCTGTGGTATCTGTGACCTTCACACACTACTACTAGCCAGTGAAATCAGCCTGGAGGCACTTTAAAGCAAAACAAAAATCTTGCTGTAGTTCACTTGCTAACACATCAGATGCTACAGCTACCCATGAAGAGCTGCTGAAATAATAGAGTACTTGAAAAATAAAAAAAAAAGGAAAGACAGTTTTGGAGTTCATAATTCATTTTTAGTACAAGACAACTAAAAGGGAACCCAGATATCCTTAATACTTTTATATTTTTATATCTTTTAAACACTTGTAAATCTTTAAAGGGGTGAAATATTACTAAATTCAGCTTTCAAATTTTCCTTTTGGAAACTAAGGCTCAGCTAATCTTATTTTTGTGAATTCCACATTATTTTTGTTAACAGTTGCAGGGCTGGAGTGCTGGACTTGGGAGACTGATTTTATGTCTCTGGCCACTAGCAGTTAGACTTCTGTTTCTGCTCTTTTATGTCCAGCCCCACTGCATAATGCAGAGCCATTTGGTCTGCTACCCCCTTGAACATTCCCCGTTTAAAGTACAGCTTTACAGCTTGCATGGTAAAATGAAAAAGGGGATGATTTCTCTCTGCATGCCTGTATTCACAATCACACAGAATACAAGTGATGCCTGCAGCAATTTACAGATTTGCTTTAGGCCAGGAGGAACCACTATGCCAGATTTCCTAAGAAAAATTCACGAGACAATTTCGTTCACTGGAGACTTTTGGCCCTTCCTATTATGAAATCCAAGAGTTTTGTGGTCAACCAGAGCCTAAATTTTTTTGGGAAAAAAAAAAAACCCAACAGCTTTATTGAAATGTTTATAACTAAGTTAATTTACATCACTGGGGAAGCAATACTTACTGCATCTATTATAAACCACTCAATGTAGTTGTGCTTCTCCATTAAAGGTCACCCTAGCCACAACAATCTTCTGAATGTGTAGCCACTTGTATACTGCAATCAGATCAGCTCATAACTTCCTGTGGTGGTTTAACCCCAGCCAGCAACTAAGCTCCACGTAGCTACTTGATCGATTTCCCCACCACTCCCAGTGACACACAGGAGAGAATTGAAAGAGTTAACAGGAGAAAACTGACAGGTTGAGATAAAGACAGGCTCATAGGTAAAGCAAAAGCTGCGCATACAAGTAAAGCAGAAGGAATTCATTCACTACTTCCTCATCTCCAGGACAGCCATCTCCAGGGAAGCAGGGCTCCATCATGCCCAACCATTACTTGGGAAGACAAATACTATCACTCCGAATGCCTCCCGTTCGTCCTTCTTCCTCCAGCTTTAAAAGCTAGGCATAATACCATATGATATGGAACATCCCCTTGGTCAGCTGTCCCAGCTGTGTCCCCTCCCAGCTCCTTGTGCACCCCCAGCTTACTTGCTGTGGGGTGGTGTGAGAAGCAGAAAAGCCCTTGACTCTGAGCAAGCACTGCACAGCAGTAAGAAAAACAGTCCTGTGTTATCAACACTGTTTCCAGTACAAACCCAAAACACAGTCCCATACTAGCTGTTACGAAGAAAATTAACTCTATCCCAATCAAAACCAGCACACCTTCTCTTCATCAAACCAAGTAAGTTCCTTAGGCTTTTTACTATAAAAGTCTTGATTCCTTTAGTAGATTTTCTCTGACTCCTTTTCAGATTTTTAATATGCTGTTGATTTTTAATATGCCATTGAAGCATAGGTACTAAAAGTTAGAACAATATGCTCAAATATATTTTCTCTTTACCTACTTAATTACATCTTTTTTGTTTTAGCAAGAATGCATTAATCTTCCTGCCTCAGCATCAACTTGGGTAGTGCAGCCCTAAATCTTTACTGACATGACTATTTATTCATCTTGTGTGCTAGCACAAATAATTTCACCATCCTATGTCCTTCTCTATCTTACGATGTGTTCTGACGCAGTCTGAGAGAGGGAGCTGAGAGGTGGCTGAAACAGCACCAAACTGAGAATCTTACACTGAAGCAGAGACCATTTTCAGTAGGGATTTCACTTTGAAAGTCTAATTTGCAAGACTTTGCTCAGGAGGACAAGGATGAACACCAGCCTTCTCAGTAGAATTTTTGTTTCTGTTATAATCAATCCAGAATCACAGTTTAGACCAAGATAAACAAAAGGAAAAACAAGCTACACTGTTCAACTGAAATAAAAGCAGGGATTTTCTAATCTTTTGCTCTTCTCTGGCTTAAAACAAGAAACTTCGATATTAAAAAAATTTTTGTATATATATATAAATAAATCAGGTAAATGACTGTAATCTCTCCCCACCCCTTTCTTCTCCTGTGTAATGTGATATGATTAAGCACAGAGATCAAAAGAGAATTGAGAAAACACCTTTTAATTCTTTTTGACTATTATTTTTTCGGTACTGGGAATACTCCTGCCCCTCCTTCACTTCAGCCATGGATACATACATATTGCATGTTAAAAATAATTTCTGGTTTAGAAAACTGAGATTTTTGAAAGTGAAATAAACAGAAAGCTGCTGAAAATGTATTGGGTAAAAGAGAATTTCCCCCCAAAGCAAATGGTGAATGAATTAAAAAGCAAGTATTTGAAGTTTAATGCTATTTTTATACTAAGGTGAATCTGCCTTAAGTAATCATCAGCTTCTTTTTGAATCCATCCAGTTTACTCCTCTATCATAGTGCAAGACTTTGTAAGATAAACTTTCAGGACCATGACAGGCCAAAACTGAGAAAAAAAACAAAGTGCAACCTCAGTGGTTAAACTTGCACTAAAGGAATATGACAGCTTCCTTTCCCTTTGTGGCTATGCTGGCTCACAAGTTTAACTGTAAATGAATCACTTCACCTGAGTCTTACATTATTAATTTTAAAATAAAATAATAAAAATATAAAAATACATTTTTATAGAAAAATACATTTTTATATAAAAATATTTTCAACTTCAGGAAAGGCTGAACACATTCTAAATAACATGTTTACAATTCTTAAAAATCATCTGATGGAAGATGCTGTATAACTGCTATTTGTTATTAAGGCTGTTGTTATTCAGAACAAGCGCTGTGTTCAGCTAAACAAAAAAACACAACAAAAATATCTTGCTCCAGAGCGAGCAAAGAATAAAAACGTACTACAGTTTGAGACTTGCTGAAAATCAAATCAATAGCATACTCTGAAAGTAAAGCTATTCTTGTTACGCTGCCTGTTACTATCTGACAGTAAAATAACATGAACAGGTAAAACTGAAAAATTACCTTTCAGTAGAATCCTGCCAAAAGACTCAAGCCTAGGAGTTTATAGTCAGAAAAACAACTTAGGTAACACCTGGGATAAACAAGATCACTGATTTTTGCTTTCATCTTTGAGATGGTCCTTAGATATGACCTTTTTCTTCTTCAGGGTCTGCTCTAAGTTTTGCTGACAATTTTCTTGTTCCCAGCCTACTCCAGAACACCAACAACACAAAGATGAGTGATGTCCCATTAGGTAGATTTGACTTTCCTTTACAGTTCTGAACTGTGCAAAGGAGAGGTTAGGGACAAATTAACAGCCTTGGCTAATTCTGTGAACAGGAAAGAAAAAAAAGACATAAGCAGCCTAGTCTTCTGGAATGAATTTATATCGTTACTTTTCACATAAAGGAAAACAATCTAGATATATTTATGTTTGAATATAAATATATAAAATGTCTGAAAATAAATGAAAAGCAAATCAGAACTGAGAATTGCATAAGTATGCTAGGTGACAGCTGACAGCTACCACCTACCTTTCATAGGAAGTAAGGAATAATAGGCTTTCTTCATCTAAAAATCAATATTGATGTTTCTGGTTTATTTTTTTATCAGTTCCGCACACTACACAGCCTTTGATTATAAAGCACTGCATTTAGATATGAATCTTTAAACGTTTTTTTGCAATTAAACATGTCCTGAAACTTAATGTAGTATCAAAGTCTGCTGTGAGGTTTCTTTGTTGTTGTTGGGTTTTAGTGTGATGGGTTTTTTGTGGGGTTTTTTTGTTTGTTTTGGGTTTGTTGTTTTTTCTTTTCCTTTAAATATAAGTAAATGAGACACAAAGCAACATAGAAACCTGTCTCCTAATAAATACAGAAGCAGGAAATGTGATCCTTTTTCCCTAGTGTTAATTAAGGGAATTGGCTGAATTTTTTGGTAACTTATTGTGAAACCTGGCAGATTAAATATAGAGACCAGTTTGAAAAGCACAGATCTTCAAATCAGCCTTGCTCTGGTAGCTGAAATGAGCTGTTTATTGCTTCTACTTGTCTATCATTGTTTTTCCGGTATGCCAACAAAAGACACATTTCACACTACAACTTTAAATTGTTATACAGGACTTTTAAATTGTCATAAAATTGCCTGTATCTAGATTAGGTCCGCATCAGGAGGTCGAGGGAGATGATTCATCCCCTCTGCTCTTGTGAGACTCTCCCCTGGAGTACTGCGTTTTGCTCTGGGACCCCCAACACAAGAGGGATGAGGACCTGTTCGAGACAGAAGCTAGATTAAACTAGGTATTAGGAAAAAATTCTTCACTAAGAGGGTGGTGAGGCATTGGAAAAGTCTGCCTGGAGAAGCTGTGGCTGCCCCATCCCTGGCAGTGTTCAAGGCCAGGCTGGATGCACCTTTGAGCAACCTGCTCTAGTGGACAGTATCCCTGCCCATGGCAGGAGGGGTTGGAACCACATGATTTTCAAGGACCCTTCCACCTCTAACCATTCTATGACTCTATTATTCTATGATTGAAAGACCACTAGCAATACCCATGTTCAGCAAAAAATTCACAAACAAGAAATCTTCACAAACAAGAACTCATAGCTCATTTTTATAATTTATTAATTAATAACACTTCAGTAACTCTTAGCTTTTGATGAAACAATGGGATGATGTTCTAAGGAAGGACAGGAAAGCCCACCATGTATAGCCAGGATATTGCAAAAGCAACCACTTCTGTATTGATCAGACACATGGAGAATTAGACTTCTCTACACATGCTCTGCAACTTTGCTTAGGAGAAAACTTGTACTTAGAAACTAGCAAAACCTTTATAAGCACAGTGATGCAAAACATGTGCCTTGTTTGTCTTAAACTACAAGCGGCTGCTTGCTTTGAGGGGAGATGCTTTCCTCAGTCTGTTTGCAAAATATCCTTCAGCAGTCTAATGCCTAAAATATTTATGGCTCCCTTGAACCAGCTTCCTTGTGTCATGAGCTACTACTAGCTTGACAAGAAAGGAATTCAATGAAGATAAAGACTTCTTAGCTTTTCCTATGCTGACCAGTAAAAGAAATAAAGACTGCTGAAGTGTTGGAGAGACTAACTCAAAGCTTTCTGTAAAGAAAGAAAAAAAACACATGGCAAAAGAACAGATTTTTCTGGAAGAGTCAGAAAATGGGAAGGTTTGTATGCAGAAAGTGTATTTCTTTAAAGAACTAGGCTGATGATGTGATGACTTGTATGGACAATAACAGACATATTGCAGTAATTTAGGGACTATTTTTCAAAAACCATGCTCTGGAAGCTCATCCATCCTATTCCTGTTAGAGAAAAATACAAAGCAACAGGAAACTTTAAATTATAATACATGTTTGAAGATATTCTCCCAAACTCAGTCTGTATTATTTTAAGCATGATTTTGTTTCCTGAGAATAATATGTATGAAGGAGTAGAAACAAGGAAGAAAAGTACTTATTTATGATTTCCAATTTAAAAAAATAGTTGCCCTTTTAAGAGATCCCTGACAGAAACTGGGGAACCTGCATCTCTGTTAATATATCACAAACTGTAAAAGCTGTCAAAGACTGACTGACATCTCCCTGCTTTGGCAGCAATTTCACTCACTCCCTGCCCCATATCTAACTCAGTGTATCTTACCAGGTGCTTGCTTCAAGCTCTTTTTTGAAAGTTTCAGTTGAAATGGCTCAAGTACTTTATGAGAAAAATATACCACCTTAAATAAGCATTTTTTCAGGGCTGAGAAGACTTCTTCAAAAACTTCTACCACAGTGGAAGGAAGTCTCTGCTGGTTTGCATCAAAGCCATGAAAGACATCGAGGAATTCCTGGCTTGGTACAAAAAGTCTAAGGTCACAAAGAAAAGGGAATATAGAAAACTGAAAAGAGGAAGACACAGAGGGTAATGGGGCTTTGCAGCCAAGTATGAGAGAGGAGAGAGTCAAAGAAGAAAGCAAGGACTAGACACCAAGCAGAGGTCTGCGCTGCCAGAATTTGGGCTTTATTATGTTGTTCCTGGACCTCTGCTTTCCTCATCTCTGGGAAAACAACTATTATTCGCTTTTATTCCCTCTAATAAAGGTAAGAGGCTGATTCCTCATATTGTCATTTGGATTAGTCTGGCTGTGACTTGGAAAATACAAATTATTATATTTATAATAACTAAAAGTGTGTCCTGGGTTCAGCAGTGGCAGTCATTTTTTCTCCTTCTTAGTAGCTGGTGCAGTGCTGTGGTTTTGACTTTCAGCCTGGGAACAGTGCTGATAACACCGATGTTTCTAGCTGCTGCTCAGTAACATTTACTCTGACCAAAGACTTTCTGAGTCTCATGCTTTGCCAGAGAGGAGGGGAAGCCAGCAGGAAGCAGAGACAGCACACCTGACCCAAACTGACCAAAGAAGTATTCCATACCACAGCACATCATGCCCAGGATGTAAACTGGGCATGTAAACAGTAACAGATGTAAACAGTTACTCGGAAGGGTTAGATCACGGTGCAGGTCAGGCTGGGTATCTGTTGGCGGGTGGTGAGCAGTTGTATTCTCTTCCTTTGTTATTTCCCTTATCATTATTATTATTGGTGGTAGCAGCAGTGATTTGTGTTATACGTTAGTTACTGGACTGTCCTTATCTCAATCCATGGGAGTTACATTCTTTTGATTCTCCTCCCCATCCCTCCGGGAGCAGGGTGAGGAAAGGTGGGGGGAGTGAGAGACAGACTGTGTGGTACTGAGTTACCAGGTGGACTTAAACCATAACAAAGTGAAATAGAAATGTTTTTAAGCTCCTGACACACCTGAAGTGCCTTTTATGCCTGTATAATTATAAAAAAAGGGTATAAAATGTCTGTTAAAAAATATTGCTATTTCTTGATTATAAAAAAAAACCAAACCAAACCCAAACCAGAAAACTAAAACAAATACCCAGCTACCCCAAATATACCTTTCCTAATTTAACTACTTAATTTTCCTTTCTGTGCTGTTAATAAATGTAAAGCGTAGCTCGTACAAAACTTGACCTGCTCTCTGGAGCAGAGTGTTTCAGAGGGAGAGGAGCAGAGTACGTCAATTCCTTCCAGCACTTCACAAAAGGGAAAAAAGGAAATCAGAATACATGGACAGGCTACTTGGATAAAGAGGACAGTAGATAATGGGTTCACAACATCCAGTTGGCTGCATCTGTAATTTGCTCCTGCTGTAAACAATCCGGAGCTCCAGAGCATACTCTGGCACTGCAGCAGGGTGTTAAGTGGCTGAATTCAGACCCTGCTAAGGAAAGAGAAAGCTCCCGAGTGGTGGTGCTGTGCCAAATATGGAAGAGGCACTTGGCGCAGAGGGGCTAGTAAAGCCGGTGTAAGAGTGCCTTGTGCTCTTATCTGCAGACCTCCGGTTCTGCCTTGGCTGATTACTGGGCCCTTCAAATGAGATCTAGATAGGTAGCAAACAAAAATGAGGGACATAATTGAAAACACAGAAGAGGAAAGAGCAAATTAGTCCCTCCCTGTAGCTGTCTTGGGGATAGGCCAGGGATACTTATTCCAGGCAGGGCTAAAGCTGGAGATGAGGCAGAGATTTCTGACTAAGTTAGTAGTCAGCTCCTCTTTCTCTTCCTGTAGCCCATTCCAGCTGGCTCACCTTCACTGACAGATGTAAAATATTTCTGGTCCACTTCGCAAGGGGACGGAGGGAACTCTAATATAAAGAATCAGCATAAACCTACTTGAAGAGAAATAGACACTGAAGCAATAAGTGGGCCACATTAACCCATCTGTCCTCTAAAATATGAAGGTAAGAACTAGCATTTAGAAACCAATCATGGGCTAGTTAGATGCAAAATATTTCACTAATGTGAAAGCTACAAGAGATGCTATAATCTTTCATTACCCCTGAGGCCATAACAAACTCAGAAGGTAGCATATGAATTGCTGATTATTTTCTATGATGATAGAATCTGAGAAGTTGCTGATTCTGCTTTTGTGCGGACTGACACGTCCCTGGCTGTACCGCTCTGACTAAATTTGTATCATGTAGTGCTGCTCTCATTTCAAGACAAGGTACAACACTTTGGAGTTTTTAGGGTCTTTTTTCTGGGGATGTCGTGGTTTAAGTCCAGTCGTAAATTAGAAAACCACGTAGCCTGCTCGTTCCTGCGCCCCCCCGACTGGCCAGACTCTACCACACTGCTCCGCGGCTTGTGTGGGGCGACGGACGAATGTGCGGCCGGGAAGA
>WYDI02141225.1:43333-169961 GCA_009867235.2 Psittacus erithacus | reverse complement strand
CTGAAATTCTTGGCAAGATTCAACTTTAGTTATAAGCTTGTGGTTAAAAAGCCTTTGGTGGCATGGTTTAGTGTGAGATGTCCCTGCCCATGGCAAGGGGGTTGGAACTTGATGATCTTAAGGTCCTTTCCAACCCTAACATTTCTATGATTGATTCTATGAAACAGCTGCCTTTTGGAAAATAATGTTTTGATAAAAACAAGGGGGAGTTGTGCCTCAGATGCTACTTGTTTTGATGAAATTAGTCCCATCCAGAAAAATACTGAAAGTAAAATGTGATCTGCTTTGGAAATATCAAAATGAAGGTTTTAATATCAAAATATTGCCATGCCTTTTCACTGGTATTAGTTTGAATATTTTTATATCATTTTTAGGTCTGTCATAAATTTTACTTGATAGGCTTTGTAAAGAACATGTCAAGGTACAGTGTAAAATACAGCCAGATATAGCACATTTACTTATTTTCTAACCTTTTAAAATACATTTTAAGTGCAGTAACTGTTGAACGGAGATTGAACTGGAAATGTAACGCTAGCTTTTCAGTGTTCCTCATTTAATCAAAACAAGAGCAGCACTCAAAGTGTTACCCAGGCATAGCTGTTTCGAATAGCCCAGTGTTAACTTGGAATAATTTATATATACTAAAGTTACAATTCTATAAAAAGTCTTGGAATTTTCGGCATTTCTCACTCAGCAAAAGATTTCAGGATTTCACCTATTTTTCCTAATTCAGAAAGAAAACAAGTCTTCAAGCATTAGTGTTCCCAGTGAACACAGAATTCTGCCAGACTCTAATAACCACTGATTTTCTTTTTTGCTGATTGGCTATGTGCATATCCAAGGTCTGAGAAGTTCCACAGTCACCTTTGCAAATAAGAGCCGGAGATTTTAGTGACAGAATTTACATACAGATCAGACTAGCTTTTAAGAAGTGCATCATCAGACACTTCATTTTCATGCAAAACAGACAAGGGGCCTCAATTACAGGCATAAGAGAGGACAGGAAAGGCAGGGCTCGATTCAGAGATAAGCTGTTAAACTGTTAACAAGATAAATTGGGGGCATTTTGTACTTATATATGTGTGTGTGTAGTGTTTCTAAATAAAAGGTAGTTATGGAGCTATATATATGGAGAGTTTTCCTTTTCATGTGGTTTATTCTACTTCTAAACATAAGTCTTTAAATAAAGGAATAAACATATCGATAACCTGACCACTACAACAAGCTCTATTAGCCTACATTTAAAAACAAGTGTCAGAAGCTTATCTTTTTTTGTTTTTCTAAAGCTTTGAATTACTTCAAAAAGGTCAAGATACTGCTGATGTTTGAAAGCGAATCAGTGCCTCTTGCTTACTGTCTGCATTTTTCCATTGCATTTTTTAAGCGTGTGAGAAGATGTGAAGTTTTCTGGGGATTTATCTGCCTAGCTTTTGTTGAATACAAGTAATCAATTCTAAGGATTTGAGAAATAGCATTTTAAGCACAGAGTTCACTATATCTACTGCTGAAGATCGCAGTCTTAAACTGATTCAGTGCAGGAAAAAAAGGCAATACTCAGACTGCCTGACGGCAGGTAAATACAAATACTTTCCTCTTAATGGAATTTTCCAGCTCAGTGGGATCCTGGCTGAACATTCTGGAATAAGTAAGTCTGCAGCTTTGTGTAGGTAATAACTGGGGAGAGTATATCATACTATCTCAAAGTAGTAAGTAGAAGGGAAGGGATGCAGGATGCATTGGGCATAATAAAATAATTTATTCAACTGGTGGGGTTTTTCAATAGGAAAAGAACCATTATCAGAAAATGTCAAGGTGTCGAGCTCAAAACCTTTCATGTGAATGCACCCATTTTGAACACTTATTAGGCAAAGACTTCTCTTTTTGGGGGTGGGTGGCTAAAAAGCAGTTTGAAGGACTTTGTTCCTTGCTAAGAAAGTTCAATAGCCCAGTGCTCTGGGTATTACTCCAGCATGTGTGTCATCAGCTTCAACTCTCCACTCCTACAGATTGTTAAATTAATTCCAAAGTAGCCAAAAGTCTGGTACCGAAACTCGTCTGTAGTGGACAGATTCTGACATCTGTTCTGGAGCTGTCAGAGCAGAGGTTTGAGGCTGACCTGGATTTACCATCCGACTGAGTGAGCCCCTGCCCCTGAGATAGTACTCACATATGCTCCGGTACCATACATTTAGTCTTTATTTTAACTAAAAAATGACCCTAAAATATTAATATTGTAGAGGAGTAACTTCTCAAGTTCTGAAATTCCATGTGGACGTGCACATCAAGCATAAAAAATAGAGAAAACCAAGACAGTTCTGAAATCTTCCCAAAGAACAAGTGAAAAACATCTTTTCCTCTTTTCCTCTCCCTTATATGACAAATGAAGGCCATTAATAATGACAAATTAAATACAAAAAAATCTGTGACTTGCCTAGGGCTGGAAAATGGAACAGTAATTCAACTTCGGTAAGAATGCATTGTTCATGTTTCCCAGCTGCCTCTGCCTCCCTAGATTGTGTTGTTTCCCTTACAGCCTAAAAATGCCCTAAAGCACAAAAAGGAACTTCTGAGAACCACATGTGATTACATAATGGCAAAAATAGGATTGTTTGGAATAATTTTGAAATTACTGAACTGCAGAGAAAAATTATCTCCTAATTTTGTTGCCGAGAGTGGGATAGTTCAGAAATATACCTGCAGCAATAAAAAGGGAAAATCTAAACATTTGTGCAAAGTTAAATGAGGCAGTTTAAAGCAAATAAAAAAGCAGTGACATCTGATTTACAGCTGATTTACACAGAAAAACCCCAAACTGTTACCTGCATTAATTTTTTTTGTTCATTTAGAAATATGTTCTACTAATTTTACTTGGAAATCTAGTTGAAGTAATGAAATACTGCACTAATACCTGGCATCTACATACTTCTAAGCACAGCTGCTCCTGTTTTTAAAACCAATTGTTATCACAGCTTGAATGCAAATAAAAAAATGCCAGATCATGAAAATATACTTTCATACGTTTTAAGATGCTTATGTCAAAGTAGGTTTATATTTAACACCCTCTCTGGAACAGATATTTTTAATATACAGTTCAGAATGCAGATTTCTAAAAGGAGAAAGAGAAACCTAACAAATGAAGGCCAGCAGAATGAAAGCCATAATCAAACTTCTGCAGACATGACTCTAACTTTTCTTTTGCCTCTAACTGTATTTGGGAACTGTTTACTCCTCTTTTCCTCTGAGCTCAATGACAAGTACCTCGTCATTAATGAATCTATTTACCTATTCATTATAAGCAACCTCCAAAACCAAACTGGAATGCGTTCATTGGAAAAAAAAAAAGAAGAAAAGAAAAATAATCACAAATTACTTCATTGTGGTTTTAAAATCTGAGCCACAGAACTGCGTATACAGAAGAGAGACTCACCAAAATGAAGTGTTGCATAGAATATTAATAAACATCTCGTTACAGAGATGCACTTAGGACCAATAAGCCTGTAAGAATAGGAAAAATGAATGGTGGAAGACGGCAGAGAAAATAATCTGAAAAGAGTCCTGGCTAAACTACCTAAACTAAAGCATCAGAGGACAGAAACTTCTGATAGAAGGGGAGGAGGCAATCAGTTAGGAGCAAGGATTAAAATCTCAGCTTTATGGTAGTTGTAGCAGGCAATATTAATCTGCTATGAAACATAGTCATACACAGGGGTTAAGGCAGAAGACATTCTTGCTTTTGTGTCCATGTGCTGATGAGGACAGTAATTGGGATTTTCACTAGCTACAAGAAACTGCCCTCCTAATGGAGTCATAGATCTGCAAAAAAGAATATTATCCCATCTTCCTTCTACACTTCTGTGCACCTTGAGCATCATTTGGCTCCCTAAGTGAACATACTGACTCTTCCCTGTTCATGTCTTGCTTTCCTTTCTGCTGCCACTTTCCTTCTCTGGACCAAAACAGAAACCTTACTAAGGCTGCACCAACATAATGTGCGTCAATACTTGTGTCTCAGTGCCGGATACCCCAACATCATGGCAAGACAGGGAGGAAATGTATGGAAAGCTTTTCCTGTGCTTCAGGGAGACAAGGATGACTGCGTTTCACCTATACTGCTGTAAGTCCTTTGCCAGCATTTCAGATGCTGAAATCTGCAGCAGTGAAGAGTCTCATCACTCTGAAGTTATTCATTCCTATGTAACATCTTCCTGGATGCATGCTTGGCATATTCACCGAGCCTTTCTGACTCAGGTGTTGCTAGGAATCAAATAACACTTGCCATACAAAGTGTGTTAAGTCTATTTGCTATACCAACATTGATATCCATCTCCCATTCACCTCGCCAGACAAATGTGTGTGCACACTATAAACCCAAGCAAATTAGAACTAAAAAATTCTGTATTAGATTGACACCAAGAAAGTGGAGCTTAAGGACTAAAGATGTTGATCCATCATTGTTAAAACACAGTATTCCAAACCTTCTACCCTCAGAGCTGACCTTTTCTCCTCACTTGCTGAGCATTCGTTTCTCATTTGTTTTTGTGCCTATGTCTTCATGATTTAATACCTTTCATGGAAGAATACATGTAGCATTTATTATCGACATGTCTTAGAGATGAGGATCAGCATGCTCAGAGCAGAAGTAGTTTGTTTACTACATAATGGCAAAGTGGTTGAATTCTAAAAAGGGCACTGATTATGTAAAGACAAGTAGGAAGCAAGCAGCAAAGAGAACCAACCTATTAAAAATACCACATTGTCTACAAGTACAATACAATATCTACAATAACCTTCTGCCATGGTGGAGAAATAGAGATAATTAATGCCTTCAAGCTCTAGTTAGAAACAGCATCTATTGCCTTCCATTCCTGACCCTAATACCACAATGCCATATCCAAGCAGGTAGAGAGGGAAGTGTTGGGACAATTTCCCAGGAAAGGTGGTGGAATTGTGATAAGGAAGTTCTGAAGAGGCAAAACAAATGTCTGTAGAAGCAAAACGCCAACCGATCCCGAGTCCACACTGGCTAGTTGATTACTCAGCTTTTTCTGGGGAAAAACGTAAATCATGGAACACATACAGAGATGAGGAAATATAAGAACTTTTTTGGAAATTAAATCTTGGCAAACATTTTACCTGTAATATCTATTTGTTTCTTACTGCAGAAAATACTCTTATGAACAGTGCTTCAATTTCATATAATCTTATAAATAAGGACCATTACAGTTCTGTGACTTTCTCCCTCTGGTGGAAAAAATGAGATAAACAACTGATAATATTTCAATCAGAAGATAATCTTTCTATAGCTTGTAAAATCCCACTGCTCAGACATGAGTTTCTTTGAAAAGCTGTACGCTTCATAACTCTGGGGCAGAGAAATCTACAGCCTCTGTGCAAGCAAACATTGCAAAGATTTGTCTTCCTAACAGTCTCCAAGAATGTAGGTCTTACTTTCCCACCCTAATTGATGTCAAAAAGAGAATGGCTTTCTTCCCAGGAGGGAAATAAAAAAAGGAACAAGGCCACAGTTCCTCTTTCAAGTTTTCTTTAATTTTGTTCTAACAAAGTGATATTTTACTTAGGTTTTTGGGGCACAACTTCAATTTACCACCTTATGGCTATTTGAACTGCAAGAAGGAGCAATGCATGGACTGATGATAGTATGAAGAGGGTAGCACAAAGGCAACCACTCCTGGGGGTTCAGTTAGCACTAGGAACCACCTGCTTTTTTAGGGCCATCTTCTTTTACATGTAGCAAAGGTGACTGCTTCCCTTCATAGGATGTATTTCAAAGTTGTCAATTGCTTGGTAGGATGCATAGCTGCTATTTGGGCCTTTTAAGAGAAAGCTCATCATCCAGTACTTGAAAATGGGTCCATTTTGCAGGAGGCATTTGTGAAATGGAACATTTGTGCAATCAGAAGGAAATGAGGCTCATTTCAAACATCCCGATGATTCTTAGTACAGCATTCACCAGCCGAGTATGAGAGCAACTCGCAGCCACTGAGGCCAGTAGGCAGTCAAGTAGATTTTCCTGGTGAGGTATGTCAGGGAACATGCTACAGCATCTCAGGTGCCTTTGGCTACCTGCATTTATGTGCACGTGCCCACATGTTGATGTTTCACAGGAATAAAGGTTTTACTGTACATGCATGGATTGAGCAACCTCACAGCACGTGCTGCTGACAAAGGATTTGTGTTCCGGTGGTATCTCCTCCCACCAAGTAAGGAAAAAATTAAAGATTACAGTCTGGTAAGAAAAGTATTTAGCAACTTTTGGAACTGGCATCAGAAAAGACAGATAATAAGGATGCTAATTACACACTTTTGCCGTCTTTGAATTTTCTGTCTAGGTAATCAACTCTCTACATTCATAAAGTCTTTGGGAAAGAATTTCAGCCTTTTGAATTAATACCGTGAGAAAAACACCATAAACAAGCTCCCAGAATAATTATTAGCTTCCACAGAGGGCCAGATCACGTGGAAATGTCATAAAATGAGATGAAGACAGAGCCTGAACCCTTACATGTAGATAATTCTCCTAAACTGACTTTCTGTGCCATCAAACAATAACTTCAGATGCTGTTTAAATACGACAGTATTGATCCGGCCAGTGCTAATCCACTCAAATTCCTTCTTCAATTGTATATTGCTTGACAGCTTAGCAGCTCCAAGTAATTTCTCAGCAAGGGAGACTCAGCAAATGACTCTTGCATTGCAGCAAGGTAAAGGATATTGAATTATTCACTGATAAGTTTGTCTATCTGAAGCCAGCACTGGTAACAGTGTGCCCATGAAGCTGTCCTGTCACCTCTATCTCCCTTTTCACGTGCCTCTTCCCCAGGTCCAGACTAATGGGCCAGTTCCTTCTATGACAGGTCTGGGGGATGATTCCATAGTTCACCAGTACACCTTGTGGCTGGTGTGTACCTTAATGTACAAGGGAAGGTACAGCAAGTTGGATCCGAGGTTCACCCACCCCTTTCCAGCTGGGAGGGCACAGGGAAGCCTCACATGAAAAGATTTTTGCACACTGCTGCATGCAGAACAAAGAGAGCATTGGGAGCAGGAGTTTCTCCTGCCAGCCTAAAGCATAACCAGGAATTGCTACCAGATATATTCCTAAAAATCTCCAGGGCTGGAGAAACTCAAATATGCCTCGACATTGTCTAAACCTTGATTCTCCTTAGTCAGACTTTTTCTTCTTTATATTCAAGTTAAATCTCCTTGATATTAAGCCTCATATGTATGAACATGATACAGCACAAATCACTGCCCATGTGAAAAAAACCCAAAACCTTTCATGGAGTTGGAGGCTTATCGGACTTTCCCTATCACTTGCTTTTTTTGCAGAAGAAACAAATTAATTTCTTTCAACTTTACACTGTAGTTTGTCCTCCCCAGAATCTATCGCTTTCATAGCCTTTAGCTGTTAATAACTCTTCTGTAATTACTGTAATTTAGAAACTGCTCCCTGGTTATCACCCCCGATGTATTAATGACAGTGGTTTTATGCACTCTCAATTAAAATTTGAATAATATTTCAGAAGACCTTCTGTGGACAGCACTATCAGACAAGAAAACAATGTAATTTGAGTCATGGAAGATTTTTAAAGGCTTTGTGAATCTATTTTCATTATCAAAATACTATGGTATGGTAGCAATTTAATACATCACACAGCTAAGTTAAGGGATTCTGAGCTTAACAGCAACACTTTCTGAAATAGAAAAGGTCTGGGGAAAAAAGTAGGTTTGATCTTGTGCTGAAATGATAATTTCACAAAGCAACTGATTTATCTTGAAATATCCAGATTGCTGAAAAGACTGGAAAGTGTGGGCTTCAAAAAGAAAAGAAGCAAAAATATAATAGTTCTATTTATTGATCTGATCTAGTTACAACCACCATAACATTGAGGCTTAGGTATTCTCTCTCACTCGATGGGGAATTCATTTGGTTGGATAGCGCACAAAGTACCTCAGTGCCAAGCAATCTGAATCCCCCCTTACCAAACCGATCAGAAGTTTGGGGGTTAGTCTTGTTATCATCTGATTTTTACTCAGATGGTTCTATTCAGCTCATTAAAACACTATTGAAAATCCTGAGGAGTAAAGGACTGTCTCTACAGTCGTAACAGAATGACAAAGACCCTTGTCCTTGGGAAGGTAATGAGCTATAGTTTTTTCTGAACAGCTGTTTATTCCCATGGAAAACCCAAGAAGAAAGATCCTCTTGTGATAGCACCAACAAATGTATATGATTCAGTAGGAAATTGTTGCTTGCACAGTAAATACATAATGCTGTTATATTTTAGCCTACTCAGATTGTGGGATGGAGTTGGCACAGTGGATGTCTACCCTCCTGTTCATCCTTTCCCTGGGCAAAAAGTGGACATACCAGTGAGGATTTGACATTGTCCCTATTTTCATCTGTGATGCAAATGGACAAAGAACTTCTTTCAACCTCTGTACCCAGACACTACACTCCAGAGAAGCAAGAACTATCTCAAGAGCCCTGGTGTCCCGATAAAAGCATTGGTGAATTTTCCTATCAGTTTAGAAAAGTTACTTGTTTCCCAAGAGCCTGTCCAGCTTCAGAATAAATAAATAAACCCCTCCAAAAAATAAACAAAAAAAAGACCCCAAAGCAAAACCCTCAAAACCCCACATAAAATCCAGGGAACACCAGCAGCCATCTTTAGAGCTGAAAAGATTTGCAAATTCCTGCATAGGTCTGCTATCAAAATCTTTAGGCATCTGTCAGATGTTAGACATCTGTCCTGGACCTATACAGCCTTAGTCTTTAGTTATGCTTTACTGACTTTAAAGTTACTAAGTTTCCCCAAGAACTGAAGTTCTCTGGAACAAAAACCAAAAAAAAACCCTATGCAGATGTTCCCTGTCTGTGTTCAGGCAAAAGTAAAAATGTGCCTTAAACTGCAGCTAAATTAATTACTTAAAAAACCAAAATCTAAGCTTGATGTTGGCAAAATCTTCAGGAAGAGAAAGTCCAAGCAAGGACTCAACACTAACGAGTGAGCTGGGAGAGATCATGCAGGTGGCCATGGTCTAGCCTGCTGTCGCACTATCAGCCGCACTAGGGACTGACCGCATCACTGTTGCTGGAATTACACCAGAGCAAGCCTTGGCCAAGAGAAGGAGAAATTAAGTGGCAATGAGCAGATTGCCCTGAATCACCCTGATTCAGATAGACTGTTAATCTGGCCAGCTGAGGCCTCCTAGGAGCACATAGTGGTTGCTTGAAGAAGGGGGAGAAAAAGCAAGACTGAGATGCTTGTGGAGCAGAGAACACGGCAGGAACAGGTTTTAGGGTACCCTTTCCAGTCAGGAGGGCACTGTGTGATTTAGAAAGCATTGAACCAATTTTAAGAAAGGAAATTGTATTAAAAAGGATTCCAGAGTTATTTGCAGATATATCTGTTAATTGCGTAACTACTGTGAAATGGGTGTTTCAAGATGAGACAGTGCCCTACAGCCAACACAATGAGTCTGTTTATAGTGCAACAGTGTCTTCAGGAAATATTAGCTGGCTGCTGCTGTGAAGTTCAGCCTTTTTTGTCAGCAAATCATTTTCTCCCAGTAGTTTGCTGTTGTGCCAAATTGCAGCGCTGAATCTGAAGAAAATTCTCTCCCAACATTACATGTATGAATTGGAAATTCAAGGCTACCAGTAATTTCTTGATCAATCAGTAGTACTTCTGGCAGAACAAAACCTGGATAACAAAGCTGTGGTGATTCAGAGTTGGTACAAAGTAAGCACAATTTCTTTTTCAAGTAAAACACCCCCAGATTACCCATGCAATATGGGGCAGGTTATTGCCTGTATTGCTAATAAACATTGCTCTACCACAAAGTTGAATATCTACCATTAGAGGTAAATCATATGGTGTGTCTCACTGAAAGTGTAATTGCGTTAATCTGGCTACCCTTCTCACCCTTACTGGACATGAAAACTGACAGACTAACAATTATCCAGGGATGTCTGCTTTACAAGATAGTACAAGTATGATTTTGTTTGATTCAAACAAATACATATTTCTTTCTCACTAGGAAAAAAAACAACAAAAAGGTTTTCCATATTTTCTAATTTTAAAGATTCGGAAAACAAACAGTAGAAAATAAAAGCTAAGCATTAGCTCAATCTCAAATCCAGTGGGAGCAGCTCTTCAAGTCAACAGTTCAACACAGAGGATGTTTTCTTAGCCTACTTCAATTCCCACATCTTCCTGAGACATTACCAGCCGACAGCTCCTCCCACAGCCTGTGAAATTTTCCTTAATGAGGCTTTTCCAGTCTAATCTGCTAAAACCCTCCCATTTTGCATAGATTATTGCAACATTATTTATAGCTGGAGCAGGTGCTTTCAACATCTCCCAGTTGAGCAGATGTCTCTTTCTTTGATTATACAGGCAAAAGCGCTTTGAAAAAGAAACAAAAATCTCTTTAAAGTAATAAGTTATAGAGCAACTCATGTTTTCCAGATCATCAAAATGAACATAAGAATCTCAGTTTCCCACAAAATAGAGAAAACAAGACCTTAAAGGAACAAACCACCAAAAAAACCCCACCACATAATCTTTTTCTTTCCAGAAAGAAATAAAACAAACTCTGGGGTAAAAGGTTGACTTCTTGGCAGATCCAGTTCACTGACAGGAATCTGGTAATAACAGACCCATTCCTGAGTTCTAAGGCCACACATCCTTTTCTCTTTCCCCATTTTCTTTTCACATCCATACAGAAGGCTCATTTACTGCTTTTACAGAGCTGTTGTTTTGCTCTCTTTAAGCTGAAAATTGAGGCTGTACAAGTGCTGCATCACAGCCATTTATGACCTGAACACAGTCTCTTCCCCTACTCAGAAACCTTACAGGTTTGGGTTTTTTTTCCTCCTTGTTTATTTGAGAACAAGTAGATATTTGGCCTTAAAACTAACTTTTCCTAGCTCAGGTCTTTCTTAGCTAGGCAATATTAGCATGTGGTGACAACTCTATTGACAGCAAAGTGAACTCTGTGTTTCTTAAGAGAAATATCTTTTTAAATTTACCCCAAAGGCTCAAAAGTTGTTGGTGGAGAAACATTTGTGATTTTAGTCCTACCTGAGAAACTGAAAATGATTCGATGTCTTCTTAAGTCATAAACTCAAGACTGTAGCGGGGATGTTCACAACTTCTCAGCAAACCTCCCACCTACACCTTAGGACTGTAACTTAATTTCAGGTTACTGCTGAACATGAGAATATAGCTAGGAACAGGGATGCAGAAAGGGACAGAGGCTGATGCCCAGGTTTTGTGCAGGAAAGCAATGAGTTTAAGTATTGCATTCATGAAGCAGCTGAAACCTGATTTAGCTGATTGCAGAGGGTGAGTGACCACACCTGGCAGCAAACCTGCTCTACCCTGGCTCAACATAAGCAAGAAAAAGTGTAAATAAACTCAATCCACAGGGGAGAAAGCAATTGCCTGGACTGCCTTTTTCTTTGTCCTGCAGCGTGTGTTATCTGCGGTTTCTGATCGTTTCTCACACTTCCTACTAAAATTTTGATTCCTACTGACTTCGTTTTGAACATTATTTGCAAAGCAGTAGAATGGGGATGAAAAAATGTATTTCAAGCAGTTAACTTTCTGGAAGGCTGAGAACAGCAAGGCTATTGTGCAATGGCAACACCAGGGAGCAGATGGTGACATTGATGCTAGTTACCAAGAGGGATGAAGCTCTTGGTAGCTGATGTCTGTGGAGATAAGTGATTTTATATATACATATATCTTTTTATATATATATAAAGTCTCCATATACAATCTGTTTCCTTTCTGCGTATTCATTAAGTTCTAGCCAATATCCAATTCCTTTTTCTGTAACTTCTTTAATATTTTTGCCATTATGAAAAGAAAGGTCATTTTTATTATCTTATGTCTGTCATTCATATCTGCACGTACCTTGCTGGTGGAAGGAAAATAAGCTAAAAGTACAGCACAAAGTATTCCAGTAACACTGTCATAAACAGTGTGCCAGGGGTTCCAATTTAGGAAGTCACATCTGCCCTAACACATTGTCAGAAACTGCTGCCTTGGTACAGGGTGCTGCAGAAGTGAATATGTGCTAATACCTGAGCTGCCACAAACCCTCTCCAGAGTTAGGTGGGAGCTGGTACTTCAGCCTGCTAAGCCAAAGGTGTGGAGATGACACACATCTGGCTCTGCCACCCGTCCCAGAAAAACCCTGGCAGAGGGAAAGGTAGGCTGCTTGAGGTGGAAAAAGTTGTTATAAGGTGCCAGGGCTGAGCTGTCAGAGCCTTAATCCTGATCTCAGTCTCATCACACCTCAGGAAATGAAATGATACACGAGACACTACCTGTGAGACAAGCGGGGACAGACAAACACCACACTTCCCAACCAATTTGGTGTCAAGTCATACTTCCTTCAAGGGGAGAGAAGGACAGGCAAGTCCAATAAAGGCAACTGGCTTTCAAGAAACATGAAAACACACTCTGATTGAATTTTAGATCAACTGAGAAGTTTTCACTGGACTGACCTCCTAATGAGGTGAAGTTTGAACACAGGCACTGCTTTAAAAAACTCATAGCTTTTGACGTTGAGGCAAAACACTATGGTATTTGCCAGTGAAAGATATTAGTGCTCCACTCTGACCAGCAGACAGCCAGTAGAGCTGGCTTATGGCATCTGATGCATGATGGTGCAAGGTGCACATTTAGGATGTTAAGCCATGAAAGAAATTCCTTCAGATCCCGATACCTCTGTGGCAAGAAACAATTGCAAATAAACAAGATCAAACTTTAAAGTATCTAAAGATTAGAAAGATTCTGTGATGCTGAGCAGTGAACCCGCAGGGCATCCCGAATACTCAGTTTTCAACAGGGATCACAGATGTACTTTCAGCGCCAGTAATGAGAAGAAACAGTAGGTTAAGGAGCACAAGGATATTAAGAAATTATTTTTGATGTGTGAGTCAACAAAGCATAGAGTATTAACCATGAATGACCCTCAAGAGCTGACTCTGGGCTTCGTCTCTGGGGGAAGAATAAGAAAGCACACAATTGCTGGTGCTGGCAGGAAGCAAAGGAAAAAGAGCTGTAGCAGCAGCAGAGCTATGGGGGTCCCAAATGTATGAGCTACTGTGCATATACCTTCTCTGGGGGGAGCCTGCACAATCCTAGAGCATAAACAGCAACAGCTGTTTGCATCCTCATCCTGCTCTGGGTAACAGGGGAGGTCTTTCTTATCATTAAGGGAAATATTAAAGGGTATGTATATCAATGTCCCATTTTTTCCACTTAAGTTTCCAAGTTTTAAGTAGGCCACAGGGAATAAAACCCGCAACAACCAAAACAACAGGATTCTGTTTAGTCTTTTAGAAAAAACACATATTTTACAAAATCCTCCAAATATTTTGTAAAATTTTAAAGTGAAAAAAATAATTTTGTAGCAAACAAAACCAGCCCCAATGCTCATTAGTACTACCCAGCATTAACCAGGGAGCTTCCAAAGCAAAATCCTGTGAGAATCCAAGGAGAAGATAACACAGTTCAGAATTTAGTCTGAAGCAAAAAACCCAACATTCAGTCTTAATAATTAATAATGTTGTGCTTGAATATGCTATATCATGTACTAGTATCAGGCAGGAACCCAGTCCAGAAGAGCTGGATCCTGACTTTATGACCTAGACCTTTATAGACCAAACTTGGCAGTTCTCTGCTATTTCCCGCAAGAAGCAATGCAGTATTTGGTGCCACAGCTTAATTGCTACCTTGTTCACATTAATTTAACACAGGACAAAGTCCATGAAATTAATTCATGTTACTTTTCCACACTGCAGCCACCACATATTCACAGTCACTTCTTCAAACGTTTGCTCTGAGGAATTAATTTTAAAGCTCCATGTCTCACTGCTGTCTGCTAGTGCTTTCCCTTGGGCAATTCCCCTTTGTTCTACTCACCTGGCGTCTCTTTGAGCAGGACAGCAATTATCCAGTGTAGCTTGTCGAGTATAAGCCACTCCAAAGGGGTAAAATCCATAGAGGAGCGCTGAGCTGCATGCAGGCTTCTGCAAGGAGCCACTGGCAGTGAGATCTTGAGAGGACAGACATGGCTTGGGTTCCATCTGGTGGCCAGAAAGCCATTTGTGATAGCCACAGACTCCAAAGTGTCTGCTTGCATGGCCACAAGGAGCTACACAAGCATCCAAGGAGCACTGGTCACGCTCTGGCCATGGGGATCTGAGGAGCACTGATGAGACAAAGAGAAGCACCTGACCTGCAGCCTTTCTGGGATTAGCTGTCTGCTGGGAATTGCCAACACCTAAGCGGGCACTTAGCTGCAGCTGGGAGCAGAGGTTAGGTTGCAGTTTTCTCCAGTCAGTGCATGGTGCCCAGCTCCAAGAAAGAGGCATCTGAGGGTCATTTGTATCTCTTCTGTCTTTTAGAGCTTTTTTTGTGGGTTGTACGGGGGAGAGAATCAGCCTTTGGAGGTTCCCATCCCCCTGCCATTTCATGGCTTACAAGCTTGGGGATCACTCTTTGCAGAGTGCTCAGCCCCCTGACACAGTGATGCTCTGGAGCTGCAACAAAGACACATGCTCACTCCTGAGCGAGCTCATAACTTCTGCTGCCAAAAATGGGTATGTGGGTGCTTTGGTCTCTGAGAAATCACAGCATATATTTGTGCTGAACAATGGCTGTTCTCAGAATGAACCTGCACATCTTCCAGATGCAGCAGTGGCCTCTCTACTTGATATTCAACCCTCAAATCATTCTCAGCTAGACAACTGGCCACAGTGATTGGTCCCAAGGAGGAACTCTGCGCTGTTTGTTAAGTGTTTGAAAAAGCGTTCATTCTCAACACATTTGCACTTCCCACCTAAAAGTAGAACGCCAGTGAATTATTGTCATAGGAATAGTCACCCTTGGGCAACTCTTGGCGACATACTTCTGCAAGAACTTTCTGTCAAAGAAAAACAACCACCAGATGTCATTGCAGGACAAATTGTTTAAAGAATCACTATTCAAAGAGCACAAAGCAAGCCCAGATATTTCACTGGTTCTGCAGCAACCCCATGCAGGGCATCATTGGGGCCACATATCCTGTTTTCCTTTACTCATAATGAGAGGAACTAGGAAACTGGATCAAAGTTACAGGCTGGATTTCACATTAAGTTAAAGTTAGAACAACTAGCCACATGCTGTACAGTTCAAACTGTGTTGTTTCTTCAGCAGTATATTTCTTCTTACTTTTCCCCACTTGTAACAGTTGCTCTATTAAACTTTACCCCTGTGTAGAGACATTTTGACTCCCAGCTTGATCCTGCCCTGTTTTCAGCGCTACTGTGACTCTTGGAAAAACATATGCTGGTGAAAATCAACAAATGACATGTATCATCAGTCACTTATTCAATGACAAAACCTTGGCCAAAAACTCATTTCTGCAAGTGAATACTGATTTTCTTCTCCCCAGTCATTTTAAGACACGAGTGACACAGCCCTTTTGCCATCGTCAGAGTCATTGCTCTGTGCTGGAAATAGCCATAAAAGTTCACCCACTGCCAATCACCTCTTCAACATCATCTAAACAGGCATACCAATGACAGTCATTGCATGGAGTTTTACAAGTATGAATAAATCTGTATTCATAGGGTCTGTATAGCACAGCAGTCTTTTTTATGATGGCATTATTGCCCTAAAACCTGAAACAAGTTGCTGAAATCAACACAGCTGTTCCTTTTTATGTATTACATGCTAGCCACCTGGCAATGATCCATGCCATAAAACACATGGCTCTTCATGTCTCATTCTTCCCCCATGCATGAAAGGTGAAATACTTTTCTCTGCACCACTGAGCTTGAAGAAAGGATTACAGCTTTCATCATCTCCAGGGCTGCTCCTACAACAATATGGGAACGAGTCCAATGGGCAGAGAACACTAGGTAGCCTTTGGAGACTTGCATGGTCACGATGGCCTTCAGAGCTGCCTTGCAAAGGGTAACTCTATAGTCCTGCAGAACTTCTATCCTCTGGCCTGGAATTTGAAGAGGGGTACCCCAAAATAGAACCTCATGTTCACCCTCTACATTGTCTACATCAAGAAAACTCCCTACAGAGTTCCAGGGACCCCGTGCATCTGTTTAATTGGAGTAACATGATTAGAACACACAAAAGGGGTCCAAATATAACTCCTGCTCCCTCTCCAATGAGGCGTCCTTCCCAGATAGCTCATGGCCCTTCCTAAACAGCTCCAGATATTTATTGCAACCCTCCAGCCATGTACCACAGAATCAGATGAGGGGCACATACTGGATCTCCCTCCTTCAGGTCCATGTGTGATACACTGACATAAAGCAGCCCTGAGTGGCTGATAGACTCCAGCCCATTTGGCTCACAGCTGTGCACCTGAGCTTATACTGATTCCTGCTGACTCCAACCAGATGGACAGCTGAGATAACAATCGGCTTTCTGCCCATGGTGCACTACTGTTCACATCTCAGAGCTCCTCTGCCAAGACCTGTAGTGCTGCACTCTGTTCCTAGGCTATGGTTTCCCCAGTAACACAGAAACCTGTTTTATTGTATGAAGCGAATGAGCAAACATAATTATAAAATACAAGCAGGGAGCATTTCTGCTTTGTAAGAGCTTTATTGGTTTTGCTGGCAATATTTCTGTTCCAAATGGGAGTTTGAATTACTGACCAGCAGAGGTCCTTTCTAGCCAACATTTCTCTAGTTCTACTCTTTCTGTTTGTTCCTCTCTTTGTTCAAGGAAGGAACTGGGAAGCTAGAAATGGGATTTTTGGAGGTGAATGAGAATTTTAACATTTAGAATTTTAAGCACAGTATTTGGGACTCTTTTCCAGGCCAAAATCTCTTAAAAAGCAGAGTGTCGGAGAGATAAATTATCAATATTCATATCCAGTTATGTAGGTGAATAGGAAAGTGCAAGTGAAGATGTGCCTGGATGTCATGTCCAGCAATTTGTTTGTGTGTCAGTGGGTGCAGAAGAGGAAGATTTTTATAATGGTGCTGCAGCCACAGGAAGAGAGCAAAGGAACTACAAATAGTTTGATTCCTTATTGGAAAAAACAATACTGACATCGATCTTTGAGCTATTCTTATGAATGTATTGAGGCTTAGGCCAAGTACTACATGTTCAGGGGGATTTCTGTTAGGTGTCACCCAAACAGATGCCACTTTCACTGCATGTGACAATCCAGTTTGGTTTTGACCTGCAAGACACAAACACAGCACAGGTTTACTCTCAAGCCAAGACTTCTCCAGTAAATAAAAATGCCTTTGTTTTGAAAGTTACAGGATGCATTTTCCCTCCCAGAAGATCTCCCACAAACCCTAGAAAGAGCCTGTGGTTCTCTATGGGTCACATTCTCACTCAGTGTACATAGAATTCAACAGAGCACTGTTGATATCAGCAGAGCATCTGTCTCTTGCACTCCAAATCTAGACCTAATAGTGACATGTTGTATATGTGTTGACGTGTGCTGATTCCTTTTATCAGGAGGCAATATGTTGCATGCAAATTCTTCTCGCTCAGTTCCCTTGCAGCTCACCACATCTACTAGGGACCTAGGATGAGGCAATCGCACCTTTTCAGAAATTTCACAGATGGTAGCATACCACAGTGTTCAGGGAATAAAAATATGTTCTCTCCATTTGAACTGCCTTGGATCCATCCTGATCTTATGACATTTGTACATGCCTAGGGTAGAACCAGCTTAGAAATAAACATTGTGTTAAATTAATAATACAGCTGAAATATAGTGACACACAGAGTCAAAGTAAATTATGGCTGCAAAATTAAATGCTGCCAAGTTAGGAAATGCGGCCCTAAATCAGCTTTTCTGGATAATACTGATATGTATCATCACTAATTTCATGATCACGTATCATTTCTTCTACTGTCTCGAGCTCACAGAACGGATGATATTCATTTAGTAAGCAGTTGTTCCATACTGTGTTTTATTTATTGCCTGTATATTATTTATTGCAGGCATTAATGATTTGTTCCAAAATGAGGATTACTCTTTTTTCAGCTGAGACCATACATAGGAAAAGTACACCTAGAAATCAAACAACCCTCTTCTTTCCTGCCTTCCCTCCAAAAGTGAGTAACTTAACAACTATACCTCTATGCTGTGAGACTGTACTCATGTTTCCCAAAATTCTTTCATTACCCTTATCTACATATTTCTCTATCTATACATTGTCTCCTGGTTCAGACTGTAGTTGGCTTGGGATGAAATACCCTTGTGCTTTCAGCTTGCCAAAACCAAGCAGAACTTCAGTGATATTTGATGCTTATATTTTATCTTGTGAGCAAGTATTTTGTCTTCCTTCTTCCAGGACATTCTTGAGCCTTTTCAGTGAGCACAGGGGGAGCATACAGCTGCCAGCAGCACATTACAGTGACAAGTGATTTAGAAAACTCCAAGGCTGATCAGTTTTAATGGAGTCACTCTAAGGTGCATCAGGCGTGCGGAAGCTGTATCATTCCAACATCTGATTTTCTGTCTCTGATTACTTCAATCATTGTTTATCCAAATGGATAACCCAAACTGGAAACAAATTAAAAACTAAAACTTCCAAATTTCCCCCAAAACCCCTACCACCACCACAACAGCAAATACCTTCCTGTGAATCAGGAAGCTTGGGGAACAGACATAATAAGCCGCTAAACTATCCTGCAGCTCCCGTCTACAGGGGCACATTCACATAAAGTTGGTGTTGCAAACTAATTGCCTGTGCTGACTCATTCACAGAATCATGCAGGCCACAGACTGTAATTATCATGTCATAATTATCACTTCAATAGTACAAAGAGTGCACTCTTATCTGATATGATAAAATAGTTCAATTAATTTTAAACAGAGGGAAACACTAGTACACCCTTACAGCCTGGCTACAGAGACAAAGCAAGCTGTCAGAATTAGATTATTGATTTCATGTTCTCTTCTGGCTTTATTAATTTTTTTTCATGCATTACAGTCACCATTTTTCATGCACTTAGGAGGTTTTAATTCGGCATAATACAGAAGAAGGCAACTAAGATTAGATATAAATTAGTGAGAAAGAGAGATAACGGAAAGAGAGGTAAACTGGGTAATATTTACCATGGAGCTACTGGTGATTTCAGCAAGCAGGAATCTGCTCCAACTGAGAGCAAAAGGTGGCGAGATGAAAAGAGGAGAGGAATTGCTTATTGTTGTCCACGGTAGGGCTTCTGTTTCTCTTCACAAACTCAAAGAGATGGCTGCAAAATTAAAGCTTGTATCTGAAGCAAAGGAAATCCACAACAGAATAGAACAAAAGTATCCTTTAATGACAATGCTTCCAATTTTTACAGCTTGGTAGATTTCACAAGCAGTTTCCTTTGGACTTGCTCCGGTGGTATGCTGCAGGGGCAAATGTTGTGTAGTGTGTCAGAGGGACTCTGTGCAGTGTTACCTGATCAGTCAATGATTTCTGCGCTTTTAAACAATGTGGTGAGCCTGGGAATCTTACAGGAAGCCTAACGTTCAAGGTTGTGTTAAACTAATTCTTCTAGTATCACAAAACTTTCCAATGAGTGCATTGTGTTACCATGGTTGCAAAACATTTCATATTCCAGAGCTATCGCCTGTCAGCACGGCTCAAAAAATAATAGAAAAGTCTGAAAGAAATAGTTCAGAAAGGAACTGGGGTTAAACAGTTAAGATTAGGGTTAAATTTGGGGTCAGTGATTCTCCTGTTTCCTAATGAGAAAGGCAGAAAAAGCCTTGTAAGAGGGAAGCTGTATTTAAGAACCACAGCAACCAGAAGATCCCAGGATGTATCTGCAGTGCAGATCTTGCCAGCTCCAGGAAGGAAAAAGCACACAGCTGCATAGTGGTCTGCTCCTGCCCGTGCTGTGCTGACACTGGGCTGCAGACCCCTTGTTGGGCTCCAGGACTTCTGGCAGCACAGACAGTGAGAACTTGTGGGAAGGTGACAGAGGACTGCTTCTCCTCAACCTCAGGTACTGCAACTGGGGTTTAATAACAGTGTGCATCCACCTTGGGGATCTGCAGGTCTTGGTGTAACGAGTTCCAGGACTTTCAGTATTTCTTTCAGAGCACAATGAACTTTGCAGGACTTGTCTTCCCTCAGCACCCTCACTCTCCGCATAGTGCCTTCCAATCTTTACTGAAGTTAACCTTCCAGCATACCTGAAGTGAGCTAGACCTTTTTTTTACAAGCTTCTTTCTATCCGCAGGTTGTATAGAGACATACAGCAATTAGGCTCCTTAGATACCCTAGTTAAACACCTAAAGTTTTCTGGGACTGGAGCCAGGTCCGCATGATCTAGCACAGCATACCTGAAGTTCTGTGATACAGGGACTTTAACTGAATTTCCCAAAGCTCTAGTAGTTTACTATCATTTCTGTCCTAGACATCTGGTGCTGTTCAAAACCACATGGATAAGGTATGCATTTCCCTTTGAAATCAGAACTAAACTTCATGAGGAGGCAGTTGATAAAGTAGAGATTTATCTGAGGTACCAGTCCCAGCTCTTTCTGCTGATGGACACTCACGTCTTGCAATATTACACATGTTGGCAGCAGTTCCTCATTGCTCTTTCCTTGAGGGAAAAGCTGACAAACAGCAAAGCCAAGAGCTGCCTTGAGCTAGGATATATGCACACAGATGCCTGCCAGGTGTATAGCCAATGGCACTGAAATTCATCATAGCTATTCTCAGCTCATAAGAATTCTGGGTTGCCAGAAGGGTAAAAATACCCCAGTGCTTTTCAGTTTTTATTGAGACTTCTCCAAATTTAGACTATAGGTCAATATCTAGTAAGATTCAGGAAAACAAATGATTCCAAAAGCAGGTTAGGAGTTCTGCCCTTTGGAGACCTCAAAAGCCAGGCTTTGCATCCAGTAGCTGGCTTCATGTGCAAACCCTTCTCTTGTAATTCAAGCTCTGAAAAACTGAGCTTTGCCCTCTTTCAGCTGACATTTTTTGCATAGCATATCCTGTATTAGAGGCAAAAACCAGCAGCTGTGTGTTGTAGTGCAGCATCATAGGACTGAATGCAGCTCTTGAAGGTAAAAAGAATCAGTGTTCTCCATCATCAAGACTGATGTCAAATAGTTATCCCCAAAGATATCCTACAAAGCCTTTGTACACAGCATGAAGAGGCAGAAATTGATTGCATCCTTCTTTGACCAGATAGAGAATCAGGTGCTACAGAAAAGTGGGGATACATATCCAGATAAGAGGACACTAGAGTTGTCAGTCAATCAGACCATGGAAGAATTTGCCCTAGCAAAGTCTCTGAGGAGTCAGTGAGGACCCAGACAGATCCCAATACTTCCTGGTGTTCTCCACTGCATAGCACACTGCTTCCAGGTCCCTTTCACAGGCTGCAACACCTCTGGGATCAATGATGTCCTCATTTGGTAGTGGCCAGGCAGTTACCAGTGAATACTACAATAGGAATCCAAGATGCAGCAAATTCAACACCACAAGCTACTTCATCCCAGTTCTCTTCTTGTGCCAACTGCTTGCTCCAAGGGTAAGAGAAAAGGCATCTTCCATGGAGATGCTCCATTGTTAACGCAGGTACAAGGGAGCACTGTTTGCTGCCCAAGAGGTTATGGCATTCAGTTTACTTGTAGTAACTTGTTCAGTGAATGTAACTCAACAATATTAAGTGAGGTTCTTATTCAGGACAGAAAGCAATACTGACTTCTGCTACGCTTCTACTGCCTTCTTGTCCAAACAATATAGAACTTACTGTTTATTTTTGCCACATAGGTCTCTCACACCATGTAATACCTGATTATCTCCTACCCTACAGAGCGGGAGATTCTTGCTGCTGAGATTGCCACTTCTCAAAGATGAGATCAAAACTTAGCAGAAAAATCTAAACCATGCTGCTAATTTGATCTAACGCTTTTAGGCAAAACCTAGTGGCTAAAAGGAATGAGCAGAGATAATAAACATTGTTTCTGCCCAGATGTAAGAGTCCACCCAACCAATTATTCCTTGGTACACTGTAGTTTAAGAGTGAACATCATTTAATTAATATACTAAGTGCATTTACAAGTGTATTTATATATTCATAGAAAAATGACTTTTTTTTTCTGGAAGTAGGGATGGCAAATGCAGGAATGTATTTATGCACACCTCACATATAAAGGGCTTAGCACACTAGTTGATGTTAATAGCAAGCTGCCATTGACTACATCAATGCATAAATTTTTGACACATATGCACAAGTCAGGTGATGAATTTGCATACTAAACAGGGAGTTTGAGTTCCAGCTTTCTGGGGCAGAAACTGCTTTTAATTGTGCATGATGCATAGCACAGCGAGGCTGACAGGGCTAATCGAAAGTTAACAAGCAGGAAGGATTTGCTCTTTGAAAGCTGGAATTTCCAAGTAATCCATTATATCTAATCCAGCTTGAGCTAAGGAATAGGAGAAGTATTGCAACTGGACTTTTGTGACCCCTTCAAAAGATTATCAGTTGAGTTTCTGCTCTTCCAGAGAGACAGCCATAGCTCCAGCCTGGTCAGGGGAATGAAAAAGGGAAAAAGTATTGCGCAAAAAAGCAAACTGGGAAAAGTTTAATCTCATTTCTTTAAGTTGATATTTTTTGCTGGGTGACTGCCAGATGCATGCCAATGCTTCCGTGCATATTGTTTGGGATTTGCTGGATTCAGCACTAAAATGAACAGCGATGGAAGCTTTCAGTGTGTTTGAAGATTAATTTCACATAATCGCAACAAAGCTGAAGTCAACAAGCTGAATTTAATTGCTACCCTGACAGCTGGGAAGCAATTAATGCCCTTAAACTTTCAAGCACTCTCTCACTTGTATTTTTCCCCTTGCCTTATTCCTACTAATTAGAAACATGCTTCAGGGTAAAGCTGACCATGGTATATAATTACCATCATCAGAAACATAGACACTGCCCAGTTAGACATCAGCTCTTTCACCAGAACAAGAATCGAGGGCATTCCTGAATGGTATGAGTAGCAACATACTGCTAACATGTCTGTCTTATGGTGTCAAGTCCCATGGTATTCATCCTCTGGCTGTATAACTAAAGGAATAAATCACATTGACTGTGGCAGGTATTTTTTGTCACCTTATGTCCTTTCAGATTTCTGTATTGCGTAGTAAAGTGTAAGACAAGCTTTGCAACAGGACATCAATGGGCCGGCAATTTAATTAGGAATTTAAAGAACACCTACTACGAAGTTTAATATACCCCATCTTGCATCTGAAAGGAGTGGGGTTGCATATCTCCAGGGAAAGTAAGCATGAAATAATTCCCTGTTGTAATGGCATGATTAAAAGTAAGATCTACACCACAAGCAGCACCAGGACCATTACACTTTCCTCTAAAACTGGAAAAAATCTTCTGATTCAGCAGAGTACAATCTGGAATTTCATCGTGCTTAGGTTCATTATGAATCAGATAGAAGATGAATTTCTTACAGGATCAGAGATTTTTGTGGGGGTTTCAGCATTTTCACTATTCCAACATTTAAATGTTTTATTTTGCTTTGCAGGACTTGTGTAAACATTTTTTATGTCTGTCAATATTAAACTGGATTTTCCTTTTCCAGCAGCTTCCCCAATGCACTTAAGCTTGTCTATCTGCTGATGATCAAGGCACTATGCTGCCAACCACAAAGGGTCCCTAACATGCAGCTATATATGCACATGGCACTGTCCATTAGATAGCCCGAAGAGGACTGAAGGCAACTTTATGTACAGAATAAATCCCCCACGATACAATATAAAAATGCAGTTTAGCACTTTATTGAAGAGGTTACTTCAGCCAAATGATGTATTATCATTTGGTTTTTCCTCTATGGAAAAATGACATTTCCCAGAACAGTTACATTTATGAAACCCTTGGATAGTGTAAACCATGCATTTTTAAGAGCTCTGATCAGAATACATTTGGCTTTTTTTGAAAACTACTTTCATTTTACTTTAATTTTACTGACTTTTTAGAAGTCAGTGGAGTACTACTGGGATTGGAAACCTCTCTGGCTTCCTTTCCTGATGGGTTCAGTGGAGACCTAAGCTTTTCTACTGGCAAAGCACAGCTATTTCTGTGTGTGCTCAGTCTTACTGCTGTCAGCAGAACAGAATCTGGAAAAGAAACTCTGCCCAATAGTTTTGCTTTATGTCTACATTTCAGCGAGTACCGGCAATTAATGATCTGTTGGCAAATTAACACTGCACATGGCAATTGGCTGCAGTAATGAAGTTATAGAGTCTTCTTTATGGTTTATTAGTACAATAATAAACCACACTCAGCATGTAATAATGACACACAGTTAAATTAAAGACTTGCTGATGCCTTATAAACCATTTTGAGAAACATTCTTGTAGCAATCAGTAATAGTCTTCCCTGGGAGCACAGGCAGGCTTTGCTCTGTATTCTGCAGATACAGTTCTGTCAATATATTTTTTCTATTACTCTTGCATTACTAACAAAGCAGGTTGGGTAGTGGAAAAACAAATTGACTGGAACATTTACTTCACATTGAACTAATTTTTAAGCACTTTGGGTGAAAAATAAGACTTGGCTTCCTCAGACTACATCTGTTTCTTCTGTTATGAGGAAATATAACGTTAGAGTTGTTCATCACTTTCCTCTCATAAGGAGCTACCGCCTGAATTTTACAGTGTTTCTCAACACCTGGCAACTTGAATTGATTATATAGCTTTTAAAAATTAAAAGAGGGTAAATTTATCCTCCCAGGTCAGACAAGTGAAATGTACTGTTGTGACCCATGTGTTACAATGAGCTTCCCTCAAACTTTCTACTTCATGTGCATGACCAAGATCTTCCCTGTGGAGAGATGAGGCCCTGTTTCAGACTCCCTGCCCATTCACTATCTGATCCTAAAAGTGGAGTGGCGGTCACACTGAGCCGGGGCTCTGTGCTTGTGCACTCAGACAAGCCTGGCACCAAAGCACTTTCACGTCTTCTTTACAGCCCCTACTGTAATGTAAGAGCATTATTTCTCTCCTTCTCACAGAAATGGGAGGTACTTGGCTTTATTGAGTGTTGCAGTACAGGATTCATACTGTGAATGATCAGCTTTTTAGAAGGGCCCATAATGGTAACTGTGCGCTGAATTTAACAGCAGACAAAAATATCTGAAACTCTCCAGACTTGTCTCTGTAGGAAGCTGAAGCAGTGCTTAAGGAATCTATTACCTGACTCACTCCAGAAAAGCTGCATTTCTTCCCTCCAGCTCCCATCGTACCGTGCTGGCCACTAGAGGACATACAAGACCTCACTAACTGCCTGCCCTATGCGCAGCAGCCACCCTGACACCGATGAACTTGTCTCTAGAGTTCATGGGATTTTATGTCAGTCGAGGTATTCTTTTTTCTGTCTGACAGAATAAATATAGAAATATAGGAGGAAAAGCAGGCTTCTCCTACCCTTTTTCTGTCTTTTCTGCTTAAACTGAAAACTCATTAGACAATGGCTAATTCTGGTATTAGGTTTGACTGTAGGCCTTGGCATTACCCATGTGTCTGATCTGAGATTTTTTTTCTTAGTCAGGATACCGAGATGGTGCTGTAGTCAGTGTATGCAATGCAATGCCCTAACTGGATCAAAGAGTCCATAATAAAAGGGAACTCTTAAATCAGCATTTGAGATGTTTGCAGTTCAATAAGATGCCATGTCATGCTCCCAAGCTGAACAAGAATAGTCTTCATTGTGCAGATACAGGCATGCTTACTAGGACACCACGGGAAATCTGCATCCTCCACCTGTGATTCCAAGATGAGAGAAAAAGGGAATGAGTCTGTTAGAAACCCCTGAAACTTAAAAATTTCCTTTTGTAAAAGCTAGAGTACAGACAAGAAGAAGGTGACCACTGCCTCCCCCAACAGTCATCTGAGGAGGTGGCCAACCCATAAGAGTGAGAGATTATTTGGGAGAAATGCATTAAACTTCACTTTAGGCAGTGCAAGGGGCTCTGAGGTGCTCTCAGAACTTCTTTCCATTGACGACAGTGGGATACTCATCTTCCTAAAGCAAGGCTGAGGACACGCCACTGCCAGCAAAGAATGGTCTTCAGCGCATCTTTCTGTGCCTCCATGGAACTGCCAGAATCTAAAACTTCCTCTGGGATAAACGCCTATAAATCCTACATCACAAATGCTCACAGGCATTTGCAGATTCTCCACCAGGGATACATAGTTTGCTGTAGGTCCATTTTGTTGCAATTCTCCCTTTGTTTTGTTCCTCAGAAAAGCTGACTCAGCATTCTGTAAGTTCTGTGCAATAGAGGGCTTTTCTGCTTGAGAACACTTTTATAATATTATCCTCTTTAAAATCGCTCCCATTGAGGAGCTTAAAATCTTCCGGAGGTGTCCAGGCTAATGCAGTCTTAAGACTGACTGTATTCTAGCCACCTCTGACACTGTCATTTCCTTGACTTGACAAATTGCCCTTTCCCCTGCTCTTACAGGCACTACAGAAATTTTTCAAGCTATTTAAAAAATACCTGAGAGATCGTGATGAAACTGAATGTCCTTACAGGGGAATGGAGAAGTCAGTGGGGAAATGGAGAGCATGCAGCTGCATCCTCCTGTTGTGAGGCTGTGTGGTTTGATTTTCAGTCAGCTACTCTTAGCTGGTCACTTCCATGCCTAGCTTCAAAATGCTAATCCAGAGCTTCTCATTAATTAATGAGCTTTGCCCAGTGGGAATCTGCTTACTGGTGCTTATCTGTGCCTTAGATGAGCAGCTTTTCTAGAAGTCTAATATCCTCAGCAGAAGCTGCTCAAAAAACTCAAATGCGTGCATGCTCACTAATTATGAAGTAATAAATACACCTAATAATGCCAGTGTTTAAAGACTGGCTCATGCATGCTGACTGGACTCAGATTGCTGTAACAATTTGTAATGAGCAATTAATGAGTGATGACTATCTTATTTTTTTAATGCTTTGGAAAATGCCAATGTGAAATACTTACTTACAGGAACAAATGCAGTAACTCAAAATGTGGCTCCTCTCCATCAGCCACTCTAAATGGAATGATTTCTGCTGTAGCCAATTTCACATAGGCTTTTTGTGGCTTGTCGTTGTCGTGGTGCCACTGACACTAATAGGATGATATTTCATAGGCCTGTCAGTCACCACTGCATACCAACATCCTTCCTTCTTTTGCAGTATGGGAGGAATTTCAGGTGTGTTGTGGTTCAGATCATATTCTCACTGTCCTAAGAGGTGGTCCAAGCTCTTTCACTCCACTGCTGTAGAAACCACTGTCACACTCTCTCTGACCTTTATCAGGACAAGAGGCTACTGACTGATACACAGTTCATTTCAGAAGAACCAGAACCCTCGCACTAAAATAAAGCACCTGTTTCTCCTTGTTCTTAGAGCAGAGTCCTTGAGGTG
Source organism: Psittacus erithacus (assembly GCA_009867235.2). Taxonomy (NCBI): domain Eukaryota; kingdom Metazoa; phylum Chordata; class Aves; order Psittaciformes; family Psittacidae; genus Psittacus; species Psittacus erithacus. The sequence goes on along the minus strand of WYDI02141225.1, from coordinate 142,511 downwards.
CTCAGCAACATCAAATTGGTGAGCCCTGCAACATCTGGTCAGAAGAGAGAATGCAGTCTGTGTCTCAGGGCAGGCAGATGGATTAGAGGATCTCTCAAGGTCCTAGTAAGCATGAATCTACAGGATCATGTCAAAAGCAGATCTGAGTATCTGGGGGATGTGAATTTAGGGGGTGTTTGGGGTCAGGAATGCAGATTGCATATATCTATAACATGCTGGTCATGATCTGTAAGGATTAAGTCTGGGAAATTCAAATTTCAAAGCACATCTCTTGTCGCAGAAGGACATATGTAACTTTCATTCCTGTTTGAAGGCAGAGGGTAATCAGCCTCACTTTCTTAACACAAGTAGTACAGTGGACTAGAGACAGCTAAATCTGATTTCAGAACTACCCTCATTTTTAGATTTATTTATCTGAGAAGCCACTAAGGTTTTCTGATTATTGATTACCATGTTTAAAATACAGTAGCAGATGCTCAGTGCTAACACCTATTCCTACTAATGAGATGGAATGAAATAAAATATCTGCATGTTAGAAGGGTAACGTAAGCAGCATCAGCCCCTCTGAGAGCTCTCAAATCTCAGACAGGAACCGCCTATCACTTTGTAAAACTTTGATCTGAAATACCTTGGATATACGTTAAACCACTGGCTTATTTTCATTGATCACATGCCAGCACTTCTCCTGTTATCTATGGACAATTTCATCTCCATTGTTCTTTTCTCTTTAAAACTGCTCAGACATCTTCATTGCAGCAGAAGAGGGAACGGTTGGCATGGTGTGTTTGTGGTTTGCCTTTAGGTTCAGACTAATTTGCAGTCTGGTCACATGATTTCTGAAAGACCAACACATAACTGTATTCTGTTGGTGGTTTTGTAGACTGCAGTAATTTCTCTGAAAAGATAATTTAACGAGACAGGAACTTCCTGAAGCTTCAGTATAGAATTGGTTGTGGATTTACAACTCCTTTTACCAATGAAAATGTTTGAATTATCTGGTAGTCAAATGAAACCTCATCAGCACTATTATATTGCATTATATTAATTGTATTTATTTCATTTTGTTTTATTTTATTTTGTTTTAATTTTATTTAATTTTTTTATTTTATTTTGTTTTGTTTTATTTTATTTTACTTTATTTTTAGCTCCATTGGAACGTGTTTTTCCCCTTTTCTGATAGCAGTGTGATCAATAAATAATATATTCTTAATAGTGTCAGCTTCTGGTGTTGTGCCTACCTAAGGATAGTTATTTACTGACTCATCCCAGAAGCCAGACTGTATAAAGTTGCTAGTGCAGAACAGTTCCAGACTGGAGTACCACAGAGGAGAAGTGGGAGGAGTGGAGGAATCAGCCATGCTCATGAGAAAGGTGTATGAAGAACTTTAATCTTGGATTCTGCCCCAGTTGCATTTAGAAAGAGGGGGCAAAACCCAGCTTCAGGGGATATTTTCATACGCTTTGACTCTCTTTGCCAAGAGAACTGCTTCATTCTGTTGTTGGCCAGGGGCTATAGTGTAGAAGTGACTGAGATGACAGCCGCTTGGATGAATCTGTTCTTCCCTAATACTGCTAACACCAGCTGTCCAGAAAAGCTTTTCTGTTAGAAGAAGAGCAGCTGTTGGCATGTCTAACGAAATCCAGATAGCAGAACTACCTCCCATGGTCTCTTATGTTTTCATTGCAATTAAACTCTCCTGAGTCCTTTTGCAGAAGGGAATGAAAGCACGTGTTCTCTTCCATCCAGCCAAATTCATATAGCAGCTCACATTTAATTGGATGTAAATGAATGAAACGCACGCTGTTTTCAAGAGACCAAATACCCATTTCCTCAGTCCGGCTACAAAGGAAATATTTGGAAGGACACTTTCAGTTGATCTAACACCAGTTTTCTTATTTCCCCTGAAGTCCATTTCTCTTATCTGACCATAACAGAAACAAAAAGTGTAAATATGCAGTGTGAAAGGTTGGGCTTCAAACTTCAGCTGCATCTTCATCAAGAAGTAGAGTACAACATGGCAAAGTAACCTGAAATCTCTGATGGGCCCAGCAATCAGTCCAGCCACTGGGTTATTTAGGCTCCGAGTAACAGTGTGAAGGGATTTTTTTTCTTCTAGGAAAATGTTTTCCCAGCTCTTGATATCTGTCAGGAGCCATTGACTGGGTCAACTACTTGTAGTCTGACAGCAAATCCTTGTAGACTGGGATTTACATCTCAGGTTTCATCTCAGAAGCATTACATAGCCTTATTTTGCAGTAAGCAAGATTCAAGTATGTACTAATGAGGTGATACTGGTCTGTTCCTAACCAGGTTTTAAAGGAGAAAGAACAAATGAACAGCTTGGAAGTCACTCCTCATCTCCAACTAGCTGAGACTCCAACAATGGCAGCCAGACTTAGCTCAGACTGCAAATCAATTCTTGATTACCATATCTAGTGGGAGCATTACAATTCAGGTTACTGATGGTGATAAAGTAGGTCGTTAACAATGAGCCAGGACAAAGCAAGTAATTTTAATAGTTGAAATGTTATCCTCTCTAAAGAAGTCATAATGATAATGCAATATTATTGAAGTTTTCTAGACTGAGGGCATCTGTCATCTGTCTGTCTAAAACTGATAGGGTAAAGTGCATTTCAATTTCTTCTGCAGGAAAGAAATTATAAAGCTTTATCGCTGCTCTCTTTTTTCCCCATTCTTTGCTGCTTGAACATGCCAATAACTGCATTTTCCCCCTTTTCTTTTTCTGTTGCTGTTTTGTTTTTAATCTTGCTACACATGGGAACTCATTACTACACAGGACTATACTGGCCAGTTATACAGAGTAATTGGCTAAGTTGGCACAGATGGAGGGTGACCATGATTACACACAGATATTCTTATATAGGAAGTAACAAAAGAAGTAGTCTTAGTGAAGGCAAATCTTTCTATTCCTGCTTTGTGCTTCCTATTCATTTGCCTATGACAACCCCACACCAGAAAGTCCTATTCCCAATGCGTATGAAGGTGTTAAGTGTTCCTGCTGACAACCACTCACACATGAGAGGTCCATGATGAAAGTGCTAGAAGCACTTCCTTTCCTTTTCAAGGGTGTAGAAGACATGCAGCTTCCACAGGTTTCAGTAGGATCCCTGAATGTTCAGCATGTCAGAAACAGTACAGAAAACACTGGCAAATAATACTTATGCATATGGGTTATCTAATAGCACCTGAGCTGGCACAATAGGTTTTCATAACTCTGGCACCTGAAATGACACTGCAAGATTTGATAACCCATGCTGTGAAGTGCAGCAGCACTGATATTAATGTATTACTCAGATACAGGGTTTGGATGACTTGGGACAATGAACACGTCTAATGTCTAGGTTATTTGATTTAGATCTCAATGACTCTTGAACTCAATAGCAACACAAAATGTAGCTCTACCTGTTCCATGTGCATTGATTTAGAAGGGACAATCTGCCTGTCAAGCTTTACACCTACCTAATGCATATTTATTCATGACTTTTTAATGTGGTATCATCTCTTTGTAGCCACAGACCTGCAGTATTAGAAATATAAGTGAACAATTCAAGTGAAAACGTGATTTGGGCTGCACCCAGAAAGATGTTGCCTGCATCTTTACAGAAGAAAGGGCTAGGTAATGTTAATGTGTGCAAATACTTATCCAGCCATCTAATTTGATCTGCTTTGGAACTTAATGCAATCTCCATCATCAGAATCCCTGAGTGACTTTTGTTTAATCAGCTCCTACTGCTTAATGAGTAGGGTGATTAACATAGAAGTAGAGGATTTGATGTGCAGTATGTCCGGTGTTAGTGGAGGACACACCTAATAGGATTTCTCCTCTCTGCTTTTCTGCCTTTCCCAAAATGTAAGGTTCCTTCATATGCTAAGCATAACTTCTAGCCCATTATTAATTAGCTTGCTGTCAGTAAGTCATTATGGGATATCTGTACCTACTAACTCACAGGACCAGACCAATCCTGGATTATGATCACGTGTGATTATAAAATATACATATACTCTACCCACCACAATAATAACTGAAGCACCATCATGAGCTCTACTTATTAACACACGCATATCTGTCTCAGTCAGATGCCTTTGAGTATCAGAATCTAAACCAATTCCCCTCTCTACTCTGTAGATGTCTATTTTTCTCTGAATAACTACAGCATAGGAAAGTGTTGGTTAGTAAAACATCAACATGCTTACAGAAGCTACTGCATGTAGCCCACTGCACACAATTACTCAATAATCACCTGCATAACTATGATTATGTGCAGTGGGCAACACAGAGTGACTCTTCCAAGCCATATATGTGTACTCAGGACAGGGATAGCTGGATGGGTAGATGATACAGAAGAAGAACGAACTGGTGTATCAGATTGTAAGTCCTGTCTGCTATTCTTGTGGAGTCTAAGTATTATGGAGTAGATGGCTGAATTCCACAGTCTACAGAGTGAGAGCATAAATAGTGTCTGGGCAAACAAGCTCCCAGCTCAGGAACCAATCATCAGATTGTGTTCTTTAAAGATGACTCCTACTTAATGCAACCTTCTGAAACAGTCTTGGTTTTGGAAGGTCAAATCCAGAGAGGTGTGAAATCCTACAAACTGCCCCACATGTCAAATGAAATTGCAAGTGATCAGCAGGTGTTCAGTACATCTCAGCCTTACGTCTAATCTTACTATAAACTCAGCTATTAATAACTCTGCCAAAGAAATGTCCATATCACTTCCTACTCACATCCTCTAAATGTAAATTGGAATTGGTCTTATGTCTGCTAACAACTGAGGTGCTTCTTGCAAGAACTCATGCTCTCTAAGACAAACCACATCTTTCAAAACCTTCTGTGCTTCTAATCTGATATAAAACAATAAAAAAAAAGAATAAATTTGCTAGGTGTTCTTGTAAGAATTTAGTCTTACTGTGGAGTTCCTCATATGTCCTGCTATCTCACTTATGCTACATAAAGCCATGAAGTCAATGCCCTCTAAAATCAGTACCTGGCAAAAATGAGACCTAGTGGCACAAAGAACTGAGACTCGCTCTTTACTAATGGGAAGCAGGAAGATCAGTGTTGCTGTTTCTCCTCTGCTCATGTGGATTCAAGACCTTTCATATCCCCTAATGCTGATCCTGAAACTGTAACCCAGAATCCATGGCACCTATTCTAAACTGAAAGTTTTCATCAGGGATATCTTTGATTATTGTTTGATTTTGTTTATACCAGTAATGCCACAACCTTCAGCATTGTTCTTAAATCAAGTGGGATTCTTTGATCTTTGTATGTCTCCTGTTATTCTAGCATGTCCTAGGACAGCTTTGATTGTAATTGTTGGTCTAAGTTAAAACAAATACTTTTAAACAAAGGCTCTTTAAAGTCCCTTTTCCTATCACAAAATATCTAAATAACATGCTGTTTCCAAAACCTGGAGGCAGCTGTTTGCATCTGAAGAAATAGAAATGCTCTCAAAATGAGTTTGACAGCTGCACTTGTGGAAGAAATCACTCATGCAAAGGTATTCCTGCTCATGCTCACCTTCCAAGACCTGGACAGAACTGACTTTGGACTGAGATCACCTTTCCTGTCAGGCTTGTGTCAATGCATCTCCCACATGACAGCCTTTATAGAACTGCTTTTAGACTACTTTAACTGAAAAGTGTACTTTAAAGCTCTGGTTTTGTTCCTCTTCATTTCCCCCTCCTACACAGCATGAAATCCCAATACACAATCAAGCAGCTAACCCTAGGACCACTATGTTTAATGTTCTCCTAATGTCTGTCATTAAGAGGTATAAATGCTGGAGAGTTGTCTGGGTGCCTTGTAAAAGAAGTATATCCAACTTTGGTAACAAATGATACCAGCTCTCCAAAAGCAGAAGAGGCTGCGCAGCAAGGACATGCAAAGGGAAACTGTCCAAAACCAGCAAGATGCTCTGCACTACCTGAAATGCCTGTGCAGGACAGCACTTTTATTCTACAGCAGTATTGAAAAAACTCCCATGCAGTGAACTGCTCAATACTTCATTTATCTATTGCATCTTGCAAGGCTGCAGGACTGAGTTAACTCTGCCAAGATTTTCAATACAGGAGGTTAATATAAACCCAACACATTTCTTCCAAGTCCTATTGTACTCTAGAATACAGAACTAGAAATAACAGCTTGCCTGATTCCTGTACAGTAGAAGCAAAGAAATAGGGCCTTTAGAAGGAGAACCTGAATGCAAGCCAATCATCTTCCTTCTGGCTCCTGCTGGCTCTCATCTCCAATTACAAAGGAATAATTCACTATCCAAGCTATTTCTACAGCATTTCAAACTGGGCACTGAAGTAAGAAAAGTTATTGTTAGCCTGCCATGCTCCTGAGAAGGGAAATAAGGAGGAGATAATAGAAAGACAGAAACGACCCAGATCAGCGAGATATTCTTTATGGTTTATCACAAAGGAGTTTCCCAAGAGATCTTCATGTCATGCCCCATGCACACAGACACCCACAGCCCAGAAAGATAATGAGGAAGGAAAACCTGCAGTTTGCATCACTATGGACACTGGTTTCATTCAGGACATTTATTCCCATAAAAATATATTCTCATTGTATCTCAGTGTGCATAGCTATACTTTCTCCTCTAGATGACACTGTGTCTGCTTGGAAACCAGAGCTGGAATACCAGGAGTCCTTTAGCACTGGCAAAGTCATGTGGAAGAAAATTGCACCAGCACCTGCACGCACTATTCTTGTCTCCAGTGATTTCCGTACAATTCAAAGTTGCTTGCTTAAGGACTCAACGATGCTGAATCTCAATATCTCAGCAGCAGCTAATATTACAGATGTCCAATTCAAGGTGTAAGCAAAGTTGCAGAAATGGTTTGCGTATGTCTATGCCTATATATATATATACACATTTATCTCTTGGTTTGTCTGTCTCTGTTTACAAATACAATGAGGCCAAAGGCTGCAGAGCAATCTTCAGCTCCAAGCAGTTCTATTTACTACTGAGCAAAATTCTGTGCAAGAGAGAACTAATAGCACTGACAAGCCATAAGAGGAAAACAGACTGGATCTAGACATTGCAAAGAGTCAAATAACTAGATTTTAAGCTGATTGCATGCACCCTCTGAGGGAGAGAAATTCCTCTGGGGAGAAAGGCTTTGGAAGTTAGGCTTGCTTCAGAACTCCCCCAGAATGTCTCTGATTTCCCCAAGGTTACTCCTGATTTACTGGGAAGTAATTGGGATCAAATTCAGGCTCATGACAGTTCAAACATATAAACAGTACAGACAGATTAATTAGCAACAGAGGAGGAAATAAATGCAGACTGCTCTTAAGGGAATTAACAGAAACGCCACTCCTTTTAGTTTGTGCCTCCAAATTTGACAGCAGGACTCAGAAGTTCATAACTCTTTCCTGACCAAATAAAGACCACATTTCTTTCCTGTTTCACCAGTTGCAGGATAATTTTACAATACTCCTCTGTGTAAGATGGCTCCAAATGATCAGGTTAAAATCTAGATAACAGACACCTAATACACTGGCAGCAAGGTTTGAGGATATTTTCATGTTGGCATTACTCATCCCCTGATTAGGAATATGTTGAGGACAAGGCAGACCACAGGGCTAGTATATGCAGGAAGGAGGGGGTTAGCGCACCAGCCTGAGCTTGAAGCACAGGAAGAGTTACCTGTCTTCAGAAATCTGAAAACAAACTCCACCAGAGGTGGATGGAGCAGGTGAGCTCTGAAGAAGGCTCCTTGATGGCTCATCACCCTCCAAAAAAGAAAGAGACACCTTAAAATTGACTCTTCCATTCTTTTTTGTTTGTCTGGAAGATGGAAGAGTGAGATTTCTTAGATGGCTCTGAACGTGGGCTGCCAGTTTCACATTGCAGTGAGATCAGCATCAGCAGTGTCAGAAGGCTGATACCAACTCAGGCATCTACAAATTGACTCACACTTTCACTCTGTGTAATGAATAAACAAGCCTTCCTCTGTAAGATTGAATTAATTTGGGTTTATTTGCCTAGGTATAGACATTGCAGATGTTTTAATTCAGGCAGTTTGCACTGTCAAAGTGGGCTGGCTTAGCCTTCAATTTCTGTCCATGCAGACAGAATTCAGAGCAGCTATTGCAGGTTGTTTGACCAAGGGAAGGACAAATCCAGCTGAGCAAAAGAAGTAAGGGAAGTTAGACCAAAGCACATGGAGTGATTACCACAGCAAAAGTGATGGAAGCCTCTTCACTTTAGCTGTTGAAAGCTGGACTGACAAACACATGATACTACATCCCAGGAACATTTCCACACTGAGATTAATGTCTCCTCTCATTTCCACTTTCCTGATCAAGAAATGAGAGAGAAAGGGAGAATTGAGGAAGAAAACTTTCCCCTTCTGAAAAGAGACTCCGACCCCACAGACCTCAGGGAAAAGGGAAGAGACTGGGACTTCAAGGAGGAGAAGTTACAAGATGCCTCCCTCCAGCTGAGACCCAAGTGCAGTGATTCAGTTAAATACTCTTTATTTTGGCCTCAGTTTCCCATTGCTTGCCAATGGACATGTAGCCCTAGCCTCTCTCTGTGGAGAGTTTCTTGCTTCAGTGAGAACTCAGATCCCAGGAATCAATGCAGTTGACAGTTTACGGTCCTCAGTTGCAGGCTGAGTTTAGCCCATGAACTCTAATTCCATTCTGATGTTTCTTCAGGCTTTAACTGATAACTCTATAGGGGTTTTGGTCCCTCATTTGCTTCTGTCTCATGGGGGGAAAAGATAACAGCAGCAAAGAAAAACTGTTTGCTTCCTTTTTTTAAAGTGTTCTATTTTGGTATTCCATCGCTCCCTCAAGGAATTTGTTTTCTCCCGTCATAGGCTCTCATTTATGGGTGAGTAACAGGTTGTTCTGTGTCCTGTCATTATCCACCCACACAAATACTCCTGCCTGGATCCCAGCGCCATACCATCCTCATGACTATGGGTGGGTATGCTAGATGTTCTGCAGATCAGTAGTAACTGGAAAAAGAATGAAGTTGCGGTGCTGCAAGGGTCAGCCTCTGCTGGTCGAGTGCTAGAAGCTTGGAGAGAGCATGCTGCAGGTGATGCAGAGGGGCAAAGATGGGACTCCTAAATTGCAGAGTACCAGCTACAGGTAACTGTCACACAATACTTTTGCAAATCATTTAAGCTTCATCTTACAAATTAATACTCATTTTAGATGCTCCCTCTATTCCTAATAAATATTGCAGCGTGTTGCTGCCCTGGTAAACCTTTCCAGTAAACAGACTATTTTTTTCTTCCCTTGCTAAGGCTGGTTTTTAAGGATAGCACATTCTGGGCTCCCAGTGATGTTCCTAAAATGGCATCTCTAATAAATAATATATTTTCAGGGGAAATATATTGCAAGACTGTCTAGAGCCAGGTCCCTGGTATATCCCTCTCCTTATAGGTCACACATTTATCTTCTATGAGTCCTTGCCTCTTAGCAACCTATCATTTGCTGTATGATCAATTTAAGCCTCTTGAATCTGCATCTGAGCTCCCATTTTGTTTCAGCCCATCTACATAGAAAATTAGAAACTGAAAGGTGGGCTTGAGCTTTCTTCTTTCAAAGTCTTTCCTTAACCTCCACTGATTTTTCCTCTTGCCATTTCAGTTCTGTTACTACAGCAACCTTGTATTTCTTGCTTTGGCAAAGTTGACATCTTTGCACAGGGACACACACAAGGCCTTTCTAATCAGCACTTATGCGGTCTAAAACATTTAGCTCATCTGCTTAGAAGACTTATTAAAATGTTCGACCCATCTGCTGTGGGAGGCTCTAGTGAAACTAGAGCCAGCATTTTCCCACTCGGTTTCCTGTCATGCAGCCTGACCAAAGCTTCGCATTTCAGCAACACACACCAATGGTGTCTCTACCATAAGGCAGAACGCTTGCTTGTATGTGGTCTTTGGACACACTTTAAAGGATGTCAGCTCCGTCTTCTGCAGCGACTGTTGGATAAAAAGCTGTGCTGACATTTGCCTTTCATAGTGCTAAATGCTAGAAAAATCACTTGACTGCAGCACAAGAAATTCAGAGCGACATCTTTCAGAGCGCTTCCTTCACCCTCAGACACTTGGAAGGAGACATTATAGCAGCAGGATTCCAGAAAGCTGGCTCAATGGATGGGACTAACCCTGGGGGTGTCCTTCAAAAGAGCCATATAAACTGGCTAATCCCATTTTCCTACTTTTTAGCATCTAATTGCATGAAGAGCTGTGCAACTTGCTCTGTTCAGTTCTGATCTACTCTGTTGCTCTTGTCACCCCCAGGGGAAACATTACAATTTCCTTTAATTCCCCCTCCATCATCTGATACTGTTAAGTCTGCCTATAGCTGATCTGTGTTATGCTGCCTAAGCTTACATCTTTCCTGAAGGAGTTGGAGGCAATGGTGATTTAGCAAGACATATAGCTACCATCTTCCCACTAGTTATAGCCATATCTGTATCTATAATCATTCATTCACAAAAGTATTTCTCTCCAGCTTGCTGGGAGAGTTGGACTAATAGCAAAATGTGAAGTTTTCCACTATGTTCACTCAGCGGTTCTGCAATCCCTCCTGGTCATGGCCTTGGACTATGTTAGGATGCAGAAGGTATTTTGATACTTATTTGCTCTAAGACTTGTCTGTAACTCAGAAGCCCTTGAAGGGAATGGCAGAAAGTTAGAAACAAGATACAGGCTGTGGAGAGAAGCTACAGTGTGAAAATTTGGCTGTTGGAAGACGAATGAGGACAATCTACAAAGGTAACTGCAGCAGGAGGATTAACAGCAAATAAAAATATCTTCAGCCAACTGTCTGGCAATCACTGTAGATCGACTAAAGCAACTCTGAGAGAAGGTTTAGCCACATAAAGCTCTGCTTGCTTGTCTCAGCTAATGTAGCTGATGGTGTTTGTAGTCAAATCCCCTTCAGAATGATCCTGCTTTGAAAACAAGTTGCATAGAAGAGAACCTGCTAAACATTCAGTTCATCTCTCATTACTGGTGGAATTTACCTCTTTAAGTAGCTCTAGAGATTACTGAGGTATTAAGGAAAGTGCTGTGACATTGAACAGTATTTCCTCTGTGAAAGGATATCAGTGTGTATTTGTCCTCTGTGGAGATCATGACAAGGAGTCCATGATGTGAAGGGCTTTCTTTGTGCAATGCTGTTTTGCTTTAGTGCTTTAATGAGGAAAGAAAAAAACCAAAACCGGTGTCACTGTCTATATAGAGACTTTAAAAGTGCTTAAAAGCACCAGGAATGCCTTTAAAATGCAGACCTCATACTAGAGATGAAGCATCTACAGAGAGAAGAGATACTTTGATGTAGTAGATGTATTTGTTTGTTTCAGAGGGGAGAAAAGAATGGTATGTTTTACCAATAGAGCTATTAACCACCAAGATTGCCCAAAGGCATCAGCAGATTCATTTAAAATGTAGATGAGCTTTTCAGGCATTAGGTTGCTCAGATTCTAGAGGCTGCTATTATGTGAAATTGGATGGGGTCTTCACATGGCACAGCTGAACTGTTAGGCTGGCCTCCCTCTTCCACCCAATTATGACCAACATGAATGGACACTCCTGTGGGCCGGAGAGCTTCTCTCCAAATTAGGATAATCGCTTTATTACAGAGGATAGGGGCAATTAACTGAGACCCTGAGCCGCTACTGAATGGTCTCCTTGGGAAATACCACTTAGCATTGCAAACAGCAAGTGGGCATTTATTCATGGCCTTCCTACACCCTTTTGGGAAGGACTATTCTCTTGAATTAATGTCTGGAGTCTACCAGCTAAAAACAACCACAAGCAACAAAATGCAATTGAACTGAGGAAGGCTTTCTCTTTTTAAACACTTACTGCATGCCTTGAGCACTCACCAGAAAGATCCCTTCCCAAACAGCGCTCAAGCGGATCAGCTGGAATAGTAGCTGAAGGAATACTATTGCCTTGGAGTGATGCTGCATCAGGGACATGCTCAAGATTTGTATTGTCACTTTAAAGTTCTGCAATGTTTTTTATCCAAAAAGAAGGTTTGGGAGGCATGTCGCCCACTTAACGTGCAAATCGTGCTGTAGTGGATCATCCTGATCTCCCAGAGAAGTTTAGGAATTCCTTTGTGCAAAGGATGGCAGTGCTTTGCCATTCAGATTTATTTTCATGTGGAACAAAATACAATGACATCACTGCTGATTAGGAGCATGGTGATGGCAGAACTACTGACACATGAGCAAGAGTTCAGCTGCAGCAGCAGAAGGCTCAGAGTGGCAAAGCTTGTTTGTGGCACAGAGACAAAAGCAACCAGAGAGATGGCTGTTAACACTAATGTGTAAGAACAAGTTCTTCTGAGCTAAGAGCAATAATGTCCTTTTCGTGATGATGAGCATCATGGAAATGCAACATTACAAATGCCCCTAGACTAGACGATGTCTGTCAGAGTTTCTCAGAGCTTAAGTGCACATGACTGCATGTACATGCACACCTGGGATCCACAACCTAAGTTCACAGATGTGTTTACAAGAGAAACATTAACTGCATACTGAATATCTTCATTTTATATAGTGTTAACATTAAACTTTTTCACTTCCTTTTCTTTGTGTGTGTGCAAACTGCTACATTTTTCAAAATGTGTTGAAACTGCCCAAGACGAATTGTCCTGCTGAAGAGAAAAAGAGTTTCTTATCTAGGAATGTTTCCCAGCTGCACTGCATTTTGTTTAAATAGGGTTAAGTAAATCAAAGAAAGCAGAAACACCAAAGATGATCTCAATTTCTGATTCTGTATTAGTCTTTCCATTACTACTGCATACCATGGCTTGCATTCCAGCCTCTGGCTAGGACTTGCATGCTCCTATTGAACATAATCAAGCACTTTGAGAACTGATTTCCAAGTATCTAAAATGGAAGCATGATATGCGTGTAACTAAGATTTTTAAGAAAGAGCTAACATGACTCTTTTCCATTGGTTTTGAACATGCTTTATCCAAAAGGAATTCACCAGGCTTTTTTAAAAGCACTGATTTTAAAATTAAAAATTTCTAAATTAAAATTTCTAGTTAAAATTTCTAATTTAATTAAAGAAACCCAAACCATTCTTGGAACACATTGGAAACCTGAAAATTGCATGATAAGTGAGAAAAATTAACTTCGCTTACAGTGGAAGATTTTAAGGGAGAGAGAATGGCATTTCTTTTTGTGATTTACAAGGATCATGAGATAAGCTTGGTGTCTTGCTATTTGTTAGGTCTGCTTCTTACAGTGTAGAAAGCTGGCTGCAATGAAGTTATTTTGACAGTTGACAGCACGCTGTTAAAGGTTACTGGAGCTCCACCATCACCCATACAATGATACAATGATTTATTGTTGTCAAAGCCTTCTATGCAAAGCATAGAACAACCTAAGCTTCATCATTCCAGACAGGCACATTGTGCTCATTTAAAAAAATAAACACATACGATGCCAGGACTGTCTGAAACAGCTGATCTTATAACATTGGCCTTGGGATTGCAAAACTATCCCTGGCAATGCTTTATGTCTCTGCTTTGCTGAATAGTGGAATAAAAGAGAAGAAAATTTGTAGGAGTGAAGCTTATGGCAAAAGAACAGGGAGGATGTAAGTTACACACTTGAAAAAAAAAAGTGTCTGCCACAGCAGGGCAAAATGTGCTGAATTACACTTGAAATCCACGCAGAACTTCTGCTACTCACATTTCTATTATAAGCAGAGTTCTCCTTGAATTTCTTATCCTGAATTTTGTACCGATCCTAGGTAGGCGTCTAGACAGTATCTCTCTATGCTGATGGGCTTGTTGAAAATGCCTTCCTCTAATTTGCTTTTCTATGATTAAGCTGAGATGGTATGGGGCATCCTGGAGCATGTGATGTGCACAAGACATCCCTACTCCTTGAATCCTGCTGATAGGGCAGTTATCCTTGGTCCAGTGTGGAAATGCCACACAGCTGGTTTGATGGCGATTTCCTCCTGGCAGATAACTGAAAGGGAAACCTACATTAGTATGTCTACACCATCTTCCATCTCTTTCTCTGTTGGTCCAAGTAAGGAAGATTTTTATTTCAAGAGGCAATGAGATCACCCTCGGCTGGAATATCTTTGCTTGACTTTGGACAAATGCATCATTTTCACTGATATCCATAGGGGATGCTGGACTCTTCACACCTAAGGTGCTGTATGGGCACAATGTCTCATTGCATGCTCATTCTTGCCTTTTGCACAACCTTCCTGATTTCTGTGAGCTTGCAGGGGATGTAGAGCGGCCTCCTCCATCCTGTCACTGCTGTTTCTGCCTTTCTTCCTTACCTTCACTCCCACAGAAGCTGTAAACTTCTGATTACTTCCCTGTAAACTTCTCTGGGAAGTGGGGGAACTATCTGCACAAAGTAGAGATGAGGGGGGCTGATACAGCTGTCTGGTACTCCTATGAAGTAAAAGCTACAACACAGCTGGCTGCTTTATAGCAAGATATCCATCAGATTATTCTCCTCACGACAAGGCTGACATTTGGTTTGATTAACAAAACAGAAACTAGTGCAGAATTAACAGTGGGAGAGATTGGATTACTAAAGCAAATATGCTTTAGTGAAAGGAGCACAGATCCGGAAAACTGGAAGCTGGGCTCTACTTTACTGTATGGACTAGAATGGATTACTCCTCTTCACCTTGGTTTTTCTACTTTATATTGCCAAGAATGTTAACAGCCCTTCAGAAAAGGATGTGCTGATATTTATGTGTTAGATTTAGGAGACGGCACTGAGATCTTGAGATAAAGTAAAGCAGAGAGAGCACTAATGACATACAGAATCGAATTCCGTTTGCATTTCTCCACAGCAAGCAGATACTTATAAAGCTGAAATTATCACCCGGTATTTTATACTTGCACAAACTTCTCGGGGAGCACTTACAGGCAGAAGTTGTAGATGAACTGCTGGCTGGCTTTGTCATTTGGCTTGGGAACGTGAGCCCTTGCCGGGAAATCACCAGATGGCGCTCATAGAAATAATGTTCAAACGTTCCTTTTTTAAGGCAGTTATAGCTGGGAAAAGGTTTATTCGTGAAATTGTGACTCAGTTCCTTCAGCAAGAAGCATTTGCATCAGCCAGAATTTGTTGAGTGGCTGAACAGGATAATTCCTCTAATTCAGGGCTAGTATTCAGAGCCTACATGCACACCAGCCAAAGGAAAAACATAGTGTTGTGTAATAAATCACTTGCATTAGGCAGTCAGCTTTGACTGCTCCTGTTAGCATCATTTCAGTTTTAATCAATATTTGCTGGGATTTGTTAGGCTATGTGGACAAATCCTGAGGCCTGTACTTGATTTCTATCTGAGCAAGATGGTTATTAAAGAGAATGAGAAGTCTGCCTGAGTGGCATCCATGTAATAAGCTGAAGAATTTGAGATCTGCATTTATCACACTTCTTCACTGCTCTACAAACAGATTGACTTCCCCTTGCAACCCTTCTTGCAGAGAAGTTTGCTCATTTTGGAAGCTGGAGAAGTTCATTTTCAAGTAGGTTAAGCCAAAAGGTGCCAAAAATGCATTTTTCTCCTAGTCTATTATTGTATCTTACACTGTAAGTGAGAAGTAGCTTCACCAAGGAATTGATTTCTTGCAAAAGAAGCTGAAGCCATGGCTGGAAGATGATTTTCATAACAGATGCAGCCCTTCAGCAGGGTTCTCAGCTTCTTTCACTGCTGGATAGAAGCATGTCTTGAGTTCAATCTTTCTCTTTAAGTATTTCATTAAGGGCAAGTATGTTTTCTACTCCACTCTTAGGGCTCCAACTTTCAATTTCTAACTTATCTAAAATCCATCTTCTTATTTTTAATTGAGCTCTTCTACTCTTTTCCATGTCACCTAGCAAGTCCCAGAGACATACAACAATGCTGTAAACCCCAGTAACTGATCTAAAGGTTATTTCAGATCCTAACTTTCAAGCCAGAGTTACAGCTATGTGGGAAAAGCAAAAATCAAAACCAAATCCCTCTTGTGCATAGCAGTTTAGTTACAACAGGGATCCTTGTTTACATTTCTCTAAGATTTGGAGACAGAGTACTTTACAGTATGTAACACTTAAAGATATCTCATTTCCATTCAACTGCTGCATTCAAATATCTATATCTATTTCATATATATATGCAGAGCTCTGGAGGTCTTTGTGAACTTACCTCTCAGGCTGGATGAACTATATGGTCACTGATCTGAGCTGGTTTCACGGCCCACCTGAAAATTCAGGAAAAATATCTCAGTTCAAGAGAAGGCAAAGTATTTTGGCTTTGTTTTTCTTTTTTTTAACAAAGTGAAAGATTTTCATCATTTCAAGTCGTAGCAACTTGAAAGGGAAGCCAAAACAAAACACAAGCCAAAAAGGATACCCCGGCAATCTGCTATGTTGTGCTCCTCTTATTTTGTTTTTCTACAAGCTCTTTTAAAGGTCTAGTCTTCATTCTGTTCTGGAATGGAGACAAATACTGGAATCTCCTTTTCTCCCCCCCAGCCTCCAAAAGACTTTTTCACTTATTTCTATTTCTTACACATTTGATACAATTTCTCTGTGGAAAAGAAATAATTGCCCTTAATACACATACACACTTTACACACTCGATTAGGATTTTGCTCTAAGCATGAGTTAAGTTTCAGGTAGGGACCAGTGGACATTTGTTACCGCTGTCTGGACCTCGCTCCTGCTAATTCACATCTTGAGAGCAGAAAAGTGCATTTCATGCTCTAGTCATTGCAATTCCATTTTGCTGGGGAAATAGTACGGGGCCATCCTTTTCCCCGAGAGGGCTTTTTCTTTGGTGTCTGTCATGCTGCATTACACTGAGCAAGCATGCCTGACACTAGGAAAATAACAAACAGAAGGATCTCCAACAAAATTGCCAGTGTCACTGCAAGGACCTCAACTCACTAAATAGCACAAACATGGTGTGATCAATGAGATTTTTTAAGTTTAACCCAGTCTAGCTCATTGTTATTGGTATTTGTTTGGGTACTTCAGCTGCAGCATCCATTGCCTATTTGTTGAAAAAGTACTAGTGGTGGAAGAAAATTTAGGCAATGACCAAAGAACTGAGGGTGAACCTCAGTTGTACATAGCCTAGAACAGACTCTCTGCTAGACAGTTAACTATACAACTCTGTGTGAATGTGCAACTACAGAGATGGAATTTCTGCACCAATAACATTCATTCATTTTGCCTCATGGATTTTTGTTGAAAATCTTTAATTGAGAAAAAGAAAACTGATCCACATAGGAATTCAAATAAAATCCTACATTTCATGCACTGGCCACAGCCCCAGGCCACTGGTTTATGGGCTGAGAAATTCTTGCCCTCATATAAGCTAACTTGGATGCAAATATGTGCAAATCCATGAAAAATTGTTTATTCTAAACCTCATGCACAGACAAAAGTGCCTTCACATTGTATCTCCCCATCCACAGTAACAAAGAACATGAGCATAGCAGGTATGAACACCACTTTGACATCCGAGAGTGATCAAACTCTCTTGTAATATCAAGGCAGCTTTGCTCAGTACAACAGGAGGGTGTAGTTTTACGGAGCTGCAACATTACAGCCACGCATAGTGACTGCATCCAGCATCCCACACCTTCTGAAAGGAGAAGCCAGGGCTCTTCCCACAGACTTGCACAGCCAGAGGAAAGCATTACACAGCCCACCTTAATAGGTACCTAGAGGGAGTGCAATGTTTGTTTGGGTTTTTTGATTGTTGCTCCTGCTTAAAAAGTAACTTATAAAAGGAAAGCTGCCTTGAAAGCTAAATTTGTCAGCATAATCCTGAAACCTTTCAATAAACGTAAAGCAGTAAACGGTCACTGCTCAGTTAACGGCCTTCTCTGCCCCTCCATTCGGCTCAAACATCCATGTGAACATGGAAAGACTGGTGGCAGGAGAAAGTAAGTTTCTTTTTGCCATTTGGTCTTGATCCAAATTTGCATCAAGCTGGTGAAAACCATCTTTGTCAGCAATGATTAGCCAGGGAGGCTGGTACTCGCTGAGTATCCGCAAGGTTGTCGGATCACCAGCACCTCCAGAGTGTCAGGTTCTATTCCAGGACAGTTCTTCCATGAGACGGGACTGAGTACTGGGTGCAGCTGCCTGCATCCAGACCATCTGCAGGAATCCAGGAGGAACTTGGTAAAAGTTCAGCTAAACCACACCAAATCACTCTTTTTATTACGTTTCTTGAATGAAACTGTTTTTCTGTAAGATCTATGAGCACATTTACCTTAGCCCATGCTGTACCTAGCATCTACCTGCCTGCTCCCTCCAC
This sequence comes from Psittacus erithacus, assembly GCA_009867235.2. NCBI lineage: Eukaryota > Metazoa > Chordata > Aves > Psittaciformes > Psittacidae > Psittacus > Psittacus erithacus. Next base: position 124,180 of record WYDI02141225.1, on the reverse strand, counting down.
ACCATAATTTCCTTTCTTTCAGGTTCTCTGCCTTTCTCTCTTAAAAACCACTTGCCTGGGAATTGTCAAGTATCTGAAATGTGACCTGTCATGTGTATCTTGTCTCCCGCCCATCCCCAGTCAATAATCACATTAGCACATCTGTGTGACAGAAATAATGGCTTTTGTCTCCCCAAGATGCAGTCCTGTTGCCAGGCAACTCCATCCTGAGGCAACAAAACAGCGAGGAACTGGTGTGTGGGAGGACCAAGCCCGAGTGCAAGAGCTGCTGCTTGTGCGGCTGGTAGCTATAATTGGGGGAAGCTTGGAATATACTGTTTCCACCAGAAATTCAGGATAATAGAGACTGCCAGGCTCAGAAACTTTCAATTAGGTGGCTACAGACTGCGGTGGGTTTGTCTTGTTTTGTTCTGATGTTGCAGAAAAGCTTTGGGAATGCTGCAGAGAACTGAGCTGCAGGTTGGGGTGGCTTGTATCAGAGATGCTGAGCCCACTGCAGCAAAAGGCTGAACACAGTCATCCTTTCCAAACGCGTGTCAGAGCACAGCCTAAGATTGCTTTGATGGCTGACTTTCTGCAGGGGCCTGACTTTTCAGCTGCTCTGGCATTATTTGTGTGCCATTTTGGTCACAGCCTGTCAGTCTCAGCATCATGTGGTTAGAAAAGAGGATTTCATTTGCTAACCAAGCCTTGATTTATCAAACATAATCCTGTTCATCCCAAAGAGGGAAGTCCCTAAAATAATACAGGTGGCTGCTGACACACAAGGTATGGGAATTTCTTTTATCTCTTCCCAGATAAAAGAGGAAAGGATGCAGCATGAAAATCCTTAGAGAGAATTCCTCTTGCATAAAAAGAGATTGCATCCTTAGGGACATAAAGGAAGACTCAACAATTCTCACCAAGAGAAAAATAAGGCTGGAACTACATGTATTTCCAGGTCTAAGCTTCTGTTGTGTATTTAGCCCACCCAAGATCTTACCAGATAGTTCTGTGGGATGCAGTCAGAATAGATACTGAGAGAAAGAGGGGAAAAAAAGCTGAAATAAAAGGTGCCTAAAAATCCTAAAGAAGCAAAAATCGCCCAAACTGTTTGCACAAGATGAAATAAAGCCAGAAGAAAATTCAAACACTGAAGATTGCCATCAGACAATATCCTGAGGAACACCGGAAATGTTGAATGGAAGCATTGGAAACCCTAAGGCATATATAGCTGCTGCAAGCACTTAGACCTCCTGCCTGGGGAGGACTATACTGCGCACGTGTCTTTTGGATTCAGCACATGAAATCCAGCCTCAGCCTGCTGAGAGCTTCTCACCTGTACAATCACAAAACAATAGTTTTGTCCACAAAAGAGAAGCACATAAAGGATTTCTGGATGCTGCATTGGCTCTGCCAGAAGGAAACCTAGTATTTTTTACAGGTAGGATATAGCCCAGAACAGTAACTAAGTCACCACCAGTACTTCTGTCAGCCACAGATATATACAGTTATGTATGCATTCTGTGTTTCGGGTACATCTTGAAATGAATTCCGTTGGTTTCAACTTCACTAAGGGGAAGTGGAAGTTTTCCAGTGACCCAAATGACCTGAAATCGATAGCAATAGAGCTCCAAAATGTCATCATTGGATCCTCACTGCATCACAACAGCCAGACACAAAGGACTCCCTGCGTGTACAGACATTCATCAAATAAAGGCTATAGGAAAAACGTGGAGAGATTCCTTCCATAAATTATTTAGTGTTTGTTATTCAGCCTTCTCTATTTACACGTAAGTGACTGTATCCAACTGGGTAAAAAACCATCTTCATAACCTGTCTTGTACTATAAAGCATCTTTGATACTTTCCACAGAGACATTTGTAGTGTATTTAGGATAGCAGAAGTACTCAACCCCATGTTAGAAAGCTTTTGCTTCCACATGAATATTTGTTTTGCTTGTTCGCAGCGGTTGAATTGATGAATGTACCATGTTCTGGATCCTGGGTCTCTGACAAGCTGTCTCCTGTTCTACAGCAGCATTTAAGACCCCGCATATTAACAGAGGATCATTGTGCTGGGCTCAGCCATAGCTGGAACTAAACCTTGGATACTAAGCAAGCGTGAACAATGCTATGTTAGAGTCACACCTTGGATAGTACAATTGCAGCTGGCCATAACTGACTGTTTTTTTTGACTTTTGGCTTTCCAAAGGGTTCATGGTCTGAAAAAGAGGTAAGAAAGGAGGTCTTTTTTTTTTAAAGACACAGTATTTTAAAGGGTTAAGAATAATTATAGCCATCTTATAGAGGATAAACAAGCAGGGATTGTGTCCCAATCTCATAAGAGGTGAGACACAGACTGTTATCTTAAGGGGATGGGCAGAGGTTATCGAGGTGTTGCTGCCGGCTGGCAAAAGACAAAGACCTTAGAAAGCTTAGTGAAAACTGGGGAGCAAACCAGGAAACAGAGATAGCATCCTTGGGCACACAGCTTTGGAGATGCCGAGACACCTTAACTTCTCAGCGCCTCAGAAGGAGTAGATGGAAAGGCATCCAAAGTTACGTGCTGGGGTAACTATGCTGAAGATGAGCTTTGAAACACTGCAAAATCTTTCAAAAACATTTAAGAGAACAACTCTGTTCCACATCAACCATTATTTGTTCTTTCATCAGCCTGGGAACAAAAAAATACAGGCACTCACAGAGCAGAAATGTGCAGTCAGTTGAAATCACATGCCTCTAGGTCTCATTATAATAGTGCTGTAGTTATTTGTTAGCATGAAATGCCTCTCCACTGCAATAGGGGGCTTTACTGCAGTACCTAATTTAATCTTTCAATGAATATATTCCCTTGAATGCAGTGCATTTTGTTTGACAGTTCTTGAACGCTTGGATGAATCTAAACATTGAAGAAGTGGAGTACACACATTATTTTTCTGCAGATTCATTTAGCAATCCAAGCTAACAGCCAGATTATCGATAATGAGGTAAATAAAATACTTTTCTAAGGGTTGATGGGCATGTGAAGTCTGAACAAGAAAATATATTTGCTACTCAGCTTCCCTTTGGGGTAGTATTTGAAAAGTACTCAGACGTCCCTTTAGGAAGGCCTATTTTTTCTCATGGTTACACTTACACTGAGGAAACTAATTGCAAGGAAGAAATATACAAGTGATACTGCTAACTTTCCTAACATACGTTTTGTAAAGGCACAGGGCTATTGTTACACTTAAGTTTTGGCTGATTAGATAGCAAAAGCTTCCCAACCTCTTGGCTGCATTCCTGCAGAAACAACAGCAGTTCTGCAGTATCTTGCAGAAGCAACAATTGGCGACCAGCTTATCCAGATGTACCTAAATTAGCTTTACAGATTAGCTTAATAGCTCAGCTACCAGTGACAGCCTGGCCGCAGAAGCAAATCCTTCTTTATGAAAAAAGAATGTATTGTTGGTTTATGGCTCAACTTCTCCTGTTGGCAGAAGTTATTAATGGTCTATCCTTTCTATCCCAGTAGCTCATCAGAGCTCTGTGGGAATTGAAGCCTGTAGCATTACACCCCGGATACAGAAAAAGACGGTCCCTTTCCCTGAACGCTTCTGTTTAAAAAAAGGAAAGTAGCAACTGTTTATCTGTCATTGCCTCAGTTAGCAGAGATTGAAAATAATGGACAAGACACTGAATTCACAAACCTTTCAAGATCAAAGCACACTTTTGATGAGGGCAGGAGCAATTACTCTGAGCAATTCAATTGTGTTTGACAGTTGCAGAATCTGAGAAAGAAGGACAGCTGGTACAAGTGTGGCTGGAGCAGCATGGGGGTCTCAGGGGTGCAGACAGACAGGTAGCTCCCCCCAGATATTGAAAGGTGACAACAGGATCTAGAGTGGAACAAAATAATGTCTTACACAACTAACAATTGCATCCAACTGTGAATCCACAATTATTAATACCCAGACAGCTGTGAATCTTTGAAGAGAGTCAATGAACACAGTAGCTCACCAAATCTGTTGCAGGTCCAAAGAGGCAGGTATAGCTGCTGTGCCATGTGAAGAGGCCAGACTTGCTCATACCTGGCATGCCCTGTGCAATGCCAGCAGTGTCTGGGTCTCCTGGACATTTTAACTTTCTTTCCACCCAGAAGTTTCCTCCAGTCAGAATTAGATGTTTAACATTTGTGCAGTGGCTCAGACACAGAAGAAAGACATTACAGGCTAAGTTCACTGTATGTGCTGTGGGAAATAGGCAGCGCTCCTGAAACCTCTGGCTCTTGGGTTTAGAGCACATGGAGAGATCAGCTGCACAATGTGCCTGTTGCAGGTGAGAGCTTTCCATGCATGAGCAGCTCCATATGTGAGGACATGAATCAAACGAATGCATCTCTGTTCCTACTAAAACCTTTGCCCACTTTAAGGTTTAAGGCTCAATTAGGCTCCTAATTTCAGAATTAGGAAATTCTCCCTTCTCCCCATAGATTCCAATATATACTGATGCAGAGCTCTCTTTGACTGTCTCTCTTCCACGTTAATGCTCTTTCACACCCACATTCATTGCAATGTAGTTCACATGCACAGCCTTCTGCAAAGAGCATCCTTCTTTCAGGAGCAAAGCTCTGCTTCCCTTCCTTCCCCCCCTTTATTCAATAGCCTTGTCAGGAGCTTTTGCACCTGTCCTCTCACACTCAGCTGCTCTCTATTTTTGCTGAAGATTTCTTCTTTTTGGTACAGGACATGAAAAGCAGAGGGTTTCACTGGCTGGAAGGAAAAAAATCCTCTCTAAAACAAAGCTACCAGCAAAGCAGAGAGCAAGAGAGCAAGGGAAAGAGAAAGAGATACTGGGCCTGCAGGGAAAGCAGCTTAAAGGGAAGTGTAGGAGGAATACTGAATCTAGACTTGCAGCAGGTCTATTTTTTCATAAAGATAATAATAAAGAATAATACAGTGTAATTAGGGCACAAAATAACACTAATTGTTGCGTGCTTGTCTGCAGCTTTCACTAAGAGGGAAAGAAACAAGAGGGCTGAACAGCTCCTGCTGGCATTGGCACTGAGACATATTTTCCCGAACTCACCTAAAGAATCACTGCTGAAAGTTAGAAATGTATATTGAATTTCAAGGCCTTTCTTTTTTTTATTCCATTAGTAATTCTGCTGAGCCAGGTGTTTGAGGGCTGGTGTGAGTGTATTGACCAGCACAGCACCACAAAGTCATGCCTCTTCCAGTCCTGAAAACCAAGGACGCACAATTTGTGTTGCTTCCAGAGCTAGACTGAATGTTGGAAACTGGTATAATCTACTTCTTGTCTTCTGCACTCAGCCTGCAATGGGAAGACCCTTTGCCTTTCCATTGGTATGGGCTCTGCTCCTTGTAGTATAACAAAACCATACTTACAATGCTATAAATGTCTTCTGCAGCCAGCATGAAACAAAAGCAAATTCCCATGTTTAAAGAGAGGATTCAGTTTGTACACCTTCCTTACACTGAAATTGGAAGGGAACTATTCCTGATTCAGAGCAGTTGGTGCTGGGTTGAGTAGCTTTTCAGAGAGCCATATAATACAGACCTGCTCTGATCTCATTCAGGTACTGAACAACCAATTGTTACCAAATTGGATTTATTCCTCACAGTTTCTTATCCTCTGTCAAAAATTACTTTCCCTTTAATTTTCTACACAGTTTTTTTAAATAAGGACATCAGTCTCTCTGAAAGAAAATCTTTGATTCAAAGTTCACAGTGTTGGTTTCTAGCACAAATACAACTGTAGCTCTGCTCAGAAGAAAGTGATTATTTTCAGAGTCCTTTAACATATACTGTATCGAAAAAAGGACATTTTCCCCACAGTCCAAGAAACTGCCTCACTGAAGACATTGCTGGATAATCCCTTCCCTAGGGATGTGGCTGTAAAAGTCATTCAACTTTAGGTGGTGATTTCCCAGAGATTTTAATAATTTTGAGGTTTTATGCTACAAAATCACTGCAAAGTGCTTATGACTGAAGAGGGAATAGATTGGAGATAGAGCAAGGGAAGATGGAAAAACTATAGACCAGGAATGCAGGCAAAACTATACAGCAGCACAAACTCCCAAACTAAGTGGTGGAGGTGAGGAGACTGCCCTGGCCAGCAGTCCTGGAGCAAAGAGCCCCTGTTTTAAACAGGATAAAGATAAGGTTTTATTGTGAGATCTTCTCCTCCAGTCCGCCTTCTCAGTCCAGCCATACCAGCATTTGAAGGACTGAACCACACTTAATCCCCAGATAATCCTTCCCTGGCCTTTGACTGAAGGATACTGGTGGTGATAGAGGTATGTTATCACACATATGTGCTCTTCTTATCTGGGGAGCTGGAGCTTTGTATTGCTTAGAAGAAGTTACCAGCTCTCTGGGATGCTCTGACATTCCCACATTTAGTCCTGTGATACTTCAAAAGGCTGGTAATAAATCGGGTTTTAGTATCCAATACCTTATTATTTGCCACTTGCTCTGAAAACACCTCACTGGCAGGTTAATAGAGACAATGTAAGTTATGAGGTTCAGAGAGAAATGAATAGCTTTATGTGTAAGATAAGTTTAAAAGATTTTTGTCATTCTTTGTCATTCAGCTAACTGTCTGTCAAGACACTTATATTGCTTTGCAGCTGGGATCCAGTCCACAAGGAAAGCTTCACCTTGAATACAGCTTTCACTGAGGAGGATGCTGCTTTGTGTCTCCCTTATTGTTAGACACCAAAACTCTCTATGGGTGATTACATCACCTTCAAGCATTCTTCAAGCCAAGAGTTTCTTCTGAGTCACCATTTAGTCAGGGGTCTCATGTTAACACTCCCCCCACAGGGTAGCTGACTGCATCTGTCTCTTTAATAACAGTGATGCTCTTTGAACACAGTGATGGTCTTTGAATATGACTAGGCAGAATTATCTGCTAGCTAGAACATACTAATGAATGCTTTTTATTTAGTTGTAAGCACACATTAACCCATTGCAAAGTAAATGTATTCTTCCAGCTGGGGGAGCAATATTTAAACCTCAGTGCATTCCTTTTTAATATGGAAAACTATTTGTGTAAGATAGCAATTATTCCTTAAGGCAAGTTCAGAAATAGAATAATATATGGTTTTCATTATTAGGTTTTGACTGCAATGAGATAGAGCAATTTGAAGGTAGGTATGTTTTGGATAAAAATTGCTCTAACTATGGCTTTGAGAGATATTGTGATGGAAGTCCATACTTTTGACAGTTTAAGAAAGCTGAAGTGCTTAGAACTTCAACTGGTCATTACTAACAAAGCCCACATAAATAATTAGGTAAATACTGTGCAATTATATTTACATAGGGAAGTAAGTGAAAAGTAATTTGAGTATTTGATCTCAATGATGGTCTATCATGGCTTGCATTCATGCTTCCAGGAATCTACACAAAAGCACCAGATGAAAAGAAACAAAGAGTATGAAAAGTTTCTGGCTTAAGCAAATTGTTTGGTAATGACATCTTTCTTATCAGAGAGTTTGTTGCTGAAATTAAATTGTGGTCTATGTTTTGAGCCTTTTCAGACTTGATTGTGCTTCCTGATCTAAACTCTGTGAATCAATGCAGTTACAAAATATCTCCACGTGTTCATATTTAACAACAGTGGCATGATCATTGTTTGCTGAATTTGAAAGTTTCAGCAGGTTTCCCTCAGCCTCAAATCTGTCCTGTGTATGGATCTGTGCTGCAAGAAACCCTGCCCAGGGGTATTCAAAGAAAACAATCTTTCATTGTCATTTTACAGATGATGAATGAAAGATCGATGAAGTGCTTTCTAGTGAGAGCAAACCTTTTGCAGAGCCATCACTGAACTTACGTTATTTGATTCCCCTCTCAGCCATGAGCTCATCCTGCTCCTGCACTGACATCACAGAAATAACCATAAATGGGACCATGGCAAAACTGCAAAGTTTTCATGCTTTGAAGATTGCCTGGAGGTGAATGCAGTGGCCTTACTTTGATGCCCCCTCCTTCTTGTCCATTTTAGCAAGCGTGTAAGTGTTAATCAATTAATCATTTCTGAAGTTTAATCAAGGGCTGAAGTTGTAATCAATTGGCAACCCAATGGAACACAAAGATGTTTGCCTGGCTGGCTGCCTGCCCCTCCAAGATTAATTAGCAATTAGCTCTGCTGAGTGACCCCCTGATCCTGCATGGTTTAGCTGAAAGAAATGTATCCAAGTGGTAATTTCACCTTTTGTCTCCATTATTTGGTATTATTTTGTTTATTAAATTCCCAGCCTCTCCAGAGTTTGCATAATGGGAAAATCTTTAGTCAAACCTGCAATTACCATAATGAGAAGATGTAATGGAGTTATCATTGAAGAAGCTGAAATATTTTCTTATTTTATCTTCCTTTCTTTACTTACAAACATCTTTTTCTCCATCCCCTTAAACTGCAAAGTATTGACATTTCTAGTGGAACCCACCAGGAAGAATCTGTGGCAAAAGAGCTGCAGAAAGAACCACAAGGAAGGGATCTCACAGCAGTCTGTCAGGGCTGGAGGTTTCCTGGAGTAACCCTTCCTCATAGTTTTGCAAAGGTAGATCTCAGATTCTATGTCTTACTGACATGTTGTCAGATGATGACATTCCTAGTGGAAAGCTTGGGGCATAGCTGTAAAATGTGTTGTTCTAGCATATTTAATTATTGCTTATTTATTTCATTAAACATCCTGTTTTCCCAGCTCTTTCTGAAGTATCTCTGTAGGCAGACAATAGACTGTCAGAAGCTGGAAGTGAATCACTGGAAGATCAGCCTTAATTTGAGATGAATAGTCTAGAAAGAGCAAGAAAACACTGAACCTTTTCTAGAACGTGGAGTGCACATTTTAGCGTTGGATAAGGACTCTTATACTTGTGTAAGTAGTTGCAAAAGCTACTATAAACATAACAAAAAGAAAAAAAACAACCCTCCATTATTCCCCAAACACTGCTAGACTCTGCCAAACAGCTTATCTTACAATAGATACTGAGTACTCTTCCCAAACATTGACATCAGTTAAAGAGGTTTAGCAACCACTGTGCTTACATCTTCACAAACTCAGACTACTTCTACAATTAAAAAAATACAGCTTTAATAGTTACATGAACACAGATACTTGAATAACTGATGAGCTAAACCCAGTTTCCTGCCAAAGGAAGTCAGCTGACAGTCTCAGCAAGCTATTAACCTGTCTGGGGTCTAGATGACTCCATTGTAGTTGAATTAGTGTTGTGGAACATACGTATAAGGTAGCAAAGACATCTTCCAAAGTGTCTCATCTCAGTTTCTAAATGTCAGCTGCAAGGACTATCTCCTCAAGGTCACAGATTTGAGCTTCTCCTCCCTCTCTATTCTAAAGAATGGAAGTAGAGGCCAAGATTGGTTATGCATTTAGGGCAACATGAGGACACAGAATCATCTGAGGGTCTGAAGATTAATAGCAGTAATACCACAGTTGTACAAAACTGTCACAAGCAATATTCCCATTGGAGAAGTGGATAAAATACTGACTTTACACAGAGCAATAGTCCTAGGAGAAGGCCCCTGAATTATTCCTTGGGATATCTTGCTGTTACAGAGGCATGATGGATGTCCATGCATTAGTGGTGTCATCTCAAGCCATCAGAAGTATTGACATAGATGAAGCATTTTGATTAAGTGTTCCTGTTCAGCTTTATATATTAAAAACTGTATTGGGTGGAGAAGCAGAACTCTCACCTTTGCTCCATCTTTATTTGTATTCTTACCATATAACAGAGATAGAATAAAACAACTGGAAAGACAAGACTGATCTCAACACTTTCATGCTCATTACAGGCAGAGCCGTCTTTTGGTGGCTGTAAATCCATCCAATTCTAGGAGTTTGCATCTATTTAAGTAACTGTCTATTGATGTACTTACTCTTGAGGTCTAAATTACTCCACCTGCAATAGATTGTGTGTCTGTGCAGCACCTAGCACGGTAGGTGCTGGTTCATATGTAGGTCTTCTAAGTGAATAGATGTTTTTTTGTGTCTCCTACTGAACAGATGAAGATGATTCCTCTTTTCCCTGCCCTTGCTGTATGCCATCCTGGGAGAAAAGTCAGATAATTAGGGATGACTGTTGTTGATTCTTAATTTGCTTCAGAAATTACTGAAGCTCTAATAAAGAGCTTATGAGGGACAACTGATTTGCACATTTTTGAGAACTACACCATAGAACATTACACAGGTCAGAGTATTGGTATTTGCTAATATCTTGTCTTTGACAGGATCGTTGTGCCAAGTTTATAGAGGGCATTTGCTGCTAATAATGTATTAACAGGAGCAGAAGAAATGTCCCAACACAGCACAAATTAATATACAGAGCAATAGCTGTAACGAGGCTATAAACTGAAATTCAACATCCTCAAGAAGGGCTGTATTTTCCGATTTCCCATTTTCAGGGATCTGGTTGTACTTAATTTTGGTAGCACTTGAATTGAGGAAAATTATGGGAAATTTGAGTTGCAGGAATTTTGAAAGTAGATATTCTGTGCGGAGAAGGTCAAGGATGATATAAAGGCAGGAAAGCACTATATAGTAATAACCCTTTTATAGTGGAAATAATAGCATATATTACATGAACGTAAGATCAATATATATTGAAGCAATCAAATAGAGATACATAAAAAGGAAATACTAAAGACTTATTTGGTAAAATAAATCAGTTATTGGCTCTGTTCCCTTGATCATAATCTATATGGTAAAGACAGATCTCAATTTCAGTGAGGGTATGAAAGTGTACTGAACATATTTGAATTAAAAAGCCAAAGAACTTGGTCTTTCAACACCCAAGGGACTAGATGTTGGATTGAAATTCAGACTCTGAGTATCACTGATACAAGGCGCTAGGTGACTCATTCATTTAATAAACCAGGAGATCTAAGCCTGACTTCAGATTTTTGCTGACAAACAAGGCTGCTGACCCATGTTTGTAGTCCTGCTGGTGCTACCATTTCTCCTTGCTCCTGACCACTTCCATGCAGCCATACCTCATGCTTGGGAAATGCAAGCACTCATGCACTCCAAACTGCACTGACAGTCACTCTGCAGCATGAGTTGCAGGAGTTGTTCAGCATCCTGGGTTCCTTACAGTGGTTATCACAAAACAAAAACCCTAATGATAACAGTGCAAACTTCTTTATCATCTATGTCTCTAATGAAATAGCCAGCGTGTCCCTAGAGGGGGGAAAGATATTTGGATCTTTCCTTCAATTATTTTTCCAGTCCATTAAACTGTCTAAACTCCAGTTTCTCAAAAATATATAAATAAAATAAAATCCAGAGAGCCTAAATGAAAATTGAGGTCTCTGCTCATCTCATCCAGTATCATGGTTGATCGTTCCCAGGAGATGTCTTCAGAAGCATGGCTTTATGACCATGAGAGAAAATAATGATGTGCTGAGAAAACTTGAAAATGCACAGCCCTGTTGCATGCAAAATGGATCTCCTAAGTGACTTATCATTACCATTTGCAAAATAAATAGAGGCAGGAGAAAGGGAAGGGATGGCTCTGTTAAATTTGGTGTCTTTACACAGCAAGAAGAAGCTACCACTCATGGTGAAGGAGACGAATAAAACATCAAAAGAAAGGAAACAATGCAGCCTCCTCACAAAAAATATATCACATCAGAGGATGTTCTGTTCAACTAACCAATTGAAAGAAAGTATGCTCCCAATATGTAATGATGTCAACACATTATCAAATGGAAGTTTAGCTACCCCAGCCTGAATCCTCTTCTGCTTGCTGACAGTGCTTTGAAAAATGCCATCATTTTTGGCTGCTTGAGGCTCTGAGAGGAGACCGGATGGCACTCCGTTATACACAGCCCTGTGGTTATAACACCACAGGCTATATACATTATACTGCAGATCACACACATTAGTTATGTACATGCCTTTTGGAGCACGGATGTACTTTTCCATTATTAGTGAGATTTGGTTTCCCAGCTTGGGTTCTCAGTGACCCTTCTCAGTCTTCTTTTTGAAGGAAAAGAAGGCAAAGAACAAGATACAGTTACGCACAGCTGCCTTAAATACCAGGATTATTTTTGCCTGCCTTTATCCCATCATGCTTTAAACACCCAGGTCACATACGTGCGCGTCCTACAAAGCCCCGAAAGTCAGTGAAGGTACTCCATCTCACTGCAGATGTCACCTTTTTTGAAATTCCCATTTTTCTCTACTAATTTCAGAGAGTAGATGCATTTTGACAGACAAAGTGCATGCACAAAAATGGCATTGGGTCTGTGGCAAAACCCCTGGATAAGCTTTGACCACTGACTTAAGTGCATTATGGCTTACCACTGCTCCCTAGACTTTGCCCTCACAACTTGCACGTTAAAAAAAGAGATTATTGGTATTTTCTGCCTTTCTCAAGATTGAAGTGCAAAAATGAAAAACACTGAACAAACCTCACAGGAACCGCTGTTGCTTTATTATCTCTCCTCAGCAGAAGCCACAAAAGTCCAGCACCACTAAGGCTGGATGAAACCTCTGGAAGCCAGATGCCCCAAACCCCTAGCAAAGGGCCAAAATTAAAGCTAGATCCTGCTTCAAATTTACACCTGGTTACATCATGTGAATGTGGGTGAGGTCCCAAACTTTCTTGCCCTGCAGTGATATAAAACAAAAGCAGTAGTAAGAAAGTGCAAAGGGAAACCTGGAGGTTCAGAACCAGGGCATTTGTGCTGTCATTTTCTCATCTCTGTAGCAGGGCACTCTCATGAGGTAACACTCCATGCCTGGGAATGCAAAGGTCATGAGAAAGATGGTTCCTGTTGCTGATGGTAACCTCTACAAGCACAGCAATTTTTCTTGTGCACTATATAATGCATATTCTGAAGGAACAATAGATTCACATAGTCAGGGCTAAGGACAGAAATGCTAAGTGTGGGTTATCTGTCCTATAACTCCATCTGACTCTGTTCACTCATTACCGTATATCTATATGTGACCAGGACACCTCTGTTCCTTTGTAACGGGTGGGCACAGGACATGGATTGTAGCACGGCTCAGATACTACTGCTGCTGATCCCTTTTACCTCTGCTTTCCAGAGCATGCTTGGCTGGGAAGCTGACTCATTAACTGAGGAGCAGAAAGCAGCAATTTTGTGTTCTGAACTCTTTCATAGCTCCTTGACAAACACCTGTGCCAGTCACATCTTGCACCTCCTCACACAGATGGCTTGCAGGCCAGCTCCCTCGCCTGCACTGCACCAGGTTGACAACTCTATCACATGCTGAAATGAGATGACTGAAAAACCGTATCTTCAGCTACTCTTTCCCATGGGTTAGGGAAACAGATTATATTTTCACAGCTTTGAAATAAAATACCACACGCAGCTTGCAAAGCAAATAATGCTGAAACAATCAGGCACTTTTTATTCAATCATTTCACTGAGGAGGACTATGGTTTAGCTTGAAAATGTTGAAGAGATGCGTGGCATGAGCAAATACATGCACAGGAACAGTTCATTCGCTGTGGTTTTCTGTTGCCCTCAGCATGCTTTTGCTGTTTATACTCCACACAAATCAATTTCAGAGGATCTGGGAGAACTGGAAGGGGTAAAAAAGCCATCTGTCTTCTGCAGCATTCATTGAATGGGTTGGACCCTGGGTTATAGCTCTACGTTTTGCAGAGGGATTGGAAAGCTTCTTCCACTCTGACAGATGAAAGGAGATCTCAGTTTTCCCCTGCAATACACCTCAGATCTGCCTCAGTAATACCCTAGGTAAACAGACTTGTCTTATCCCATGTCTGATAGCGGTCAGTAGTGAGTGCTTAGGGGAAAGAGGATAACAAAGGTGGAATAACATTTTCCTTGGTAACCTTTTGTAGCTCCCTACAATCTGTGGTTTAGGAACTTCTAGAGCTCGAGGGTGAATCCATGTCCTAGTTTAGCTGCCATCAATGCAGTCCAGGGTTCACCAAGAACACCAAAATCTCCAGCTTGGCTAATTTTCTTTCCTAAGACCAGCACTCCAGCAACACATGGTTAAAGGAAACACCTGTGTATTCTGTGTGTGTGTGTTTGGGCGGAAAGAGGGCAGCTGATACAGCCTTGCAGCGAGCAAGAGATCACTAGAACAAGCCTTTGGTCTTTGTTAAAGCAGCCACGCTCTGAATTTGTGTCTCAGCAGCTCCCCCTCCGTTTTCAGCAGGTTATTCGCCAGCCATTAACTCCATTTCCTCCGGGCGGGCTGGCTGGAGACAGGGCTAAATTTGAGTGCTACACTTTCATCTGGATCCCATGGACAAGGACACTGAAGGACAACCAATATGGGGAAGACCTTTGAGCTGCGCTGTGAAATCCAGACGGGTCATATTTAAACATTGCCTCCTCTTCAGCAGCAGCCTGGGGAGAGGTGGCCTTGCTCCAAAGCGACCAAAGAGTGGAGAAGAAGTGCCTGGGGAGGAACTTCTTTCTCTTATTAATGATGCTGATGTGGTTTTGAAAAATGAATCCCTCATAAGTATAATCAAGTATATGGAGAGACTGAATACTGTCAGAAATCAAAATCTTGCGAAGCAGTGCCATACCATTGTTCATCAAAAACATCCTTTTCTTTCTCTACAGCATTAATACTGAAAACGTGATTATGAGGAGGTTCCTCCCTTGGACATAGTAAATGAACCCTCAGTCTTAGGTATGAGGGCTGAAGTGATTGGTCTCCTGTCTGAGACCAATGATCTGAGAGATGATCCAAATTCAGGAGAAAGGAAATGGGAAAGAAGATATTGTCAAGGAATTGTTGGAATGGTGGCAGTAATCTGCTGCTCCGTCCCTGCAGTCACACAGCCTACCTGCGACCTGAATCCTTCTGCAGCTTCAGAGTGAAGAGAAAAATGCTTGTGAAAACTTTTCTAGCAAACCCATATATTACCTCAGAGCAGAACAAGCAGCACCCAGCCCTTTACAAGTTTGGGTTTAAAATCCTATGCCTTGCTCTTTACCTGAATCATGTGGGAGCTTTGTAAATAACACTACTGTTTTGGGACAGCTTCCTCCAGAATCCAAGAGCTGTTTCAAGCTGGCTATCCAATTTGGAAGGCAGAAGATGTGAAAGCAGTTTCATTCTGGCACACTGCCATGAGGATTTATGTAGAGATGTTCCCATGATCTGCTAAAGCAGACCTACAGCAAATCATCACTGTGCAGGAAAGATGCTAGACAGAGAGAAGACTGAAAGCAGCGAGGGTGGTTAAACCTTAGAACAGGGGTCCAGAGAGCCTGGGGCATTTCTGCCCATGGAGACACTCCAGACTTGGCTGGAAAATGCCCTGAGTTGTCCTTTTCCCTGGCTGAAAAAGGCCTCCTAACTTTGAAAGTAGATCTAACCTTGAATTTGGCCCTGCTTGGGGTGAGGGCTTGATCAGATGACATATAGATGTCCTTTTCAACCTGAACTGTTCTATGATCCTAGGAATACAGGCAAGATCAGTAGTAAAGCTACTTTCTATTTCTGTGCTTCTATTTTCCTCCCTGGCATTAGCCTGGCTGGTCTATTTTGCTTGATACAGGACGTCTCTCACTGTCCACCTCTATTATGTCCAACATGATGAAAACCTTGACCAGATCCTCAAGGTGCTATGCCAGCAGTTGTATCCCTATGAAAAACGAAGGAATTCCTCAGTTCGTGCAGAGCTGGCATTGTAAATCTGAACTGACCCGTCCTGGGTTTGTCCTTAAACCACGACATGACCTAAACAAACCAATGAAACCCAGATCACAAGCATATGCTCAGCTTTTGCCCTTCTTACACTGTAGACAAATATTCAGTAATCTACATTTACATAAAAGGATGAAAAATGCATCAGCTCTGAGAACAGCACAGTGGTACCTACAGGAGCACGTTACGTATGAAAAGGATGCACAGCAGGAAGGGACAACTCAGTTTCAGAGGCTGCAACATGAGTAGCTCTGTTGAGGTTTCTTGGAGCAGGTTTGGCACATTTTGCTAAACTGGTCATGGCTCCAGCACTCTCCCAAATGTGCAGCTGTCACAGTCCTCCCATGCCAGTAAGGCTGTTACACTGGGTGTTTACTGCACCTGCATGTTTTCCTGCAACAAGACAAACTGTGTGTTTTAAGTAGCTTTTTACTTTCTCAGCATTTCAAAGAACATGGGGTTAAAATAATAATAACCATGATGATGATGAAATGCAATCCAGAACTAAGCTGGCAAACATAATCACAAGGTATATTAAAAAGTTAAACATAGCTTGGCGCTTTGAAAATCAAGCATCATGGGAAGTGTTGTCCCTTGGCTTTATGTCACTTTTTAAAAGGAACGCTGTAATTGAGTAATCAGCTTGCTGGTTGTCATGGCAATTGCTGCGGGCTGCTGCAGGGAGCCGGCCTCCGCGCTTTGTCTGTGCTGTGCTGAGGGCAGCCACCCACTGATGCTCCACCAGCATCCCTGCGCTCACAGGCGGCAGAGCACAGGCCTCAGTGTCAAGAGGAATAAATATAACATGGGGAGACCATGCCCTGGAGGAGGATTTGAGTCACAAACCCAATGGCACCTTCCGCTGCTGGGCAGTGACTTGCCTTGCACTGTTAAGTCATTTAGCAGATGGCAACTCTACTGTGGCTTGGATCTCATCCTAGTAGGGAACTTGGAGGGTTAATTCCAAATTTAAATGCAATGTGGAATGGGAAAAGTAGGTACAGGATCCATACCGGGAAAGCTGTTTGTCAATGGCCTTTACATAGTGATTAAACTCAACTCATGCTGATTAGCATTTAAACTTTAAACCAAAGGGCAGATCTGCTAGCAAAAGAACTGGTGTATATGGATGAAGGAGGGAAAACAGGTTAAGTTGAGGTTTCAAAAATGTACAAAAGGAAATTACTTCTTTTATACACTGCCAGAATTTCACCTGCTGGTTCTCCTGGGGAATCCTCTCATCAGGAGCTTGAGAAAAGGTTTTTGAAGAGTGACATGACTGTATTTTCTAGAGAGAAAGGCACAAGAGACTAAATCACACAATAAATGACAGATCTGTTCAATTGAGAATAACTCAAAATCTTCTATTTTGCTGGCTCCCCTCATTCCTAGCTGCTACATTTTCATTTCCACACCACACTAACCCTAGGGTTATCAGATCTCTGCACAAGCTTCCTTTACTGTACAGGGTGGAAACATCCTAACTTCACATATACTGAATAGGAGATAGTGTTTAATACTTCTTGCTGACTGCAGTCATAAAAGACAAGCTGCACAGGGTATCTAGAAATGAAGTACTGTGTTGGTGAGTGTTACTGCTTCAGCATCTTGTGCTTCCTATCACACCACCCCTGGCATGCGTATTTCTGCACTTTCTGTCATGGACATTGGTAGAACCTCCCCTAAAGCTGTAATTTCACTCAAGAGAGTGGTTAAGATCACGTTTTTCTAAGCATGCCTTCTATACTGGGTGGGAAGAGCAGCCCATGGAATAGCTGTATTCCTCATCCCCCTACCATTCCAACATAATGGCCATGATGCAGATGGTCCATACTGTGCTCATAAATTGAGTGCTTCCTTAGCTTTGGCACAGTGACTCCCACTTGTGCTGGAAAACACTCTTTGTGACCAAAGTGTCACTTTTAGATTTACAGCACGGAGTCCACCTCCAGCTTAAGGATCACCCCAAAAAGACAGTGTTGCTATAGGCTCATGACCAGCTCAGAGCACTTGTGACTTCAATGCAGAACCGGGGCGGTGCTGAGTCACAGGAGCAGAGTGATGCAATATTCCCAGGGAGGAAGTCCCTGACCTGAGGTCCCCTCCAAAGGCACATCATTAGGACAATATTCTAGCTGTATTTCTCCATTCAAGCTTCTGCTGAGGTTTTGGCCTTTGGTCCCTAGTTGCAAACTGAAGATCTCCTTGATAGGAAAACAGATAATTCATCTTGGTAGGAAAACAGATAATACATTTAGATTTCTCCTTCTTCAGGCATTAGGATACTGAGGCTATGACATATACAGAGAATCAAAGCAAACCCCAGAGTACTTAAACACATTAGCCAAACCATGATGGCAATTACAATGCTATCACTCCGTAAAAGATGAAGTTTGTCTTAAAAAGAACCAAGCACATATTACCTGCCCTCCTAAGTGACCAAGTAAACAAGCTAGGAGAGACCAATATGTGCTTCCTCAGATTCAGGTTCTTTTCAATATTTTACGGTTTTCAGTCATGCAGCATCTTAGCATCTTCATAAAAAAGCCCTAAAGTGACGAATGAAAGACTGTTGTCTCTCCAACACACTAAAAGATTTCTCCCTAATGTCAGATACATCTCAAATTAGTATTATTTAATTTGCTTGCTGCCTTCTGCACACCCAAAGCATGTCAACATAATTCCAGAAATTAGTTCTCATTACTTAGCTGCTTCTACAAGAGCCAGTGGAGACTGTATGATGCAGTGTTACTTTGCAGAGTTTATGTAAATATTACTTCTGTTCCTCCTCCATTTTTCAGGGTAAAATAATGTGTGGTTAAAAGCTATCTGAACCCCAGAGACGTCTGCCAGCACAGCATAAGAAAGTGAATTTTAAGGCTGGTCAAATTTAAGTGCACCATAACTCCTGACAGTGTCCTTTAAAAATTGGTCTCTGCATACTGGAAAAAATGTTCCCCTATTTCTAATCATCACATTTCCCTTTGCTTTGCTAAGTTTAGCACACTTTGTTTTGCACTTTGTAGTGTCCTTAGCAGAATATGCCATGGTCAAGTCTAGTAAGTTGGAAGAGTAATAGCAATTTTAATTAATCACTATATGGTTCTATTTTGCTTGAAGAAAGCTCAGCCTTTTGGACCCATTAATTAAATTGTGGAATTTACAGTTCCTTGAAAGTGTTGAAGAAGCAAAAGATTAGACAGATCTGAGCTGTATTGAAATGGAAATTGAGAGATATTGGACTGGGGATAGGGAAGAGTAAAGTGATGTGTTAAAAAATGCTTTTAGTTCAACAGCCATCCACTAAGCCAAAGCCAATTGGAAACATGAATTTTCCGTGACAAAAATAATACAGCAGCAAGAGGCAATAGGTTAGATGCTTAGGAGTGGATTGGCCAAGCTCCTTTAATCCCAGCAGAAACTCTACAGCAAGAATTCAGTTTGCGCACTTCTGTGACTGAAGCAATTTAAATTATTCCTTTTTGTTAAGGAATTAAATCCTGACATATTTAGGCAATGCCCTAGAGAAGAGAAAGCTGACTGATTGGAAAGATAGAGCAAAAAATGTGTGTCTCTCTGGCCCCAGCTGAGCTCCCAGCTCAGGTTATCTGCAGGCAAGTCACCGGCACATCTTGTGCACCAAATGGAACTGCAGAGGTGGGTGTCAGCCCCAGGCTCTTATTGCAATTCATAATCTCTCAGCACTGAGGTAGAAAAAGGTAAATATTTTATTGAAAAAGTAGTTGCTTATAATGTTAAATTCATCTATAAGGAGGCTCAAATTTCTTCATATTCTTTCTGTTGGTCTAGCGCAAGAATCAGCTTAGTAAAACCAGCAGGTATTTCTTCTGGGAAATTGTGGTAGTATAGTATTGTGTGTATTTCTCTGTTTTGTCTTGGAATATTGAACTAATTAACCCAGGGACCTGTTGCAGATCCCGCTCAGACAAACAACTGGAGCCCTAACCTAGGTAAATCACACTAGCAATAGATGTATATCTCAAATTCTTACTATCTGTTTGCATTCACAAAGCATCAAAAACCCCTGTAATAAATGCACCATAGTAATGGAGTAAATGATATGGCCTGTCTCAAAGCCTTGAAGCATTGGCATCATTGACTTATTCGGTTCAGTTGGATTTGGGTTTATCGCTTGTGCCTGGCTGCAAGGTGTTCTGGAAAGGAGGACTGAGCAGATCTGGGATGTCAGGAAGAGGAGTGCACGCAGGGATTGTAAAGTATGCAGATCCGGTGGTGTGATTTTGGCTTCTGTTTATTCCCTGAGTCTTCAGAGCTTGTATCAGTTAAAATATGTTTGACTAGGCGTGGCTGTAAGCTAATGACATTTTGTTTTCATCTACTCAGATTTTACACTTGTATTTCCCCAAGAGAGGCCATGAGAGATCTGTACTCAAATTGTAATTGGGAAAGTTCATATCAGCAAAAGTAATTTCTTCACTAAATTTCAAACATTACCAGTATTTAATTTTCATTTACCTGCTTTTCACCTCCAAAGACTGTCCATGCTTATTGAATTTATTTCTGTCCCAACCACAGGTACATACCCTCCTATTCCCATTCCTGGTATCCCCTGTTGCCATCCTGCATGTACAACAGCTTCTCCCAGGCATGCACGTATCTCATTCAGGACAGCGTCCAGACAGATTAGACATGCAAATATTCAGCTTTGTACTGTTTGGAGGCACAAACTGCAGATACATTGGGGAAATCACTCAAGAAACTTGATTTTGCAAACAGACTAAAACTGATTAGAGTGAAATTCTATTCTGCATTATTAGATATTTGTTTTCCTAAAACCTTTCCTAAATTTGATGATATTCCTCTCCCCCAGACAGTGATGCTTCTTTGGCCAGTCATTGTGCCTAGGACAAATCTTTAGCCTCCTTAGTCTTTGCATGACAGTATTAACAATCCTTACAAAAACATTTATCCACATCTTAAGCCTTCTTGACAGTATTAAATCATCTACCATCCCACATATACAAGCTGACTGATGGGTATATGCAAATGCATGGCAGTAGGGAAAGACATTTTAATATATAGACCAGTAAATTACTGAGATTATTACAAGAAGAGAGAAGGCACGATAAGTTGTTCTGTTGTTGAATATATGTTCCCAGGCTACAGTGGTGATAGGCAGACAGATGTGTGTTTGGGGTACCTATCTAGTTGAGCATCTCAAATCTAAATAATGCTCTGCATTATCCAATTATTTGCTTGGTAGCTTGAGAAGCTACATGGGCACTGCCCTCTAAGTCTCCTAGGTTTCAAATTTAACTGAATAAAGAAGTATACCTTTGCATCTCTATTTACTTCCTACAAACAGCTCCCAGCGTGGATTTATGATTCAGAGCAGTGGCTATTTTATACCTGTGCAAAGGTATTTAATACCTTGGTTGCTCGGTTCTGCGTTATTAAAACCGCAGATGTCCATGTGTTGGTGAATTCAAACCCATGGGCTGCCGGCAAACCCGGCTGCGAGGGCACGTTTGCTGCTCTCCTCCACAGGAATCGCTTCCCAAGGATCAAGGCACAGGCTGTAATTTAAGGAGAGGCAGCAGGCGGCGCTCAGGAATGCAGAGAGCGGCTCCGGGATCGGCGGGAGCAGCGCCAGGCTCCCCGCGGCCGGCGCCGCGCTTGCAGTCCCGTGGGCTGGGAGCCGGCTCCATCCCACTAACTGCTCCTCAGCTGCTGCTTACAGGAGGGAGACAGAGTTGAGGAAACCCCGGGTCCCGCTTTGAAGAGCGGTTTCGGCTTAGCTTGGTGAGAAGTTTGGAAAAAACCCCAATCCCAAAGCAACCAAACCGCCAAAACCCAGCATTCCTACAAAAAGGATGTAATTTTGCAGCAGATCCTAGCAGCTGGTAGAAAACACGCTGGAGCTGAACAATACATTCCCAGAACTGGAACTGAGAGGGACAGGAGAATTAATTTTCAATACCTTTATTTTTCTCCACTTTATTTTTCTTATTATTATTATTTTGCATTCAGTGGAGGATTTTTTTCAAACCACTCGAGATGTTTTTCTGCTGTTATTTTTATTTCTTTGCCTGCTTCTGAACCAATATCCAAGCACTTATGGGAGAAGATTTCTGGATCTGAAAGCAGAAGGTTTGCTGTCAACCGGGCTTGCTTTGCAAGCAGAGACCTGCGCCTGAGCAGATCAACAGAATGGGTTGCATGAAAGAAAGATAGATATATTAGTTTTGAAAATAAGAAGGAAGTGAGATGGTGGAGATTGCATGCATCTGTTATTTCTACAATTAGCAGCTCACTGTGCTCTGCATTTCAAGCAGATTAAGGTCTTCCTCCTTTCTAACAACAACAAAAATAAAACCCCCTGTTATTAGTAGATCTTATGCTAAGATTCTGGGCTTTTATTACACTTTTTGCCACCAAGTGTGCTTTATAAAGTAGAATGAAGTCTCTTAAGTGACTACCAGAACTTGGGCTCCTATGCACAATAATACAAACACTTTGCATTTATACTGCTTTTGACACATCAAAGCTTTCTGCAGACCTTAAGTACCTAGCCACAGAAGACCTCCACACCACACAGGTTCAGATCATCAAAGCTAGCAGGCAGGGTTTCCCAGCACTCCTGTTTACCAGATCCTGGTTGCAGGCAGCTGGCTCAGGCTGTGGGCAAGGTCTGGTGCTTTGAGAAGCGGCTTCTCAGCAGAGAGCAGGCACAACTGGCCATGCACCATCCCAGTGCAGATGGCACAGCTGGCTGCTGTCCCAAGCTTTGTCTATGTGAACCTGAGCTGCTGGCTTCCAGGAGCTGCCTGAAACCTCTCGCTCTTTTACTTTTGATAAATCTTATTCACCCCTGCATCACATGAGATGGGGACAATCTCAAGCTGGCCTGTGGGCTTGGCATCAGTTTGGAGTTCCTGCCAAGGAGTAAAAATGGAATAGAAAAGAAGCCTGCACATGGAGCCAAAGCCATATGTGAGGTTTTCTCTACATGGCTTACCAGCTGCTGGCCCTAACAGTGGCCCCAGCTGCAATTAGGATGTGCAGGGACAGTGTGTTTGGCTTCAGTAGCACTGCTGAAACCCAATGCCAGCATAGTCCTGCTGTCAGGGCTCATTGTCTGAGAATATCTGGGAGCAAAAGGGAGTTAAAGTACAATAGCTGAAGAAAGGCTTAGATCAATATTTCAAGAAGCCATCTGTGCCAAGACAACTGTAATTGAGACCAGGCAGCTGAGTGGAAGAGCAAGCGGCAAAGTAGCTCTATGTATAGTAAGGAGATGTTATTGCTAAGCAGTCACTGGTTTGGGTGACACCTTTCAGAAATGTACATGTACTTCTTCCAAAACAAGAGGTCTGCAATAAGCCTTAGACTGGGGAAAGCCTTTAAGTCATTTTCTTTAGACATTCTTCCAAAGGTCAAGCTCAAGACAACAGGTTTTAGTTTCTACATGCATTCACTGAAAGGAGGACTTCGAACATCAATTACAATTCCTGTTGCTCACGCTAAGAAGAGCCTTAGCAAAGGTTTTCCCAAAGCATCTCCAAAGCAGTAGCCTGGAGTTAGCGAGTTCCATGGAAAACTTTGTAAAATCTTCCTCTTCTCTCAGGTTGACTTTACAGGATATTCACCTCACCCTGTAATAAGAGATCCATTACTAGGCTGTAAAAATCAATTAGCAACCTAGCACTCAATACAAGGAAGGAAAAAAAGCTGCTTATATACCGATGACAATGTGTTAAACAACTTTTCAACCAAAGGCTTTATTGCTGAGGTGACCTCCCATCTTGTAAAAGAGACTCCAGGATAGGAAATATATGCTTAAGATTTGTAGTGTCAGTATTAATAAGGTTAGGCATAGAACAGTATTTGTGTAAGAGCAAGAAACAACTATATAGCTGCAAAGCTGCTCATCCTCAAATTAGGGTGAATGGGTTTACACTTGTGACCAGAAGACTGCATTTCTTATTCACTGACAATGTTTTTCGCAGCTATTTGGCTCTTGGAAAGTCTTTTCCACATACCCAGTTTGCCATCACCATCTTCAATGATTTTAGGAAGTGAGCCTTCAAAAAACTAAAGACATAGCAAATGCTTTTTTTTGTCCTTCTCCATGATCACATAATTAGGTCTGTTTTAAGCCCAATTTTTCAGCTGTGATGGACATTTGCATTTCTTTTGCTTGTACCTGTGTGCACACACATGTGCAGCTGACAGAGGTTGTACTGTGAGAGTTCTCAGGAAGCAAAAGAAAACCTGCTATTTGTTTGCTTGCTAACATTTTAAATCAGAAGAGGCTTCTTAATGACAGCATCAGCCTTGAAAGCACTACACATGCTGCACCCACCAGTTTGACTCATGGCCAGCCTGACTCAGACCTTTCAGGGAGGCAGGAGATTCCCTGGAGTGTGCTGGCCTCCAGCTTCTTGATGCTTCTTGACGCTTTCAGTTTGTCTTGACCTGAGCTTTGGTGAGTAGCACCTTATACTTGTGCAGCCTGAGCACCACTTCTAGAAGAGGCTGAGAGGAGAAACTTCAGAAGTATTTATGTGAATTAAAAAGCGCATCAGGGAAGGTCAGAGCACGCTGAAGATCAGCTTCTGCATGGTGCAAAAACAACCATACAAACTTCAAACTAACGAGCCTGAGTGCCAGCAGCAGTCTAGATGCAGCAGCACAGAGATTAGAGCAAGCTGCCAAACTCCTTGACGAGGCAGGGTAAATGAGCTGCGTGCTGGGTTTCGTGCTGCTGTAGCTTGACTGACTCTGCTCCTGGAGCTAGGTTTTGTATTTTCACACATCAGTGCCTCAGATAACCAGCTTCCTTGAAAAGCCCCATTATATGAAAATGTTCAGATACCCTACAGGAAGAAAAGGAAGAGATGATCTTGGAAAGCTGGAGCCATAGCCACTGCTCTTATCCCTGCTCTAGCCATGGTGCTCAGCTCATTTATAGCAAAGCGAGAATAAAAGAGGAATCACTTGTCTTGTGCCTGTTGCTGAGGAGTAACTAGCAGGAACTTGGCCTGATGCAGCTCTGCTTCTTTTCTTGTCTCAGAAGGTGTTGGTCTTTATCCCAGGAGGCTTCAAAGCACGCAGGTGAATTGCTGAGATTAGCTGCTGGGTCTTGGGGTGGAAAGAAGGATTCAATCTGTCTTTTGTTTGGTGGCAGCGAAGTCTCCTAACATGCAACCAGGGTGGAATGTGGAACTGTACATGGTTCTTGAGTGCCCCTGAGAGGAAAGGCTACCTGCTCTGCACTGACACTTTCTCTGCCCAAATCCAGCCAAGCATGCTGCTCCAACAGCGCCCAGACCTCCACCAACACATGAGGCCAGACCTGGTCCTGCAGCTCCTTTGGTGCTGCTGAGAGCATGTATCCTCACTGTCCCAAGCAGCAACTTCCAGGGCTTTCCAAGGACCCCATCATAACAACTACCATGCTGGTAATGTCAGTGAGGTGGTGGTGGGGGACACCATGGCACAAAGCTAAGGCACATCTGTAGCCTCTGAACTTTGCCCTTCCTGAGTCTTCAAAAAGACTGCTGCAATGCTAAGAGCATCTCAAAGTAACAACATAAAGGTTTAATAATCTTAAAGTCGGTTCCTTCTCTCCTGCTATTCTCCCCTAACCCTCAAAAATTATTATTGTATTTCATTTTTATTTGTCCTTTCTGAAGAGTAATGCGTTTTCAAGAGAGGATTAAATCTCTCAAAGTGAGGTAATAAAACTGAAGCTGTAATGAAACTCACTGGATATACAGGGAGATATTTCATTTAGGCACTGGAATAAAACTGTAGTTACATTCCTGATCAGAATAATTTATGACCAAAATGCCTCATCCTATTTTTAATTGTCCTTGTTTTTCAAATGAAAGTTATGGATAGTTTGGCGAAATCATTACCTGTCAAACTTATGTTGTGAATGGTTCAGTGAATCTCAAGGGGCACTTTCAGTTTTTAGGGCAATTCATTTATTTATTTGGCTATACTAATAAAGCGCATATCCAGAGATTTACATTCTTGTTCTGCTACTAAAAATGTATGAACCATACAGAACCATACAGCAAGGAACAAGAAAGAGCTTGCACAAAAGCTCTGAACAATATTCCTAAGTTTTCTACCAAGATATGGAAAAAGAAACAAAAAAAGAACATCCCCCCAAAATCCCCCCTAAAAACCCAACCAACAAAAAGCTTTTCCTTAAAACTCTGAGAAAGAATACAACCGGAATTTATTCCTGCTGTTTGAAAAAATACCTGAAGTGTTCAATTAAACCAAGAACTGAAGTGTCATGGCACATTTAATCAATTTGCTAACAGTGGTTGCTGTAAATACGTTGTATTTAGCAACCTGACACTAGAGAAAATCACAGACAGGTTTGGGCTAGGAGGGACCTTAATGATTATCCAGTTTCAGCCCCATGCCACAGGCAGGGACACTTTCCACTAGACCAGGTTGCTCCAAGCCCTGTCCAGCCTGGCTTTAAGCACTGCCAGGGACGGGGCATATACTTGTTTGTGCACTAAAATGAGGAAAAGATACAGCGTACTTGTTTCAGATGAACATTAAACTACAATAGAATAGAAACCAAACAAAATGCACTGGGAAAGCTGCTGTGACTAATAATGTGCTTTTCAAACCAGCATAGTTATGTTGATTCTCGAAAACATTACTCTCTCAAAACAGTAAGGTTTGCAGTAAGAAGGGATGTTATTGCCTTGTTATCAAAAACCAAAGTGTGATTTTGCCCTCTGTCTGCGCTGGGACACCTTTCTACCAGAAACTTAGTGGAAGATCATGTAGATTTTTTTCACACCCTGAAGCCCCCCGAAAAACTGTGTCATATTCTAGCAGCCGGATGAATTCTTTACGCAAAATAATTGTATCTAAGTATTCCGTAATCATTATACCACAGTGGGTGCCCAGTAAACACAAGTTCCCCAGATGTGCTCCGAGCATGACTCTTCCTTGTGCCTTTCAGGTAACAGAAGGCAACTCAAGATTAGGTCAAATTTGCTTTGAACCTGTTCCTCCCACAGGAGGGTTCTCCTACCCTAGCCCTTAGTATAAGCACTATGCCTCACTTCATTTTTCCATAACTTGCTCTTTAACCCATTAGCCAATATTAATGCAAAATACTCCACAGCATCACAGCCACCTTCTTTCTCTTGGTCTGTTCCCACAAACAGCCATTGTTCAAGTCCAAATTTACCACTCAGGTGAATCAGTTCAATGAGGAATGAGTCTCGTTGTTCATTTGTGAATTAATTCAAAACATTACAAGCTATCCAGCAAGGAGGTCTGAACAACTTAAGTCATCAGATCTTTCATAGACATATAATCAGTCTCTGAGATGTCAGATCACACATTTTCCTGCCTATTATTCTGTCATTTATCCATCAAATGTTTCCTAATTAATTATCTAAGCCAGGTATGCAGATAAGCCCAAATCTTAACTACACTATTTTACCTGATGCCTTCCAAACTGCATGTTCGCATTTCTATTGTCCTTTTTTCAGTCTTTTCATAAACCAAAGAGATCTTTGTCCTTGATTTGCTTTCTAATTTAACCGTCACACTTTTAAATACCCCATCACCTTAGCTGCATAATTAGAATTATGAGACTTACTGTTCTTCAAAGCCTGCATGGCATTGATTTAGCCTACAGACCTAATCAATGTGGTCTTTCTCTGCCTTTAAACACTATTACTGCGTAAGGGTTATCTTTAATAAATTACAGATCTACTTCAGCATACAAGGCCTCATGCAAAGCCAAAGAAGGGGAAACTTCCTCTACAACTCAGACACCTCTGAACCAGAAACACTGTTTACTCTGCAAATGCTCTTTACTGAAATATTATGTATATCTAATATAGAGATATCAGGAAAAATCCTGTGTTCTTTTTATTTCATGTGACAGAGACCAATACTTAGCCACACAAACATGATGATTCTAGTGTAGCTGCTACAAGGAAGAAGTGTATCATTGACCTTGGCATGTAGACTATATTCATTTATCTGACTAAAACTGGGGAAAAAAAATGAAAAAGGCCAAAGAGACGCTGCTGATGAATGGAAACTTTCTATTTCTGCCCTTCCACAAGTTATTTCTTCTGCAGCTGTTGCAGAAGATTTGTCATTAAATTTTAGAGCAGCTTCCATGTAAGTTGTGGTGATGAGCATACATTTACTCTTCATTATCCAATACATCTCAAATTACTTCCTGCTCTTGGTAGCTCTGATGGGCCATTGTTCACTGCCATATTGTCGTGTATAAACTGTTAGCTTGAATGTGAGGAACTCACAATGGGATACTGAAGTTGTTCTCTTTATAACATAACTGGAAAACAAATAATCTGAAACCAAAACACGCTCTGCAGTATAAAGCAGGAGTAAGAATCTGAGCTGACTAATCATTTCAGATGCTAAACATCATGCCAAACATCTGCTTATCTCAGACCGTGAATGAAAGCAAGGGGAGGTTTGCACAAGGAGTGGCTGTATCACCACGTGTTGAAAGCCAATACAACAATGCATAGCAAATGCAAATCTGCTGCTGCTTGCCAAACTGAATCAAGTCTACATAATCTTATTTCTCAGCTTCTCTAAAGATAAGTTTGTCAGATGGACTGAAGTTAGCGGTGACATGAAGACAGAGGGACAATATCTAGTGAACATAAGGATGTATCCAAAATTAATGTGGTTAGGAATGGGAGTTCAGCAGAGGTAAAGTTATATCCCAATTTAATACTGTCTGTGAGACAAATGCCCTTTTCAAGTAATGCCAATCTAAAAACATAAAAAGTGGGAAAAGTCCGTGCACAGCTAGCTATCAGCACAGCATTTACCGAATCCAAATGTTTGTGTCTTTTATTAAGTAATGCAAATAAATAAAAATCACAGACGTGGCTGATTTTGATTGCAGGTTCGCACACACAAACCCCAAAGGTATCTCTGTAGCTTAGCATTTGCCCGAATCACCTGAACGAGATGAAAAAATAATGGTTTTAATTTATTAATTCAGGGTTGGTTTTTGTTTGGGTTTTTTTGCTAAGAAGTAAAGAGCAGAACATAGCAAAGAGAAAAATAATAACCCCTTAAAATGGCAGTGTTCAAAAAAACAGCAAAAAAGAAACAAAAGTACAATATGATTTCCAAGATATGGGCAATGGGGATGTTGGAGACTATAAAAGAAAATAGAAATTCATGATGAAGAGGCTCACTGAGCTATCTCCAGCTCTATTATCAGTGGTGAATGATCAGGCAGATGTACTCGATGGCATCTGTTATTGCAAATGGATTCCAGTGAGTTTTATGAAAAATCCAGCCTGCCTGCATAACCAGACAGTGCCTCGGCTGACCTCAGCAGGGCTGTATTTGGCTATAAAGCCAAATTAAACTCCCAGGGTTTAAGCTGAGGTTAACCAGCACAGCCATTTCTGACCCCAGAGATGGATGAGTTATTTTGCTATTTATGTTAGGGAGATGGTGAAATTCCAAAACAGACTGTTTATAACTGCCATAGCCTCACCTCACTGCCTTTCATACACAGGTTTCAAATATTCCTGCGATGCTCAGGCAATCCTGTTTGCAGTGCATACAGATAGCAGCAGGTCAGAAAACGCGCTGTGTTCCCAGAAAGCATTTGAATCTTCATTTACGATGCACAAACTCACACATGCAATTACCCTAAACTAAAACTTCTTTGGGCATTGCCTCTGCAGAACTTGCTTTCCGGTTATCACAGTAAAACTCCAAATTTTCATGAGAGGCAACCTGCTTCTGGGGGAAATGTCATTTACTGGTTCTAAAAACCTATGAAGTGGGGCATTATCTCTGGGCAGTGAGGCAAGATGTGGAGAGGGGAAGGCAGACTGTACACTCCGGGATCCACCCTGCTTGGGCTGGAGTTCTGGGTGTCCAGCATCCCAGATGCTGGTCCCAGGAGTGCCCTGGTGGTCCCAGACAAGGATGAAGGAAAAGCTGGGGCCATGCTGCCTTGCTTGATGTTCAAAGCTGGGTGATGGCAGGAGAGGTGGCATTTGGTGCAGCTCTGTTTTTGATACTTCATCTGGATACTTTGATACTTCATCTGGATCTATGGGTATATCCCCGTTATTCTGCTTGATGAAATTGCTTTGTCAATTCCCCCTTCCCTAGCAAGTGATCCCAGCTGCTAAGATTGAAGTGGCTCAGATGGACTTAGATTGGCAACATAAGGGTGAATTATTTTTGTCCAAGGTGGCTGGGAGCTTCTCTGGGGTGCAGAGCATATCCTCTCCAGCACCACACAGTCTGAATGAAGTTTGCTGGTGTGCAGAATGTGCCTGTGATCCTGCTTTGCCATGCCACAGGGATTCCTCAGCCAGCCATTAGCAGTTTGGAAGTATCCTGGTGACTGGGGAGCTCCCCCACAAGTGGAGAAAAGCTGAGAGACAAAAAGAATAAATTGAAGCAAAAGTTGTTCATACAGAATGGAAAGAAAAGCTCCTTCACCTGCGGATGATCAAGCCATGGAGAGGGTTTCTGAAAGTATTTGTGTAGCCCTCATCTTCGGGGGTTTAAAGATCCAGCTGGATAAAGCCCTGAGCAACCTCATCTATCTCCACAACTGATCCTGTTTGGAGAAGGAGGTTGGACTAGAGACCTTCCAAGGTCCCTTTCAATTGATGAGTTTGTTTTGGGGTTTTTTTGGGGCTTTTTTTGTAGTTGGGATTTTTTTTTGTTGTTTTATTTTGTTTTTTCAAGTTCTTCCTCAGCCCTACTTATAGAGAGATCGCCATGGAAATGCTGTAAACGTGAAGCCATAGCAATGTTAAAAATGCACGGCAGCGCTGCAAGTGTTTTAGATCAGTATTACTTCAAGGCCACATGCAATAACTGAACAAAAGCTGTGCTGATATCTTTGTCATCTCCACAGGCACCAAACACTCAAGAGATTAAGAAAATTTAGACAAAGTTTTCTAATATTTGAACTCGGAACCTTAAAAGACTTGGAGACTCAGACAGTCATCGGGAAGCTCTGGTGGCCACCTGGGAAAAACAAGCAGGTTCACAGGATCCTATATTTCTTATAGGACTTGGTTTTGCAGTTGCTGATGCCTACAAAGTGCCAAGTATTCCAAATACCTCTCCTACAGTATTAGGAACTGTGTTTTTGCCTATACCCTGTGTGACTCTGAAATCCCTGCTCTAATTCTGAGTGTATGCAAGCAGTAAGTCAGCAGGAGCATATCTATTGTCCATCAGGTCTCAGATCATAATAGAGCAGTATTCAGAAGCTTTCAGTAACCTGTAAGTTAAACCAGCAAAAGTTGAAGATCACTAATTTAAAAAAAGTCTGACAAATTTGAGACACAAGTTCCCTGAGCAGAACTGACCTTAGAAAAGGTGAAAAACCATGTTCCTGACTTAGGCAAGTCAGCAAAACACTCAGAACTGGCAAAGCCAGACCTGCTTGCCTAGTGGCCCTATGTGGTCATATCAGCTTCAGGTCCTATCTCCAGCTACACACTCCTACAACCGATCCTAGCTTTTAAACTCTATTCAGACAATTCAAAGAATCTCAGTTGATAAATCTTAATTCATATTTCTCCAAAATGGAAATGTAAATTACATGAGCTGCTTAGCTAGCAGGATGAAGAAAGGAAACGGGAAAAAGCCGCACTTAATAAATAGTGTTCTATTTTCTATGACCCCCATCGAGGTTTCAATGTGCAGCAGAGAAGGTGACTTTTCATTTCCTGGAAACATGTCTGAAGACCTTAAAGAGACTTTATAACTTTCTCCATAGTTAACTGAGGTAAGGGTAAGTAGAGTTTACCATAGCTTAGAATTAAGCTAACCTTCAAGTAGGCGTTAATTGTAGACAGGCAGCTCTGCTCCTCTATCAACTTTACATAATATGATTTGCATTGTGTTAACCCAGGGCAAGGTGCTGGGCAGACAGGATGTTATGTTCTGCCCACGTGCAATGTCTTAACAACTAAAAGGAAGACAGATGGAAAGCACAACTTGCCTGTATTATTATTTACCTTACCAAAAAACAATGCTGTAGTTTGCCATCCCCTCTTTACTTCCGGCTGTGTTTTGTGAACTCCCACTCCTAAATATTTTTCCTGCCCTTACTATATATGAACAGTAAGCAATGGCTAGTCACACCCTGAGCTTGCCTTTCTCCACCCTGTTGCCCATATAACATTTCCTTTATCCACCAATTTCTGCAACACAGCCTTAGCTGGAAACACCATAAGCTGTAAGGGTGAGCAAAGCCTCAGAGAAGCAGAAAAGAAAAAATGAGGCCCAATTTGCTGTGCTGTTCTTCATATAAGCCCAACTCTCAGGAAAAATAACCACCAGACCCTGACAAATCATTTCTGTGCCCGGACAGCTGGGTACTGGCGGAGAAGTAATGGTGTAGAAAGCAGCAACCTGGGCAGCACCGGTAGAAATCTCCCAGCACAGCAGAGCCACCAGCATCACTAAACAGCCTAAGCAATACCTGGGTAGTGTTGCTCAATTTGTGCAGCATGTGGCTGGACTCCCAGTGCCAAGAAATTAAAAACCAATCAGCTTTATTGGACTGTCAATGCCAGGGTAATTAACATTCATTTCTGACAGCATATGCCCCTGCCAATAAGTGAGACAGTAGCAGAGGTGGCTGCCATGCCTCAGATTCACTCTCTGATACCTCAACAGCAACAGCATCATCCATCCTTGCAGAGGAAGATTAAAACACCCTGGCTGTTAGTTCCCATTGGACCTGGAAAACCAACAGCACTGAAATGCTTTGTTTGTTATGTGGAGAAATAAGTTTCAAAGGCAGGGAAGGGCATTTGTGGGGTGAGGAAATGCAGAGGATCCTGCAAGAACCTTGGTGCTTTAAGTTTGATCATTTGGAAGTACTTAATAATTAAATTAAAGCCTAGATATTAGTTCTTTAGGAGGAGCTCTATTTTATATTAGAGTTCTGCATTTACAATTGAGTAGATCACATCAAGACAACATGTATTTAAATCAGACTGTACTTCTAAATATACCTAACCTCCACACATAAAAAATCCCAGCAGGTGTCTCGTTAAACAATAAGGAACACAGGGGGTAGATTACTGTTATGAAGCCTTTAGTGAAAACTAGCTTTAATTGTGTGCACTTGCATTTTATCAGTTGTAATGGTAAATCTCTCTATAGTACAGAAAGAGACTTTGCACATCAAGCTAGGAAGCCAAGTAGTGTTATTTCAAAATATCAGCTGCCTTAGCATTTAGGGCCTAAAATTTCAGAGTATGAATATTTGATTCTGTGAGTACCAAAGTATCTTTGAGAGCATAAGCCTAGTCCCAAAAACTGTAAATGGCTTTTTTTTAATCCCATACCCAAATTCAGAAATCCAAACGCAGAAAAACTAGTCACTGTTTAGAAAGAAATCCCCATGCTCCAGAAAAAAAGGTTACAATAGATACAGCAGACATAATCTAAACATTACTGAAACATTAAAAGCAAAACAGTTTCCTTATGGAAAAGAAAAAAGAGACACAGATATCAACTAAAAACCTGTTATTTAGTTTCAGTTTTCTTCCTTCTTTCATTAGAACATTTAAAGTATCTGCTTGGGCTTTTCAAATGCAGATACCAACCATATTTACAAGTAGTCTCTGGCAAATACATAAGCCTCTGAGTCCTTACCAGACCATAATGTGATCAGCACCCTGAAGCAAGAGCAGCATGCAGATTGGTTTGTAAAGAGCATGAAGACTTTCTTCTTGGAATGCAAGTTTTACTGCTTGACTTCTTCATACCAAAGCATAACTATAAGCTTCGGTACAATTCAAACCAAATACTACAAAAGACAACAGAAAGCTTTAGTCATGCTAACAAAACCCTTTATCTTAAAATTACCTTCTTGCAAATGAGAACAAAAATATTTTGAAATAAAAGATTAAACTACCAACTAAAAAAAAAAAAAACAAACAAACCCTAAATAATCCTGTAAATTCCTTGGAAAAAAAGCAAAAAGTAGGTTTTCAGAAACTGCTACCTAAACTCCTCTATTCAACAATGGCAACCTACAAAATACCCCCACCCAAATCATCTATGAAAAGCTTCAGCTGGCCATTGGAATTTGAATTTCTAGGGGGAGGATTATGGGTAATCTGCTGCTTTAAAAAGGAATGAGTGAGCATTTTTGCTGTTTAATAGGGATTGCATAGGATGCTCTCAGGGGAATGAAGTGTTGCTGCTGGTGTTTAGGGTAGAAAGGGGAATATTCACTTTCTTCAATTTGGAGCCTATAGATGGAATTTTGTTAGGCATCTTCTTTGAGTTCTGCTTTTTGTAGAAACAAAAAAACTTATTGTGAACAGCTTTTGGGTCCAAATAGAAGGAGTAGCGTGAAGGGTAGCGAAGAATGAAGTATTTAGATGCGCTAGTGAATTTTGTGAGGTTTATTTCTTTATTTTTCAAGCTCTTCGGAAATTACCTCTGCCCTTCTTCTGAGCAGCAACTAAGTGTCAGACTTACAAATGCTTTTTCTGGAGTTATGCAACTCTCT
This sequence comes from Psittacus erithacus, assembly GCA_009867235.2. Taxonomy (NCBI): domain Eukaryota; kingdom Metazoa; phylum Chordata; class Aves; order Psittaciformes; family Psittacidae; genus Psittacus; species Psittacus erithacus. Next base: position 89,946 of record WYDI02141225.1, on the reverse strand, counting down.
TGCAGAAAAGGTAAGTTAGACTGCGGTGGGTCTTCATCAGGTATACTGCTGTCCAGGCTTTGACCCTGACTCTTTTATTGCAGAAGTCCATTCCGTAACCATTACCACTGAAGCTTGAGGGTCTTCATGTTCTTGCTTTACCTTTAAATGTTTTGAGTATTTTTGGCATTAATAATGTCTCATTAATTTCTCAGGGTTACCTGTACAGGCAGAAGATTATTACCTTTGGAAATGCTGTGTGGGGGTGTTTTCTTTACTTGTGAATCTGACTGTATTGACTATGCGGAAGAACAATTAAGTATGAGAAATCTTGCTTCATCAACTTCTTTTTTAGGAGGTCTAAAGAGGTTTGAACTTTGATTGCATTAACTGACAGGCAGCTTAATTGCTTCCCCTTCATCTGAGTTTCAATGTAATGATGGGCTATGTACAGGCTTGAGTGGGTGTAATGTAAGAACAATGCTCCTTTTTGGTGCTTCTCTGCTCTGTGACAGCATGTTGGCCTGTAGCACTGCAGAGTTGGGGGTGAAAATCAGTGTCCTCAAGGCATGTGTGTGCCTGGGGCAGAGAGATGCTGGGGACCTCATGCTGCACACCAGTGCCTCTGCAGTGCAGCTGTTTTTGAGCAGGAATGTCCCAAAGCTCTAAGCCTCTCAATTATTTCTCCTTAGTCTTTCCTAGCTTTTAATTGCTGCTGAATGGGGAAAAAGATCACAGGTATGGGGCATGCTTAAATAGTTGTCTCAATTTCACCCTCCTCCTCTGCAGCACCTTCTGGGAGGTGAAATGAACAGCTCCACCTAGTCTTCTCATTTATTAGAAGACACTAATGAGCACATTCCATCTAAAGTGAAGACCCTGTTGTGCATAGGTCAGCTTCATTTGAAATCTAAGGAGACCCAGGGAACTGGCTTACTGCAAGATGTTAATTGGTTTCACTGGAAGTAACAGCAGCTTAAAAACACAACAAAAAGTACTTTTTCAATGAGTGTTTTGTTGAGAAGATAAACTCACAACTAGTGATTGGGAGGGAGGAGAGCAAAGAAGAACCACTTGACTGAAAAAGATAGAAAAGTACTACCATGGACTTTAACAACTTATAATAGCCAATGATATCATCTTGATTTCACAGTGAAACTCAATTTTATGTGTCAGCAAAGCAATCTTTAACTGCTGAGCAGATGTCAGCTGTGTATCTGCCATATCAGTGATCAGGAAAGATGTTTTTCACGAGCAGTAGCACAGCCATTGCAAAGAATGTTATTTGTTTGCTCCCATACTTTGTAATGAATGTGGAGAGTTGCAAGGCTTTAAAAAAGTAATTCCTAATCTCTGCAAGTCATGGATTCTGCCCATTTATGAGGTTTTTATATGGAATTTTTTCTGCAGCTATTTGGAGACACGTATGAAGCCTGGAGGAAATTATGGGATAAGGGGTTTTGGAGAACACTTTAGGCAGAGCTGGTATTTCAGTTCATTATTTGCAAACTGAATTCTACTGCAAATCTTCACAGCCCTTGTAGAGCCTGGGTAAATTCATAAAACTATTCCCTAAAATACTTGCTCAGCCTTTTAAAAATCGATTTAGTTCTGCACCTGAGCATCCAGCTTCAGCTTTCTCTTAGCAGGAGCTCCTATGACATGAATTTTCTACCAACACACAGGTACTGAACTAGACAGTGAGATCCCAGTAAACATGAACAGACTAGATTTTTCAGTTGAGCTCAGAACTCCATATACACCCTGTGCTCAGACAATCTGTTCCAGTATCTGAAATATCAGCAGTTTGTTTTCTTATTGTCATTTTACCCTCTTTCAGTAATCCTTGCAATGTTGTTCTTTGGGTGCAGTTTGCTTGCTTTGGGTTTTTTGGGGCTTTTTTTTAAGTTCAGGAGAACTTAAAAACACATAGCAGAGCTTGCAGCCTTAAGACACTGAAGCAGACAGCATTTTAAGCTGTGCTTTTGTCCGATGTCTCATCAGGATCAGTAATTTCACTCTCAGCATTGCAAAAGATTTCTTGGGATTTTTATTACAGATTAAATTAATCTTGTCTTAAGGCTATGACTAGCGATTCTTTCATTTTCCGTATTGAAGTCTTCACCCTAAAGAATGCAGACTAAAAGGAGAAAGGTTGATCTTTAGTTCCAGTGCAATAAAAGAGCACTAGCTAGAGCAGCACCAATTTTGACAGGACAGTGTGCCCAGTGAGAGGAGGGAAGAAGTCTCTGATATCTCATCAACTATAAATAATGCAAATGTATATTTGAATGGGGAGAAATGAAGCTATATGATTTATTCCTCATTTTCCCAGTGAAGTGGATTTGTAGTGACTGCTGTGAAAGGATTTATAGTGCCTGGGCATGTCAAATGGAGGTCAAGAGGGATAGTGAAGGAGTGCAGTCACCTGTGCTATTATTTTCTGGTCATGAGTAGTTGAAGAAGTAGAATGTGTACTTTAGGCTACTGGAACTTATCTTTATGTCTGATTTGCCATTTTACACTTCACAGAGGTCACGAGCATTCTTATAGTCTGCTCTGTTTGGATGAAGATGCAGGTTTTGCATACAAACCATATCAGCACTTTCAACACAGCAGAGTACGCTTTCAGCAGGGCATGTCAAAGTGGGAGTAGCCACTTCCCATTCATCTGCCTGATTTTGATTTACAGAAATGAACAGGAGCTGTAAGTTCAGGTTCAGTGACTAAAATTTAGCTTTCTAGGGATGCTTCCCCAGGCCCAGCAGCAGAGGAAATACAAGGGCACTGACTCTACAGCCTTGTCTTGCAGTTGCTACTGTCCAAAACCATCTTGCAGCATCTGTGAAAACACTTTTCCCATCTTTTAATCTCTTGTTATTTATTAAATCCTGCTGGCTGTAGAGTTCAAAGAGGATAGCACTGATCTTATTCCAGTTACCCAAATTTACTGGATTTTGTGGTGAGCAGGCATGCTGCTCTGAGCCTCTGTATGCTGCTTCCATTGCCATTACTGGGAGCCCTACAGCTTTCTCTGCTGATTTCCTAATAGAAAGGAGAGCTGGAAGGGATGTTAAGAAGATAACACGAGCCCACCTTCCTACCCTAAGGCAGAAACAGCTCCTCCTATATAATTGCTGCTGGATGTTGGTCCAATCAGTCCTTATTAATCTCTACAAAATCCCTAGCCAGCTTATGCCAACATTTTCCCTTGTAGTCATTAAATAATTAGTACCTTACTTTAATTTGAGGCTTTATCTTTCATCCAGTGGTTGTTACTGTGCCTGTATGATACACCGAATAGTCATTTACCACTTGATATCTTTTCCCTCTGAATATATTTATGCATTTTAGTCAAGTTGCTTCTGGGTAGCCTAAATAGATTTTGATAAGTTAAAGAAGTGTTTTTGTTGTTGCTGATCACAGAGATTGGATTTGAAGTATAATGGTATCACTCTAATCAGCCCATGAGGAAGAAAAAGCAACTTTTTTTTCAAAGACAAATGTAGGATTGCGCATCCAGGCCTTGCTACATCATCAGGCATTCCAGAGAGACAATGTCTGTCTTGGCTTTTTATAGCTGTCCTTAAAAAAATAACAACCAAAAAACCACAATCAAAAACCCCACAATAAACCCAAACCAAAATAAAACAAACCCCAAAACAATCCTGCTTTCTGTGTTTTGACCTGAGACTGGTGAAGAAACTGCTTTTAAGTTACCCTGACACCATGACCCACCCAACTCAGCTGACAGGTCATTTCATGGCAGATGAATTGTCTTCATTCTCAACAAAAATGTAAAGCAACATTGACTCAAGACACTTTTCCAGTCAGGTTTGTGTGTGTGTATATATGACATAGGCCTCTGTCTTCTCCGTTGGAAAGCTGATCTGCTATGTAAGTTGTGCAGTCTCTCAAGGTTTTCCACTTAAATGCCTGAAATTTGATTTAGCAAATCTGTTACATTGCAGCTCTGGCTGCAAATGTAATCTCCTGTAAAGCATGTGTAATCTCTCATGAAATTTGTGTTTCACTGAAAAATTCCTTGTGCTTTTCCTAGAAGGGAAGGATGAAGGGTTTTTTGTGGGTTTCTTTTTTATTATTATTTATTTATTTTTTAAATCAGGTATTCTTTACTGCTCACATTTGTTTGAGTTTGGAGAAAAGAAGGGGAGAATTAAGGTAGTTCTTCTAACTTTAAATTGGCCAGTTTTCCATTTTGGATAGCTTTGACTGCATTATGAGAAACAGCTCATTTGGATGTTTGCATAAAGACCAAACCTGAATGATTTACAAATAAATGAAGTCCTAAAAGAGAAAAGAAATTACTTCTGTGGCATGATGTATTTCAATAGTTTTATATAATTGCAGTTAGTAAGGGCGCTGCTATTGATTGATGCAGTGGGTCAACATTTGCGTTGCAGCAACACTGAGAACCAAAGCTTCAATTATAATTCCAGTGTACAACCCACTTCAAGTAATTGAAATATTTTCCTTGACTTGAGTGGACTTTATTGTGCAAACACGCTCCATCTCAATCACCCAGGGGCTATCACTGCTGAGCTCTGCAGAGGGAAGCAAAGCAATCTGGTTTCCTTGCATTGTTCTTTTGCATTGCCTGGCAGGTCACAGAATGGGGTACAGACACAAAGTTCAGGTTGCAATAGGTTCTGCAGTCCAGAAGGCCTGGGAGATACGTAAGGGTGCTGCAGCCAGAGTGCTCGTTTCTTCTAATCATGTAACATCTTGTTCATTCTTCAGCTGGCTATTTGCGTAGTGGCACTTCATTCTAGTGGTAGTGACAACACATTATCGAGAGAGAGAGAGGAGTTAGAAGAAACAGCTCTAGAGCTCATTAATATTTCCATGCAAGAGAAAAGAATGAAGATGTATTTGGCAATGTTAGAATTGCTGAACACTTTGTGGGAATTGCATAGGCTGAGTAAAAAGAAATATGCCAGTGTGAATTCTCAAGTAGATTACTGATAAACTCTATGGCTCAAAGCACAAGATCTGCAATAAACTGCCTCATTCCTGTTTTCTCCTTGCTCCTTCTAATACTTGGGCTTATCCTAGGCTTAAACATCATGCATCAATCTTTAGACTTCCAGTTGACAGAAAAGTCTGTTTCATATTCTTGATAGGATGTGAGTAACTTCAGCCGAAGGCAGGGAAAGTGCAGGAAATCAATAGGGTTCTGTTTTGCATAAAATTAACGGTGTGGAATTTAAGTCACTGCCTTCTGTACACAACTTAATTATTAGAAGCACAACCCCCTTTGAAACTGAGCCCAGGAAAAACATTTCTCTGTAAATGAATGAGCATTCTATTACAGTATAATGCACTGGAAAAGACTCCAATAAAATCAACTTGCTCACCCTAAATTCTTTTTTTGTTAGAGCAGTTCCTGTAAGTGAGGAGCACTGGGAACTCTCTTCCAGTAAATTTTGGATTGAATATTGAATACAGTACTGTAAGGATGTTCTTCTCCCCATAGTATAAGTCCCTTCCCAGCCACTCAAAGAACTGGCAGTTTTGATTTACTTTACAGAAAGCTTGTTCTCTTTATAGGGACAAAAAGAGAAGAAAATAAGGAAATGTACCTGTATGGTCAGGAGAAAATGTCATTAGCTGTAATGTTGTTCCTTTCCATTATTTCATTAGAGAAATTAATGTTCTATTTCAAGTGAATTTTCAGATTCAAACAGGGAATCACGATTCAGATAACATAATCCAAAGAATGGGACTATGTCTATATCTTTTATCTACATTTTCAAGGACTCCACCAGGGCTTTGAGGGCCTCTCAGGGTTTTCTTGCTTTACCTGCTTTTAGGAATAACTAACTTTGAATTTAGATTTTTCCCCCACTCCCTTTTTTTGCATATGGAACCTACCATTATTTATAATTGATTTGTGTATGTTTGAGTTGTCCATGAAATTGAAATCTCATAAGGAAATTATTCAGGCATTTGAATAATTAAAGAAAAAGGGAGGGAAATTCCAGCATAGAAGGTTGTTAATCTTGGTCATCTTTAGCACACTGAAGACACACATTTGATGAGTTGCTTTTAAAATTCCATTAATGTTGTTGGGGGCTCTGTCTCCCCTCAGCCTTTAAGTTGATTAATAGTTTCAGATGTTGTTAATGCCCACCTATTATACTTTCCTAGCATAATGTAGGAAGCAAAATAACAAGTGTGGTGATTAACAGATCTCCTAACCTGAAATTGTGGTGTCTATTCTAGTGTGTTGTGCTCCTCTCATCTAAGAGCGCATGAATGTTTTAGGTGGTTATAGTGGTTAGATATGATATTTCCCTCATGAAGATACTTCCTGCAAGTGTAGATGATGTCCTTGTGATCCAGTGAATCACTATGCAGAAAATGTCACCTTTCAGTGATATGATTAAAGCTCAAAACATTCTAGAGAATTGCAAATGAAGAACACCAAAACCAAATGCTATTCATTTTTAGCTGAATTGTTGAATTCCCTTGGGTTTGCAGAACTGGAATACAAATTTCGGAGATACTCAGCTCCTCTTCCATTAGCTTTTTTGTTTTTTCCGTTTCCTCCAAATAGAAGAGGAGGCATGTGACAACTTTTAGAATATATGTTTACTGTACATCTGTTGGAGCATGTTATGGTTTAACCCCAGCTGGCAACTAAGCACCACCCAGCTGCTTGCTCACTGCCTGCACCCATTGCTGTGAGATGAGGAGTGGATCAGAAGAATAAAAATGAGAAAACTCCTGAGTTGAGATAAAGACGGTTTAATGGGATAGAAAAGGAAGAAAATAATATAGTTAGAATATGCAAGTGATGCACAATACCACTTGACAATCAATTCCCAGACAGTTCCCAAGCAGTGGCCCCTGGTTGCTTTTCCCTCCAATTTATATACAGAGCATGATGTCATCTGGTATGGAATATCCCTTTGGCCAGTTGGGGTCAGCTGTGCTCCCTCCCAATTTCTTGTGTCACTACAGCTGGTAGGAAGAAAATTAACTCTATCCCAGCTGAACCGAGACTGAGCATTTTCTCTGAAGGAGTGAAATTGAATTAAGTGAAAGACTTTAGATCAGTAGAAGCTGAAGTCTGGTTTGTGCGTTCTTTTGCTGTGTTTTGTTTTTCCAATAGGAATCCGAGCACAAAAAATTACTGCCTGGAACAGGAGCAAAAATAAGGTTAGGATTCAAGGGACTGCCTCCATTTTCCTGCTGTGATTTTACTCTTGAAAAAATCTAACTCTCAGCACAGGTAGGCTTGGGTTCTCGTTTGTCAAACATCAATAGAAATTTCCAGGGTGTGGTGAGGATATGCGCAGTGTGGATTCTGGCATGTTTAGCTGTTATGGAAGTAAGGAAGGTTATTCAGTCATTTCAGCAACATGTTTGTGCATGCTTTCTCCTTAGGATATCCTTCATTAACTATCTTGCACTCTCTAGTGGCATAGTGTTTCTCTGTTTTATTTCCTCTCTGTGCAAGAAGCAGATATGCTCATGAAAATACATGGTTGTTTTTTTACACAAGGCTATAGCTGCCATGTTAATACAGGGATTTAAAAAGCTTTATCTGCCAAGGAGAGGCAGGAGTGCTTTCCAGTGAGACTTCAAACAGCACCATAAACTGTTTGTTTCTCACCACAAGATGCCTTCTACCTTTTGAAAGCATCACCAAAGCATTTTCTGTGCTTTTATTTCTAGGTTTCCTACTTGAGGAAAAAAGAGGGAGGTAAAGGATTGCTGTAGCAAACTGTTTAAACTTAACTTTCCAATTTTCCTCTAGATGTGTCAATTGGCTCTCTCAAAAGGAACAACAAGAAATTCTTATCCTTCATCCTCTTTCCTCCTTCCCCAGTAAAGAGGAGATAAAGGAAAAAGGAAGCATAAAACTCTACTTTTCTTTCTCAGATTTACTGTGCCTGCCAAGACTGTCAGAAGTGTCACTAAATTCCTCAGTTTTGTGATATTCAGAAGTCCTCACCCCAAATCTCAAAAACAAGGAAGAACTTAAGAACTTTCAACATGAACAGTGAATAGGTACAAATAAACCTATTCAAAATATAATAAAAACAATGTGTAGGCAGGATTATAAATTACTAGGCTTCAGGCAGACCCCTCCGTAACTCGAAGGACTCAGTTAAAACTTCTTGAGGAAGAGCTCAAAAGAGCTTGTGGCTGAGATTTTGCATCTTCCTCTGTTTCTTGATGCTGTTGGAAATAAGACACTGGATTAGAGCCTCGCACTGTGCTGGGATGGTAATTCCTTTAGACTCATGATTGAGAAGTGAAAATGAAATAATCAAAGGTAATATACAGAGAAAATAGGGACTAAAGATTTTATGGTTTAGTGCAGTATCACTTTATGCCAGAAAGTCATCCTTATTAGGAATTATGATCAAACTCTATCATTCATCTGCATTTCATGGTATATCAGCAATGACATTCAATTTGGATAGAACAAATAAAACCAGCAGGTCTCAAACCAAGTCTTAGAAAAGGAAGACTTCTTTCTGTTTCAAAGCATGTTTCCAGCTGTTTCAAGTAGTTATTTTAACAGAGGGGTCCCACTCCTGTAGTCCAGATTTGATCTACCACAGCAGCTACACCAAGTCTGCTGCCAGCTCCTTGTGCTCCTCTCAGTCTAAGAGAAGTCTGGTAGCTGCTCTGTATTCCCCTTATTCTGTTCTTATTTTGGGGGCAGGGGGGGAGTGGTGGGCTGAAGTGTCCTCAGAGGTGGGAGAAAACCAGGAACATGTTCACTGCATTTCAGTTGCATTACAACCATGTTTCCTTGCTGGGAGGGTAGGGGTATTTGTTAGCCAGCTCTACAGTCTGCTTATATCAAAATTTTAGGCAGCTTTGGCTTGACGCTTTTCAATTGCACTATGTATGAATTTTGGAGATTTACTTTGTACATGAAGATATGATTAGGGAGAACATTTTAAATATCAGATGCATCAGAGAAATATTGTTGTTCTGGAGGCACAAGAGAAGTGCTCCATTTCCAAACCTGGTGTGATACAGGATGACAGTATAATAAGAGCCCTTCTTTGTGCAATTTCATTGTGAGCTTTCAGAAAACACATTTCATTTCCCAAACCTCTCAACAGCTCTGCAAACACCTGCCACTGGAGAATAGATCAGTTTAGTCCTGCTGCTGTTATCCCAGCCTCAGAGGGTGCTTAGCAGATGAGCAGAATGCATCACTATCTATCTCCTCTCCACTGGATAGAAGCTTTGCTCAGTTAATTATATTTGGTACTGCTGCCCTAGAGAATGCTTTAACTATGAGCCTTGTATCCAGCTGCAACAGGATAACAAACAAAGAAATAAATAAAAATCAAAACCAGTGAATCTGAAGGAGCTGACTTGTGAAAGAGCTCTTCTAACTTTGTGTTCACGGTTGGCGGGGTAGTGTTTTACAGTGTTTTCTCCATTTTATGGTTATACATGTGTCTGGTCACTGAAGAAAGGTTTGATTTGTGTTTTCCCAAAGATCCCCTATAATGGCTGTAGTACCTCATCATCCCTTGGCCCTTGCAGTTTTTAGAGAGCACCTTCTAAAAGAAGCTGCGTTTTTTGGGTTCTTTTCCTGTGTTTCTAGAAACTGCTCATGCAGCAAAGATTTGCCAAAAAATGCACTGGGAAAAGCCACTTGCTCTATACAACTGAAGCCAGTGGATTAGGGACTATATCCCTCTTCAGCAAATAAATCCTTTTGTGTGAAATTAGGTTAAATTCAGTTTACTGTCCAAGATGTATTTGTGGGTGACATATTCCATGAGGATGGTACGTAACCAATAAATTAGCTGCTTCGAGAACAGTACCTCCTAATATTTGTGGCTGTTTGACAGTGTTAGGTAAATATATTTTAGATATCTAAGCCTAGAAATGGCTATGACTGCAAATTGAGAGGTCTGCAGATTCTAGGTGTTATTTTGCAAAATAACTGAAAGCTGTGTTGATAGGAAGTAAGACCTTGCTAAACTCTTTAGGCTCAAACAACTGTAAAAGAGGAGAGATGGAAAATGCACTGTTCTGGTGATAAAACTGCAAGTTTGTACTTGCCTGCTTTCTGTTTCCTTCTAAAACATCAAAAATAAAAGAGAGAAAACAACCTTCAACCATGAATTTCCACAGGGCTGGCACTGACTCCTGTTTTTCTTGAAAATGCAGATTGCACATTGATTGCCTGTTCATGACAGGTAATAGGTGGTATATTTAACAACCTATGATTAATCTGTAATCACTATGCCTGTGGTTAACAAAAAGAGCAAGAGGCATGTTTTCTGCATCAAAACCTTGCTGCTTTAGATAGCGTCCAGCATAATTGACCTCAGTCAGGCAGAAAGAATCCTAGAGGAGATTAAAGTATCACTTTAGCACTGTACATTAAAAAGGAGAAATCAGAAGGAAATAACTTTATTCTTGTACAAATTTAGTAGCCCTTAGGGCATAGAACACAGAAGTACTTAACTCTCCCTTGTCATGGAGGAAAATATTCCAGAATCAGAAAGTAAAATGATTTTGTTGTTCATTTGGTACTTGGTAGTGTTTTGGGATCTGGCCTTAAAAGAAAGTTTGCTGCTAACCTGTGTGATGGAAGTATTTAAACTGATGGATAGTGAAGATAGATGACAAATCTGTCCAGGCCTCCAAAGTAGAAAGATTCTGCTACTCACAGAATTGAAAAGGATTTGAGTCCTTGACTACACTCTGCATCATCCTGGCCTATGATATAGGATTTCTGAAACTGTTTCAGGATATCAGTTCTTGCACAGCAGGAAAGAGCCACTGGCCTCATGAGAAGTTAGTAGATAAATGGAGAAGGTAGGAGTAAATGCAGAAGGTAGGTGTAAGGCCACATGGTTGATTTGCTTGAGCTAATTGATTTCTTAAGATACATTTCATCTTGTGAAATGATTTATGCAAGGGAAACACTACAAAAGGTGACTTAATATATGGCCTCAAAGCAGATGGAGACATGGAGAGACTGAAGAGTGGAATGGAAAGGAGGAGGTGGCATACTACACTGACTTTAGTTCAGACTCTGTCTCTCCAGGAGGGAGGATGTGATCATGTAATACTATAATCCATGTGTCTTGGTTGTACATCTCCATGAATAATGTACTAAAAATAGGAATCTGCTATAGTCTTCAATATGAGAATTTACTTCTTGATTCCTACGTAGAGGGCCATGCATTTGGTTCTTGGGCCTGATTGTTCAATCACATTTGCCAAATGAAATGCCAACTGCTTCACACTACCAGCATCTAAGAGATGCCCCATTTTTCTTCAAGAGTTGTTTGCTTTTTTTAGAATATGAATGAAAACGTTTATTAAAATGGTTAATGCCAATTTTGGCTTGGATCTCAAGCCAGACTTAAGCCTTTGCTTTATTTGAAAGCGTGTGTCAAAAGATGCTTATGTGCTGTTTTTATAACTGTCATTGAGGTGATGTTCTGCTGACAAACTGGTTGCTGCATGTCTGTGAAGTCTAACAGGTGTGGGTTTCCTTCTTTTCCTGGGAGATTCCTTTCCATGCTGAAGACTGGCAATAGGTGTTGTAAGCATGATACCACGTTTGCCCTTTCACTTTAAAATGTGGCCTCTCCAGCATCTCTCAGTTCTCCTGCACTTGGAGCTTATAGGAGGAAGAAGGGTTTGGTTTTTTTTTATCTTGAAAGGGTCACAGGCCATCAAACTCCTACTGATGAGAGCAGCACTTTCAGTTCTTATCCCAATGTGTGATGATTTCCTGCAGCCTTAACCCCAGTTCCAAATTGCTATATAGAGAGCAACAGCCTTTTCTCAGATGTACTTTTAATCTATCCTCCCAATCATTATTGATTCAAGAATATGATATTTCACTGTCATCTCAAATAGAGGTGATTAAGTCTTACAACATTTAGTCTAAAGGAACTAATATGAACTATCCTGACAGGACAATATCTTCCCTCTTCATCTCTTCTGCATTTCAAAAGATGCCTGAAATGAGCTGATAAATGGGATTTCAGATGATGGGAAAAGCCAGTCAGCAAAGCCTGTCATGCCAGACTCCCTCAGTCTCAAAGGTCGCAAAGATTGCTGACTCCTGGCAAAGTTTTACAGACCTTGGATGACTAAGCAAGCTTCATTAACTCAGATTTCACTAACTGCTCATTTTAGGAAAACAAATAGAAACAGAAAAACTCAGCCAACAAACCAAATGTTGTGAATAAGATATAGTGAAAAATGCTCGAATGCCAGCTCTGGGGCACTTTTTTTTATTTGCTGCTTTTTGCATATTTCTTGTTACTGCATTTTTGTGGACACTGAGGGCTGATGTATTTGCCATAATTTACAGCTGCTCCTTTGTTATCCGCTAATTGCATGTTTTTCACCTTTCTTTGTTCTCTTATTTAGCCCTTTTTGTAAAAAGGATGCAACAGAAAAATATTGCACCCCCTGTGAGCAGCTCCTCCTTGGAATTTGCAAAAAGTCCAGAGGATAAAAATCAGATAGTATGATCTATGTGGAATCTGATTTTCTCTTCACTATCCTCAAAAGCTAGCTAAGTCATCCATGTGTTCTTTAGTTGCCTCCTGCTTCTACCATCCCTAATTTGCTCCTAGCCAATACTATAAGTCTACCAGCTTTCAGAAGTCCTGCATCTAGTTTTGGTTTAGTCACTTACTCAGCCAAAAGTATTGCTCATCTTATAGTTCCCTTCCCGACATGGTTTTTGTCTTGGAAATTTAGTTGATAGGTTTAATGGGGCTGGGGATTTGTTACCATTCTCTGTTCATAGGTTTTTTTATGTAGTCCTTTGCTGAGGACACTGTTCCACCCACAGCCTTGAAGCACTCCAGTTATACACCTCAAAAAAAGTTTCATGTGGGTTACTCAGTGAGAATTGGCAAACTCATTGGAATTACGTCTAGCACATGAACAAATGATGAGGGGAAAAAAAGGGAGGCTACAGTCATCTGGTGATTTATCCACAATAAATAATTTGCCATTGTCTCACACACCAGCTTGACCATCAGGAGTGCTCAGCTGGTTTTGTATTGAACTTGTTTGAAAGGTGCTTTATTTAAAGGGAAACAATTCTGCATGGGCAAGTGTCACTTTGCAGTGGGAAAATAAACATGGCATTTAACATCATTAGTATCTTATTATTCATGTTCCCCTGGGCAGCTGAAGGCATCCTGGTTTGCCCTTGTGCCCTGCAGGACCAATTGCCTGATTTCACTTTTTTTCATATGTGGGGGAAAGATTTCAGCTGGAAAACTGCCGATTGCTTGCTTTACAGTATCTCATTAAGCTTAGAGAAATGCTATGGTTTTATATACACCTGAGCAGGCTGAAAAGAGCATTTTTGTTCAAATGTGGCCAGTCCAATTAGTGATAAGAGTGGCTTAGGGCTCTGGTGGAGTTAGTGGAGACGCTTAAAACTCTCACAAGTTGCACACATCCTAAATACTATCATGTCCTTGCTTAGCTACTGAAGTGCAATACTGTTAAAATCCCCGATGAATCTCATTTATAAGAGCAAGCTTAATTCCAGGTAATGGCAAGCATTTTTTTCTAAGTATTTTGTGTTTTAAGTGTCTGTCCATACATTTCCAAAGGTTGGGGATTTTTTTTGCACTTCGAAAACTGTAAGCTAAGGAGACACTTTGAGATGAACATTGGAAATTTGCTTTCAGTGGGAATTAAGCCTCTGAATACATATTGAGCATTGGGAAATTGGTCTTTAAGCGTTTGATATCTATAGGCAAATTCTTAATTTTTGGTTTAAGTTTGGAAATTGAGTTGTTACTTTGCCCATTCAAGACACAATTTCCTCTTAAACATCCCCCTAGGCTTGCATGAGACAACAGACACAAATCGCATATATTGCGGGAATTCCCTTATTTTTGGATGCAGTGCTCATACTGTGAATTGCTAGTATTTTCTTTGTATTTATTATTATTATTACTTTTAACTAATGCTCACCCCACATCATTTCCATGGCTCTGGATGGTCTTCTGTCTCTGTTCCGCTAACAGCAAAAGTAAGCTGTTGCTGTGCCTTGTTACAGAGTCCTTAATGCTGCTGTGCACCTGTCTGCATGCTTTTACGTTTTGCTCCTCATAATGAAGTCCAACGGCTGCCAAGCTGGTAGAAGAGGAAGAACGCTTCCATTTGACACCAACATGTTGAACTATTTGTTCAGAACTGCAACTCTTAATTGTGCATGCTGCATCTTAATAAAGCCTTGTTGAAATTAATTATTTCTGTTGGCATACCCCAGCACTCAAGATGTTCCAGAATGAATCATGATGATACCTCTCCTAGACATGATATAATTTATTAAAAGCTACATTTGGTTGAAGGTGAAACATTGGCAATAACCTTAGATTTAAATCCAGTGATTTTTTTTGTCAGTTTCACAGAACTGTGTAGTGGTAAAAACATTACTCGTGGGGAAGGATAAATGCAAGAATTTGTAATTGTCATTGGAAGCACATCAGTAGGAATAGAGAGAAATAGTCATTCAGGGCTGGAATGAAAATCCATGCTGGTTTTTGTGACTAGATTGGCTGCCTTAAAAAGCTGGACAACTCAAAATCACCTAAACTCATCCCAAATTCATGCTAGAAACCTATGAACTAACTAATGCTAGAAACTTCTAGCCAAACCAGATTTCTGAGCAGAATATTAGCGAGTGAAAATAAAGTTAGGTGAATGCAAGGCAATTCGTATTAGAAAGGACAATTTATTAAACTGTGGGAACAGCTTGCTGTTGTATAAAACAGTGGTGTATTTAAGATGTGTATTTGTATGATATCCTGCTACCCAGACAGCTGCAAAATGGTCCTCAGGAGGAAACAAAAGTCAATTAAATGATTCTAAAGTTTATTTTACCTTGACTGCAACAATATGTTTTACCTGGATTTAATTCTGAAGGTGGTGAACAGCCTGAGCTGAAACTTTATGTAAAAGCTGATCTGTAGCAGAGAATTTCTGTCCCACTTCTGGTTTGACAACTGAAAATTAAATTTTATCAGGAAAAATATCAGTCTATCTTCTCTTTATGGGGCTTTGCTAAATTTCCCTGTGCTACTCTGCTGAAGACAGTTATAGTTGCCAAATATATATATAGTTGCCAAATATATAATATTATAATTGCCAAATACAAGTGCAAAGGGTTTCATGAGCAAGTAAGTATGCCACACATAGAAGAAAAGGTCAAGGAAATACTGATTTATACAGCTCAAAATGAAAATATTTGCCATTTCCCAGTTAGCCAGGTCCCAGCTGGCTTGAAACAAGTGACATTCCTCCTGATGAAATGGTGCGAGACGACAGTGTACTGGGGATGTCATAATCTTCCCTTCCTCCACATGAAAACAGTTATAAAAAAGAATGAAAAAATAGATGAAAAGAAGTGGTGAAAGGGCAAAGTGCCAGAAAGAGAAAAGATTTTGTTTCATTTTGCTTTTTTCTTGTTCCCGTAAGACACATCGAGTGACATTCACAGTATAACAAACATTCATAATAATGGCAATAATAGCAGCAGTGCATCTTATTGCATGCAATACGTGTAAATAGATGGCATGCTTGGAGCTTCTCAGCAAAATACAGTGGTTTAAAAGGCTGTAGCTCCTGCATGATTAAAGCAAGGGACAATTAAACTAAATTCAGTGACAAAATCAATGTGCCATTAAGGAAATCTTTTAGAAATGAAAGACACATCTATAATAATAGTTATAATAATATAATAAATACTATATATCATATATATAGTATACATTATATAATATATATTATATATATGATCCTATCTGATTGTGTAGATCTTTGCAGATTTGCTGCCCAAATCAGAGGTAATCATATGATAAGGTATATGTCAGCTTTAATTGTTTTCCACTTAAAACACATGGAAAGGAGTTCCTACTGCAGTGTTGTGTATGTCAGGGAGGTGAATGTTAATTTAAGCAGTGTGATGTGAGTTAAAATTCCCTTAATTTCCCCTGGTTCTGCAACCAGTGCTGCAAGGAAAGGGAAGGATGGGAGCCGGTTTCCACCTGACCTTCTCCTTACTCTTGAAAAGGAGTTACAGCCATTGGCTGCCAGGTTGGGAGTGCAGATGGCCCAAGCCACCAGCACCCAAGGCCACAGAGGCAAAGCAGCCCTAAAACCCAAGTGAATCTCCGCATGACTGGAAGCTTCTCCATGGTCTGGACAAGCACACTTGTGGTTTCTTTCAGAGATGCCGCCATCCTGGACCTTTGCTGACTTTAGAGGATTTGTTGAGATATGCTGTTCTGGATGAGAGAAGATGGCAGAATTCTTTTTAAACCCAAAGTGAAGTAGGGTAATCACTGTTACAGCATCGTAAGGCACAACAATTAGTCTTGTGGCATTAATAAGAAACAAAGCTTTTGGCTTTTTAGCTTTCAGGCAAATAATTATCTCCTTTGTGCTGGAAGCTGATGATAACTGCAGGCATGGTTCAGAATTATTTTAATCTTTTTTTTTTTTTAAGCAAAAGATTACTTTTAAAAAGGATTTTATTCACATTGGTCATAGAAATGAGCTTTCTCTTGAATAGACAGATTAACTATTTTAAGATGACTTCTTTGTAATGAGTGCAAATACTTGTCCATGTTTAATTGTATTTTAAAAGCATCACATTAGTAATTGACTATGACATCTTTTCTAGATCTTCCTACTAGTTCTCAGGCTTTCATTAAAAAAATTAGGCTCGCACTTGGCTTTCAACTCCAAACTCAGAAAATGCTCTTAAATTAGCGCTGCGGGAATACCAGCTTGAGAAAACAGTATCTACAGAGTGTTCACTTGTAGAAATCACTGTTCTTTGAAAACTAAACAATAGGGGGAGAGGGGAGAAAGCTCAAAGGAAACTCCTCTGGGCACTGGCACTGGTCCCTGTGGGTGGGAAACCTGTGTGTTTGCCTAGATTTATCTGCTTATTTCAGTGCTGGCTTCTGCGGTGAGGAGCAGAGGATATGCTTGGGGTGCACGCTGGGTGCGGCAGCGATGTTCCTAGATTGGATTTTGACTGATCTGTGGGTTGGGGGAAGCGGCAGTGCTCTCACAGTTTGGGACACAGTGATGCTCTACTCCAACCCATTTGATAAGCTTTAGGATCAAATCCCACAATTGGCATTCAGGCAAGCCTCCCATGCAGCTCGGAAAGTTTCTCTCCTTCGAGAGAGAGGAGTAAACACCCAACTGCCTGAGAGCACCAAAAGGGAAACTTGCTTACATTTATTTTTCTATCCCTTCCTCTTTCCCTGGCAGACAGTTGCTTAGGCTTTTTCTTGACTCCAGTCACCAAAGCCTAATCCAGCAGACAGCAGTGATACTAAGCACAATTCCAGAGAAAAGAAGCTTGAAAAGGCCATTAAAGCAGCTGATATGTTCTCTCATATTCTTTTATCCCCTTCTCATTAATTACTAGGAACAATTGCAATTGCTGTCACTTTCTGTCCCCAAAATTCCCTCATCCAGTTACGCTAGTCTTGTTCAAAAGCTAGTGAATCTCATAGTAGACGTGTTTTTAATTCCCTGTCATGTAATGTCACCAAATCTTCCTGTCCTTATCATAATGTAAAACTATGTCACCAGATAAGGGAAGCAAATCCAAATTTGAGAAGCACCAGTGCTTCCTCCCTTGTTTTTTTCTTTCATGAAAGATACCTTGTGTTAACCCAGACTTTGGGAACAATTTTGAAGCCTGCCCTAATATCTTGTTGCCCTGGGTACTTTGCTGGGTTTTTCACTCTGTTATAGCTATAAGAGCTGCAAGTGCTGTCCGCATAACACAGTAGACATGCTTTTACACTCCTTATGCTATGCTTTATTTTAAATGCCTTATCTATTGCATTTTAATGTAATGAGATGGGTACCGTGCATCTATCTGGTGTCAATTGATTGCAGAAAGAGCATTCAGTTGAACTTTAATTAGCATGCAACTGATAAGTCCAATTACTCTGTAATGATTTAGAAATTACATGAACTACATATTTTGTGATTGTGGCCTTATATAAAACACAAAACTTGCGAGGAAATTTTAGCTCTTTAATGAACACTTTAAAAAAACTATTCTTCATTTAATCAGATATCAATTAGTTGGGAAAGGGAAATGTTAAATTAACATGTATTAACAGTGTTAATTGGCAGCAGCCTTCCCAATGAGTCAACTGCAGCATGGAAACCCATTTCCACCACAGTGTGTAATGTAGCACAGAACGTGCAGTCCATACAATGCCTCATATTGTGCTGAAATTTTGTAAGAAGTTTAATTATTCTCTTGTACTGGGGGTGGATCTGATACATAATTAATTCTGGCTTGTTTTAAAGGATGCCTACATAATTAGCAATGCATGGAATACATTATCTCCAGCATATTTTTAAAACCTTAGTAGTTCCCCTTTGAAACTAGCCCTTGCTCTTTAATTAACAGATAACATATTGCAATATTAAATTTGAGATGTTGCCATTTTGGCAGCATTTGAAGTGATGTTGTTCATTATGGTTGCCATGGAGCATACTTCATTTAATTTATGATCATATGTCCTTCTTGATGGAAGAATATCTTGGGGACAGCACCCACAATGTTACTTCAGAAATGCTGGGTTATATTTAAATACGTGCTCTGGAAATCAGAGTGATGTGGGTATTTTTACTGCATGTCTCTGGTGTTGCATGGTTGTTTCCTAATGAACCCCATGCAAAACATTTTTTGATCCTTCTGATATGAGGGGGGAAACTTTTGGGAAGGCCTTTGGAGCCTGGCCTTCAAAACCAGTTGACAATGAAAAAAGTTGTCTGAGAGAATTAAGGACACAAAGTTTAGGTGCTTTCTGTGAATTGTGAGCTGAAAAAGTATGACTCTTTTCCCATTAAACTCTTCAGGGATCCTAGCTAGACTTTTCAATTCAAGTTAGATGCTTAATTGCCTGAAGTTAGAGGTTGTTAATGATCACCAGCATGCTCGGAGTTGTTCAAATATGAGTATAACCTGGAAGTAAGACAGCCTAACACGCCTTTCCTTAGATAAATTGATATGAAACATAAAAAAAACTGCAAAAAAAAAAAATTATTGAATTTTCTCATTAAAATAAAAAAATAGTTAAAAAGCTTTAATTTCCTTCTGCTAGATTTCTCTTAGCCTTTTAATGTGATGTACGACTCCAACTCTTTCTGGCTCATCAAAACACTATTAAAATACAACAATAACAAAAGTTTCTACATTTATCTATGGCAGAAGGAAGGAAGGAAAAGGTTACAGACCTATTGTTTCTCTCTTTATTCACAGCCAAAGGGTTTTTTTATTCTCCGGATATATTTGGGTACCAGATGGCAGATTGATTTCAAAGTTGTCAAGCAGATTAACTGAAGTTAAGATCCTAAATCCGTTTGGGGGCCTGATGATCCTGCTTAGCAAAGATGACAATGATCTCACCCAAAGCTGGGCATTTGGTATTTGGGGAAATAAAGCAGGCTTATAGGTCCAAATGTTAACTCAGTTTTAAAACTTCATTCTGAAAAAAATAAATGTTGGACTCTTCTGAAATAAAGGGGGCAAAATAATGTGTGCTCTGCTGAAATGTTTTCCTGGGTCTTCTGCAACACAGACTTTTGATCTGCATTCCAGGAATACCAAGTTTCTCCCTCTTTGCTTCTTTCTCTAAGCTTCCTAGAGAAGATTGCTCTTGTTATGTAAACAGAGGGTGCCAAAGCACAGGATCCTAATCTAAACCATTCCCCTAGGCATGGCATGGAAATAAATGATCATTGAAGTTTAGGAAGAGTGAAACAATTTGTACACTCAAAGTGCAAAAGACAAACTGCTTCCACCCATTACCTCCACTGCAATTAGCACTGCTGATCTTGCCCAAAATTCATTTGTGACTGAGTGATCACAGCTGTTGAATAGTATTGAACGCCTGAAGTGGCATAAGGTATTTGGCAATACCAATATGGTTACTAGAAGTGCTTAGAAAGCAAGGTAATTCCTGTTAGCTTTTTGGCTGCCTTTAATATAGCAGAATTAATCATGAAGTCAGCTGGTGATGCTGAGTGCTCAAATGTGTTGCTGTCCTGCTATCTAACCCTGGCCTGAATGGAGCAAAACTGATCAGAAAATGCTGCCTAATGGTTTTGTTAATACTCACTTTTGCTGGTAATAATTTACAGAGCTGGCATAAGAGAGGCCATATTCAACATTAGGTCTACACAGAAGGGATCCTATAATTGTTTTATGTGATGGTCTGATATTCCAGAAGATACAAAACTGTTCTGTGTGATTGCTTATTTTCAGTTATTGTTTCTTCAGTCAAATTTCCCAAGATGTTGAAACAAGGCAGAAACAAAAGGAAAAAGGTCAGGTTGAAGTAATTTTTTTCAAAGTGGAAATAGGCATAGATATATTGTAAATGTTCCTTATTTCAGCACAGACTGTTTGACCAAAACCAACCAACCAAAACCTTTTGAAACGAACTTGTGCTGTGGGAACATTTTGTGGATTGCATAGATTTATGTATGTATGAGTGCTTGTGTTCTGCTCCAAATGCTTGAGTCTGGTTGGCCTACAAAGGAACAAGACAGGGACTGAACAGCCTAATGATGCTTTAAAAAGTTTATGCCTTTTTCCAAGCCTTATCTCAGTATGACAATCAGAAAGGCTGAGTAAGAGACCTTGCTTCACTTGTGGTGGTGGGATTTGAGCAGGGTTGTTAGCGCAAGCCACAGGGCTGGCTTTATTCTAACAAAGTCTTGCCACCTCAAGGCAAAACTTGAAGAAGTCTGGAGAAAGCATCATTTTACTCCCTTTTTTTCACAAAACCCAAGGCAAAGTGGTGAGAGATATGTGAGTGTTTGTTTAATGAGCTGCAAACATGGCACAATGATTCAATAGGAGCCAGAAATTAGTCAGGCTGAGTAGCAAACTGACACTTTCTTTTAAAAACCCCACAAAAGCATACTGTAATTTTCTATAATTACTGATCAGTTGCCATTGATTTATGCCTCTCATTTGCCCTGAAAGGACCAACTAGAATTTAGTCTGAGCACCAAACAGCAACTGGATGCTTTCTAATAGGATGTACTAAATAATTATGTAAGGTGCACCTGGACTTCAGGATCATGGAGACTTCCATCACAAAAAATTGTAATGTAAGAGCATGAGTTTTCAAACAAACTCATACCTCCTGAAAAGGAAAATGTTTTCTCCAATGGAGTAAGTCTTGTCCATCACTAAAGCACTGTTTCATGTTTACCCTGTTGCAAAGACAAAGGTCCAGATTAGTCCCACCTGGTTTTGACACTTGGCTGGAGGGTCTCAGCTAAGATCACCTTCATTTGCTAAAAATAGAGGAGGTGTCTTCACTGGTGGTCTAATGTGCTATGAATGTAAATCTATTCATTCAACGCTGCCATCACAGGCACTGAATTTCTTGCTGCTTTATTAACTGGTAGTTGTATTAACACTGCCTGGATTATGTTTTATACAAGAGGGACATGATGCAAGAGCTAGGATGGGGCTCCTGCCTAGACGATAGTCAGTGTTGACTCCTCCAACCCCATAGCTGGTACCTGGGTCTGTGGGCTCCATGGCTGAGCTGCTGCTGCAGACTCCAGCTGTGGGTTCTCACAGGGAGACAAACTGTCCTGGCCAAAATAAAAACTCTGCCTGGCACTGTTGTGGCCAAAGAGGATATGAGTAATATGTTCAGAGGCTGACCTTTCTGTTGTTTTGTGGAATAATTTAAATTAATGTTGCTGTGTGACAAATCATAATTTCTGTCATCTGACACAACGTTCTTGCCTCTCTGAGGAGAATATGAAATGGAAACAGCAAAAGCTTAGTTTTCCTTTCTGCTTGACATTAAAAGGAGACCAAAACCTAAAAAGAGGTAACAGTATGGTTTTAGACACACCACCTGTATTTTCAGGAGTCACTAGGCTCTGTGTGTGTGTGTGTGGATCTATATAGGCACAGGAGGTCTGTGTGTGCCGCTGTACTCAAAACAGTATGTGAAGAAAATGCTTGCGTGCACTTTTTCTCCCTTCCAGCTGAGATAGTGGAGTTTTTAATGTATTATTATGAGGACAGGATTTAAATAAAATAAAAAGGCAGCAACTCCACAGTACATGCTATTGATTTATGGTTTTGTCATCTTTTCCAGGGCTTGGGAAATTAAATTTCTAAGGACAATCGAAGAAACAAAATGAGTAGCCAGGATCACTGCACAGTAAGAGCATAGCTAGTTATGGCATAGGTCAAATAGACTAATTAATAAAATGTCCAGAGAGCTAAAAGCAACAGCTTATGATACATATTTAGACCTGGAGACCAGGGTCTCATCTTTGCAAAAACAGCACTTGCGGGGTATTTTTGCTAAACAATGACTGAGGGCCAGGGTTAAGCCCAATGAACTTTCTTTCAAGGCGTATCGGAAGGTAGGGAAGCGAGCAGTGATTCATCATTCAGAAATCTCAGAATAGATCTGCTAAATTTACAAATTCTGTGTTAATTCTGATTCTTTGCTCCAGTCTTGACTGACAACAGCTGTTTACTTTGTTCTCCTTTGCTCCTTGGCTTCACAATTTTCCCATGAGACATGCCTGGTTTTGTGCTGTGAGATCCTGAGTTGGTTTGTAAGATGATATTTGGAAGGGGATCGGTCAGTGCAATAGTGAAGGAAAGCAAGAGAATATTTTTTGCTTTGTTTCCTTTTCCACTGTCCATTTTCTGTAGTTACTCTAGCAAAGACTATTTATAGGCATAGTTCCAGACAGAACAAAGTTTTGATGATTGCAGGTTATTTGGGCAAAGCAAACTTAGATTTCTTTGGGAAGCTGGTTCTATGCCCTCTTTCAAACACAAAGCCACAGAGAACTGTGACCTCGTTGGTCAATCAAGCAAAACAAATTGAATTTGAAGTAATTATTACTTGCCACAATGTCCTTGGGAATATGCTAACAACTGAGAACTATTTGCAAAGAATTAGTTCATTTAATTAAACAAAGATGAAATCAGATAAATTATTCCTTTTTGCCCATGTCTAATAATAAATATCAATGATTGGTTTCTTTGGCTGTTGCACTGCTGATGCTTTCATTGATGAGTCTTGCCTTTTTGAGTAAGCAAACAAAGGCATAAAATATAACATTCTCACAGGGTTTTTATTCTGGTTTTTCTATTTGGAAGTTGAGGTACCATCTCCTGTCTTGAACTTTTATGTTTTAAAAGAAATGAGGATTAAGTAGTTTCAAGTGATTGGAGATCTAGCAATGATGAGAACTGGGGTTGCCTAACGTCCAGAGAAAGGAGATACACCAAGATTACAAAAAAATAAGGTGGAGGAGGATGAGTTGTTTTGCATATTTGCTTGGGCTAAGACAAATTACCATGGAATAAAATAACATTGAGATGTTCCAAAGAAGTAATCTGACTGGAAGGTTAATAAAACCTGGAGGGGATCATCTGCAGTCTCTACACTCAGATCTTTCAAGAACAGCCTAGGCATGACTTTTGCATACTTCACCTTGGGACATGGGATATGGGTAACATGACCTTTATCTGTGTTACTGCCATGCCTGTGATTCAGGTACAAGTTGTGTGTGAAACTAAAAATTTAAATAATGAGATTTTCATTTTCACCCACAGTATCTAAGGACTGAAAGTCATCTGAGCATCATCTGCTTGAAATTGGTGTAAACTAAACAGAGGTGTTTGGGGTTTTGTGGGAAGGAGGAGGCAGCTGCACTGCTTTGTGCATGCACTTTGAATAGAGCTTTCCCAGTTTTATCAGTGTTACACATTTTCTATCCATAAGCCAAGTTTATCTTCCTCAAAATCCCCCTGTTAATGTACCTCATATGTAATGAGAGAAAGAGACAAGTGGAGACAGAGATAAAGGATATTCATCCCTATAATAGGAACCACAGTCATCCATGACCTGGAAAACAAATCCATGAGGTTTTGTGTGGTGGGCTCTGCCATGCTTTCCTCACTATAGGCAAGATACTTCATCACTGGCTTTGAAAGGTTTTTTTCAGTCCTGCCATGGCTCACCTCCATACATTGGGTGCTTCTGATGTACCACTAGTCTGAAGAGAATTTTCCCTTCTGCATCATCCTTCTCATTTGGCAGTGCCCACCTTGACCTTTGGTTATTTTGAGAGCCTCTCTCTTACTTCAGAGCCTCTGTTACAGATGTAGGTATGATTTCTCAGGGATATCCTCAGGCATTTGAGGATGTCGCAGGAGCCATTCTTGCTTATGCTGCAAGATAGTGACAGAAAGCTGAATGGTACCATAATATACCCAAGATAAGTTTTTGAGACACCATGTTATCACAACCAGAACTAACTCCAGAGACCATTATATGCATTTATTATACAGTACTAAAGTATGAAAGACTCAATTAAAGTTTATTTGCTATAAAATTAACACTCCTTTCTTCCTCTTCACTGTGCTGATTATGTTAAAACAGAACAATGAGGCAGCTGCAGTGGAACTGTATCAGAGAAATTTCTGTCAGCATTTACTATAGGCGAAATTATAAGGCTAAGTTTTCTCAGCCAGCTCAGTGAGCCAACTGGCTGCACATGTTGCAAATGCTTTTTTATACTACCATGAACTGCAAAAAGAATGCATGGAAATTTTCCTTCTTTTTTGAAAAGTAAGAGAATAGTGCAAACAGGAAAAATTGCCATATTCAGCTCTTGCATTGTGCTTCTCTTCCACAGCTTTCCAAGGCTCTGATCCAGTGAAGCTGCTCAGTGCTTGTACAACTATAAGCACCTACGCAGCCCCTTTGAAGTTGCTGTGAGACTCTTAAAAAGTGGAAACACTTCTTGCTTGAACTTTAATTTGATCTGAATGCTGGAATTTTCCTAAGGAAAATACTGTGGTTTACAATTAATTCAATTCATGACGCTTTAGTATATAGGGAAAACTGAACTGGAGTGATCACCTTTGAAAACCAGTCAATGAAAATCAGTCACAGGGACTGTGTTTCTTTTACATTTTTTACAGTAGAATAAAACTTCTTTAGACTGGGTTGCTTTTTCAGGGTGCTTTATTGCAATTTCTCTAGAAGCTTTTTGGACTTACTCCTATTAGATTTTATATGCTTCTATTTCATGAGAGTGAAAAATAATATTTCAAATGACAAGTCTATTGAAACCCTCATTTTTTATCATAAGGCTTTAAAAAAATAAAAATCCTTCCATCTATTTTTTTCCTCTATGATGGAGTTGGAATAAGAATAGTAATTTGGCAATGTAAATTTGCATAGAAATATGCTTCCTAAGAACCCATCTATTACACGAGTTATTACTCAAGCGGATATGAAATGCCCCAGAGGTAAAGCAGAGTGATGGCAGAACAGAAAAGGCTGGGCTTAAGTTTGTTGACTTTGTGTTTATTTTTATTTAATACGTCTCCAGGTGAATATTAACTTCTTTTGCTGGATGTTCACTTCTGGCTTATTTGTACTGAAATAAGAAAAGTGGGTGCTTTGGTTAACATTTGGCTTTGTTTAAATGTAGCTTTTCTATTCCTTGATGAAATACAGCTTCATGGGTTTCTTTAGGGGTGAGTTGTTTTTCTTGTTTTCCAATGACTCAGAAGGGATATTCCTGCACCAAAAGCAGCCACACATTGTAGGTAGCTACTGTAATTATTCTTCCGTTGTGACTGTGGACATGTACTACTTGCCTTACATGCAGATTCATTGAACGTGATGTCAAAAGAGCAGTGTTCTATTCCCAGTTCTGGTTTTGGTTTATTTTCTTTTCCCTGTTTTTCATCCATATTTCTTCCTGATTAATGGCTAATAAATCTAGTTCACAAAGAATTGCATTCAAGGTATGGAAAAAGCAAAGTGAGTTAGGGTTTAATGGGAGAGAGAAGCAAAGGGTTCTTCTTCCAAAGCTTCCAAAGCCTGCTTCCACCATACTAAAATATGTTGAAAAGGGTGTGTGCTCTCTGCTGGCTTGCTCAGCTTGCGCTTTCTAGGTAAAGATGACTTTTCCTCAAGTGGAGACAGGAGGGGTCTTTAAAACAAACAAGCAAACAAAAAAGATTAGGTTTTTGAGATTTCTTTTCCTCTTTTAATGTAATATTTTGTCTCCTATTATGTAGTCAAACATTGAGACATGGTTGTAAATGCTGGGTTTGATTCTTTGCATCTTGCAGCTTTCAGTTAACAAGACGTAATATCTGACTTATCCTTACTCTTCTGAAGACGCACCAAGCTATAGAATCCTATTTTGAAGCTGAAAATGAAACTGAAATGCCTTATGATATCACAAAGGTTAATTGGGCAATATTTACTATTCTGGTATCTTACTCTCAGTTAACGACAAATGAAAAACAAAAAAGAAGGCAAAATAGCTTATGTTTCTATACTGTAGACAATAATGACCATTATATGGGTTGTAATAATCATCATAGACTTGTAGTATTTTTCAGCTCAAATAGTTTATTTTTTTTATTACTGACTAGCATTGTTTTTTGCTTTAGAAATTAGCTCTGTAATTTTGAATGTCTTTTTCTCTCATGTATTATGCCATATAAATAGGGTAATATTTTTCTCCCATTGCTTTTGTTTGGTTTTCTGACTCTTTCCATATTGATTTGTCTCAGTGCTCTGTGAAATTGATTACATTTGTTTCTTTAGAAATGAGGCTTCTGGAATTCTGCATTATATTTACCACTCAAGAAAAAAATGACAACAAAGAAATGGGTTTCTTTTAAAATGAAACAAAAGCCTCATTCGATGAGAGTTAATTTAATGAAAGTATTTAATCTTCCCCTCCTGAAGCAAGAAGCTATGGCACTTCTTTATTTTAAGATCTCCTTGCCATGTTTATTCTGAGTCATTCTCAGTTTACTGGCAGAAATGAATTTTTATTCTGTTAGGCCTGCTGAGATTATCCTGCTTTGTGGCAAGGAGCTTTAGTCCTGTTTTTCATTTGAGTATCATCAACAAACTGAACAAATGCCTTGCTATAGTACATTCACTTAAATTTAGTACTACTTGTCACATGAATTCCTGTTCCTTTTTGCATGTCCAGAAGAAATGGAGGGGAAGATGGCAATTGCTTGTGTGGCAAGCCCACATTCTGCCAAATTTAATCCAAACGGTTTTGCTAATCCCTTGATGTGATCTACCCAAGGAATGCTGAGCCCATCCTCTGTATGCAGCCTGCAGACGGTTTTAATGCAACATCAGTGTTAGGAGGCAAACCTTTCCTACCAGCTCAGTAATGCTCCACAGGTCTCACCCGGCAAAACTACGGCTGAATAGCTCTGTCTGTGTTTATGGCAGTCTGCTGAAGAGCTTAACTCCAGTGAGGGTTGGAGCCATTGGACTGGCACCCTGCCTGTGGCTGGGGG
The DNA here is from genome assembly GCA_009867235.2 of Psittacus erithacus. Classification (NCBI taxonomy): domain Eukaryota; kingdom Metazoa; phylum Chordata; class Aves; order Psittaciformes; family Psittacidae; genus Psittacus; species Psittacus erithacus. Next base: position 62,552 of record WYDI02141225.1, on the reverse strand, counting down.
TGAGCTCTGTGTGCTCAGATCAAGACAGGGAAGTGTAAACCAGCTTGGCTCAGTGCTATGCATTGCTGGTGGAGACTCTTTGAAGTGGAACAGCCTCTACTTTTGCAGAGGAAATAGATAAAGTGTGGTATTGTCAGTTGCCTAATGTCAGCCTAGTGCCTTTTTGATGACAAACAGACCCATTCTCAATTCACTTGTGAGCTGTAGTCTATTGCAGCCAAACAGATGCCTAATCCTAATGAGAAGAGGCAAGACAGCTGCAGCCCAGCTGTGTAAACCTTTCACCAGTACAGGGACTGGGATGTGGATATTTTTTTGTCCTACAGTCTAGAACTTGTGTTGGAAAGGTCTCCTTATGGCTCTTCTGCTTATATTCTGTGTCTGGGGCAGCTGCAATAGCTGCGGATACTATAGAAAGGCTGAGCTTTGTTCATGTCACTCTTAGATCCAGAAAAGCTAGTTATCATCCAGATGCAAAATGCACACAGCAGCCCTGACTTTCAGCTACTTGTTCTCTTGTTCTAAACCTTCATGTTTGCACAAGCATGGCTGTGAGCATTAAAATTGACTTCAGGGTCTGGAAATCCATGAGATCCCGTTCCCCTGACAGCAGGTTTTGTTTCTCATCTGATACTCCAGGTCCTATACCAGTGCAGGGTGCTGACAAATGTAGAGTATGATGAGGAACAATTTTGTAGCTATGCATTACAGTTCAATTTAGCTTCCAAATGACTGACGCAGAAAAAGTTTGGATAAAATATGTTTCATGGAAAGGTTTGCAGCTTTATATCATATGACATGATTTTTTTCTTCCAGTATAACTGTATTAGGCCCTTTAAATACTGTGAGGGGGTAGGGAGAGGTAGGAGTGAGAAAGGGGAAAGAAACACTTATTCTCCATGTCAACTATGTGTTTAGAGACCTGAAGGTTGAACTGGAAACTTAATCACCTCTCAATAGAAAATGTATCTTATAGTGGATGTAAGAAATTCCATGAAAGAAAAATGGCCACAGATCAGGCTATTCTTTCCCTTTCTCCCACTTCCTGCCATGTTTTTATAACTATTATGGAACAAAATCTGTGTCACAACAGATTAATCTCTTGAATGGTGCTCCCTAGAGTAGGATAAAGCCTTGGGCCCTACATGAGTGTGATCAACAAGGTGTTACAACCTGCACATGGATGGCTGCTAGGAATGGATCAGAAGCAGGGGCTGCTTTGAAAGCACTTTGTCCCAGAAGGCACCTTTGCAGGAGATCACTGAAAGAAGCAAGAAGAGGCTCAAGGTGAGAGGCAGCTTCTGAATGGTGTGGACAGTCCCAGAGGGCTCAGCTTGAGATGGGATCCAGGCACAGTTTTAAACACCCTGAAATACCTTAACCCTTTCTGGTCTACTGCATTGCTTAGACTCAGACTCCAGTTACAGACCCAAGGTACTGGGGGAAATATCAAAGACTTTGTCAACTAGTCACAGCTATTGAAGGCTGCTTGTTATTAATGACTGGCATACTCACTTTGCAGTGCTTGTAGCTCGCACCATGGCCTGTTTGCGATAATAAAGAAGAGCCCCAAAACACCTGATTAAAGAAAATATTAATCTGTCTGTAGGGAGAATTTTTGTAGTTCTCTGTCCTGATAAGCAAATCATGCTATTTGGAGTATGAAAAAAATGGAAGCCACCTCTTGACGTCAAGCAATGAAATTATGGCCAGTGCTTCAGAATCTATTAAAAATCTATATTAACAAATATAAACAAGTCACCAGGGAATTTTTTTCAGTGCAATGTTATTAACAGGATAGTCCAGAAGCATGTCCTCTTGAACCGTTACTATCTCAGTATGCAAATCCCTCATGATTCCTTATCTATCAAGCCTATATATTATTTGGACAGCTGTAATAGCTCTATTGTTCCAATGAAAACATGCTTCAAACAGTACTTTATGCAGAGTAGTCTCTGAATGTTTCTTCCAGGAGTTGGTCTTATGTGTGTGTTTGAATTCATCTATGAGTGCAGTAAATTCTTCCCTTTCTCTTTCTCTAGATTTACAAAATGCAAGCTAGATTCTTTGTTCATGCACTTCAACATGTCATTACTGCAATTTTCCCTTCCAAGCTCTTCCAGGGTTCTTGCAGAACTCCTGAAAAAAGAAATACATATTTCTATGCTGTCCTGCCCCCATCGGAGTGTCTTAAAAACCCCCTGTGATTTACAAGAGAATATGTAGCAAATTCCAAGGCCCAATAACTTACCTTTGCTGGTTTTATCTCTGTTGGTGCCTGCTTATCTCAGCTGCCATTCTGTTTCTTCAGGTAGAAAAGTATTTTATCTTCTAAATCAGTAATTGAATCTTTGATGGAAATTTTTGCATTCTATATTCCTTTGCTGTCACTGCCTTCTCCTTTTTCTTGTTCTCCCTCTTATTCGTGTAATCTCAGTGTCACTTTTCTTCTCGCAGCCCCACCCCAAAGGTAGACATGACTTCAGAAGGCTTCTGGATGACTTCAGAAGAGATGTTGATAAATAATACCACTGTGTAAACAGAGCTGAACTTTGGTCTGTTCTGTCCTCTTTGCAGCCTTCCAACTAGACAAGCAGAGAAGAAAAGACTGCATGTTCAGCCACCTCAGGCTATCCTTTCCTTACTGAAAGCTTTTCTCCAAAGATTACTCAAAAGGGGAGAGAAGTAAAAGTATATTTGTAAATAAAGAGCAGGCAAATTAAAAAGATAAGCATCAGAGGATGTTCATCATGGGTGAATTGCAGAACAATGAGCATGAGAGAGATAACCTCTTATGCACTAAAAAAAATCCTCATGGTACCCAGAAATAATTTGTCTGGCAGGAAAGGATAATGAAAAAGTGCTGGGGATTTAAGTGCAAAAGGCCTCAGTGCTCAGTTCCCTTCTTTCAACCCACAGTTGTTTCGTTTTCGCTAAAGAGCTGGCAGCAATGTCTTACAGGATTTAATGTGGCCAGATACTTAGCCACTGAGCTTTCCACTTAGTTTGGGAGTCTCAGAAACTGGAAACAATACATTTACCATCCCAAGTCTCCCAAGTGTTTTAGCTGAAGAAATAAATTGGGATGGAACATTTTGTTTTGGTGATAAGGAATATATGTGTAATTCTTGACTGTCAGAGCCAGATACTCAAACAGTGGGTCAAGAAGTACAGTTAGTGGCTTGTAGTTGAAGCAGGCAGATTCATGATCAAAGAACATTCAAGAACTGATAGTGCTGTGTGGTACTTTATTGAGCTGTGGTTGTACTGGATTCTTTATGGCACAAAGTTGTATCAGTACAGCTGGGAAATGCATCTTCAGGGATGTTTTCAGTCTGGTTCCTTCCTCCTAATTGCTATCCAAAAAAAAAAACCTAAATCAATTTCCTAGTAATTTATCTTCTCCTGCTCCTGACTTTGAGCTGGACTAAAAGTTTTCCAAACACTTCAAAGTGTGGAGATTTGTAATATTTACTGAAATCAGCATTTCTGCAGAGAATTTTGCATTTCCTCTTTGCTCAGCGATGTCACCTCGTGTGATAACTGCCTTGACTGGGTCAGCTTTGATTTATTTTCTATAGAGCAATTGAGATTTATTGTTCCTGACACTCCTTTTTATGTGTTTATTTTACGGTGTGACTGATCTTTCCACAAACAAAGCTTTTGCTCATATTTCCAGGGTATTTTTCTCCATTCTATATTCAAGGAAAGTGCAGGAAATGGGCCAATTTGGAAGCCGTAGCTTTCTAAAAGCTGATAATCTTTTTTAAAGCCCTAAAGTATAGAATTCCCCCAGATGATCTTGTAGAAGCCAATTCTTCATTATGTTATGACGCATGTATGTGCAGACACTCATTCAGCTATTATTAGCGTCTGCACTGAAGTAATGTCCTTTCTCAAAAGAGTAGAAATCATGGGGGGAAAAAGCCCTGCAAACAAACACTATCTCTGAAACAAAATTTGTCCCCTGAACTATTTTGGCCACTTCTGCAGGAAGAAGTATAACCCAAGAAACAATGTTCACAAACTGGTTTCTCCCTAAGAATGACAAACACGCACTGCTTTTGAAAGGTGGTAAAAATACCAGGTTAGGACTTCGGTTGCAAACATGCTCTGTGAACCCAGCCTGGTCTGCTAAGGGTAATGGCAGTGGCTGGTACTTCAAGGCCTGGAAAGTTTCTGTTTAGTATTCAAGCCTTTTTATAGAAACATCACAAAATAGCAAAATTTTGCTCCACTTTCCAAAAGAGAGCATGGTTACTGTTTTCTTCATTTAAGCCACATTTTCTGCCAAGGGTAGCTATTAGTTTCTGTTTCAGTGCTGCAGAAGACATGAAAGGAGGGAATCATTGCTCTGTAGAACTAAGAAGAAAATGGATATGAGAAAGAAAGTCAGAAGTGCAAGCAGCGTTAGCTCTACTTTATAGACAGGAAATGGAGAGCAGAGGATGAGTGTTTTTGTGAAGTTTTTTCCAGAGAAACATGATGATGCCAACTGTGAGTCAATGTACCAGAGTCTTTATCACTAGATACAGCCAGAGAAAGATGAGGATATTAAATTCAGCAGGGATATAACCAGAATGACTTTGAAATAAACAGAAGCCTTTGGATCAACTCAGAAGAATCTGGATTTCTTTCTAGTGATTTAGTTAGTGACTGGGGCTAAGGATGTTACCTGTCACAAACTTCTGTCTCATTTTAATGTACTGATATGTTTTTTGCTGTTCAGCATCTTTAAAAGTGGTGCTACAGAGAATGTTGTTTCCTTATGAATCCATGCAACTCCCATGACAGAGTGTCTCAGGACCATTGCAGTATGCAAATGAAATGATAATACAAATTACGTGTTCAAAATCATACACTTGATCTGAAGGGCATCTTGAAGCTGAATTTCTGCAGTCTGTTGGCTCTATCCTTTTCACCCCAAATTTTTGCCAACAATCTACTCCCAGTGTTCTGCTGTGCGAATATCTTTGTTGGAGCTGCCACTGCCTTTTGTCTTGCAAGTCATTCTCTGTGTGTGGCAGTGGCAGGGATGCATCATAACTGAATTGCACTTTCTCATGTGGCTTTTGTAACTCTGAGTTCAGACCCTGCCCAGATGGTTCCGCTGTATCAAAATCCATCAGGCATTTCTGTTTTCATCACTTATGAACAGGGGGGTCTGAGCACATAGTACTGTCAGAATAAAAGCAAAAGCAAACACTATGCACAGAAATCTCTTTCTTCCTTCATTTATCTTTTCTTTTTTTCCTTTTCTCTTTTAATTACTTCAGGTTTTAGTCTCACAGGGCGTCAGGTGGGTGTCTCAGAAGTGACCATACATTTAAAACTTTTCTTTAAAATAGCTGGAATTCATTAAAAGCCCCTATTTGTATTCAGGGCATTTCAGCATTGAGCAGCATGAAAGGAAGAGATCAATAATCACATTCAAGACCCAACTTCTTGCTGTGCCAGGCTAACATACACTAGCTCAACTCTAACACTGAATTCAGTTCTCCCTGATTTGTCCTTCTAGTATCCACCTTCTTCCCTTTCACTTAGCTATCCTCTAAGGTTATTTTCCAATTCAGCTATGATAACCTTGGTTTACTTCTTTGCAGTTTATTCCCATATCTACCTTTCTCCTCCTTGACCTGTCATTTAGGAATTACTATTGAAAAGCCTCTTGTTCAGAGTTATCTTTGTACAGCCTTTATTTTACTGTCACTCTCAATCATCACTGGCTCTACAAACTTGCTCCACTCCTTCAGTAGCAGATTTATATCAGCAGGATGGAAAGTACTATTTAACCAGGAAACGTGCATCCTGAGGAAAAAGATGGTAGGTCTGTGGTGACATGTCATGAGCTGACAGTATGGCAAAAGTAGTTATTGTTTCCTAAAAGAAAATTGTAAAAATGGTAACCAAGAGGACCTTCTTATTTTCTGTGGTCTTCTTCAATGTTTTCACAACTCAGGTAATTCCTTACATAAGCTTTATCATCATTAACTCAAGTCCTACTCCTATTCTGTTCTGCCTTTTGTCTGTCCTCAGCCTTTAACATTACTACCAAGTCTCCATAGTTGTCTAAAAATATTTGAAGTGCATTTCAGGTTATTTTGTTGTGGTTTTAAAACCAATTAAATATTCCTAAAAAATTAGTTCTTGGAATTACTGGTGCCTCTTCCAACAACAAAGCAGTAGCCAGCGTTACCTCCTATTCATTAATGCTCCGAGATGAGAAAACTGGAGGAGGCATGTAGCCAAAACTCAGAGTTGCACAAAAAGGATATGTTGTGGGGAGATGGAAGGAGAGAAAATAACTGTGCATGGAATGGATGCCAAGAAACAATGAATGCAGCGAAGGCACTAAGGGTCCAAAGCGAGATGTCCTTCTGTGTGACCATGTGCCAAGTCAGGGAGAAAGAATGCGAGGATGTGTTGATGTTTGATTTGCTGCTGGTTTTGTGTCATGCTGAATCTGGCAGTCGCACAGTTTCTGCTGTGTATCACAAAGCTCCCGTGGTGAGAAACCACATAAAAAACAATACGGAGGGGAAAAACATTGGCACAAGAATTTCAGGGCTGTCAGTCCCTGTAATGAAATCTTGCTTTAGGTGTAGTATCAAATCCCTCTAGTCTACGCTTACTTTCACCTTATTTATGACTGAGTCTCATTTTCTACAGATTCCGATTGCACAGACATAAAAAAAAGCTTTTTAATACTGCCGTATGAATAGGAAAGTTCTGGTTCTGCAGCATCTCATGCTTAAAATGGCTCTTGCTTTTTGTGCGTGTGTGAATTTATAAATCAAGCTTAGGCTAAAAGGTACTATGGAGCATTTGTTAAAAATTGGAACAAGGTCTTTGTGGATCCAGGCTTATCTCAGGGCTTGAGTTTCAAGGGTTTGAGGTACTGAAATCGTTGGATCATGTTTTATGTCTGAACTTGTAGAATCTAAAGAATCATTTGGGGATTTGAACCACCTTACTCCTATGTGCAGACTGAGACCCAAGGTGCAAGACTGGTTGCATTTGTACCTGCTTAGCAGGGTTCTCAGAAATAACATTGAATTGTGCAGACTTTCCAATCTTCTTCTAAAAGCAGGCTAGCTAGGGGATGCAGGGAATAACTGTGACATGACTTGAAAATCTGTAAGGCACCCAGAAAGAAACTGTCACCCCTTTATGGGGAACAAAGGTGCTCTGTGATTTTCAGAATAGACCAAATCCTGCAGAAGTTAGCGAAGAATTGAATCATTTTTCCTATGCTGTTTGTTTTCCCCCTTTCCCTTGCACAGTTTTGAGTAGGCACAAAGTGCGGGAACCAAAATGCTGGCATAGGAGGAAAGGATAGGAGTTGTAATGCAGTTTGAAGGTTAAGCATTAAGTATCTGAAACAACAGAAACAGGATTTTGGGGTTTTTTGGGGGGGAAAGGTGGTGGTGGTCTCCTGAGATTTGTGAACAAGGTTTTACCTTCCAACACAAAAGCAAATGGAATCCACGTCCACACTTCCCTTGGCCTGTTCTCCTGATGAGCACTGATCCCTTCAAGCTTTATTCTTGTTTTTCAGCAATCTTCAAATTCGATGTTGAATCTTAACCCACAAAAGGCAGAAAACTTCAGGTATTTTCAAGACAGACAGTAATTTTAGGAGGTAGCCAGAATTCCATGCTGTTCTCATACCCTCCTGAGCATCCAAGAACTGAATTTTGCAAGTAATTACCAGAGTGTTCTAGAGTGAAATTTCCATCAGTCTAAATAAGGCTTTTGTTTTCTTGCAGTGAAATGGGAAATTCACTTGCTCTGAGCAAACTGAACATATGTTTATCCCATGTGAAAATCTGCCATTAGCGCCCACAAGCTTCTAGTTTACACAACATCTATTTTCTCTTGCAGTGGGTAATGAAAGAAGTGTCAGAGCCACCCAGGCTCTTCTATATTCTCACACACCATTATTTCAAGGACCTTGGAGCAAAGGCCACGGCGCCCATGCGTGATGACAGATTTCTAATGTTGTGCATAAAAAAATTAGTTAATTTTGTTTGTATATTTAAAAATAGGCTTTAAATCCTCTCCAAAACGCCACAAATGATACAGAAGGGGAGAGGTTCCTTATTTTTTTTGTTCTGGTCTGTTTTTTTGACAAGAAAAGGAAAATCTTCTGTTGGATCTTGTAGCTAATTTTTTTGTAGCAGTTTTTAATGAAAAAACCTGCCATAAGCCACACCAGTGAAGATAAACTTCTCATCCTTCCTCTTTTGTGAAGCCATCAGAAAAGTGTCTCTTTTCTCCTTAAAATGTTGTACTTATCCCTGCTCAGCATCCCTTTCATTTCAGAGATAGAGATACACAGCTGCTTCCCAACTTCATTTGCCTGTACCAATCCAAGGGGGAAGAGCGTTCCCACTGCATTTGAAGCAAGATTGCTCTCAAGGCACACACACCAAATAGAAAATCCTTTGGCATTTCAAAACAGTATACAGCAGCCAAGTATCTGATAAATTGATACTAGGAACTGGTAGCAGCGCAACAGGCTGATGCCACTGTGTACAGTCTGTGAAGTCTTCTTACATGCCAGCATCAGGTTTTTTAAAGCTTCTTCCTACACAATAGAACAAAGTCCTTCAGGCTTTTCACTCAGCAGTCCATTGTGAGCTGATCAAAAATAGAGTAATTGGAAGCTCTGTAGCAGAAATGCTTAGAGTCTCATAGGCAGGGCTGGATTCAGGCAGCTGTCAGGTGGGTTAAAGACAGTATTTCCTACAGGGAAACTTTCGTAAAGTGGTCAGATTGGGATCATTGAACAACCTTTTGCATCCAAGAGAGTACTGATAAAATACCATTATTCTTGTGCTCAATACTTGCGAGGTGAAGACCCAAAGTTTCTGTTACACTGATTTTTTTTACTTATGCTCTCAGATGCTCCAAGAAATCAGATGTTTTTCTGCATGTTTGCGGTGATGAGTAACTGATTTTATCACAGCTAATGCATCTTAATGCATCAATGTGTGAAAACTGGAACATTGCTTTACAAGAGTAGCTTTAACATAAAGCAAAGAGAAAGCATTTTTAACCCATGTGAATTTGAAAGGCTTAAAATCCAGGAACGCAATCCAAAAATCCAAATGTCCTAGGGCAGTGGGTTCTGAGGGCAAGCTGAGAATGGTTTTCCTAGAACAAGCTAAAACTGAACAGAACCAACGTCTGGATTAAAATCAAAGACAATTAAGTAAATTCCTTGGAAGTCAGGTAGAACAGCTGGGTTTGAAATTTGGCTGCAATTTCTAGTATGTAGTGCATGTCATTCCATGTGGTTCAGCAGCATTTGTAGCATAAAGATTTTCAGCTTGACAGAACTGGAAGGAAGAGATGTGAAAAAAGATTGGATTTGTGCTGTGTTTTTGTCTTTTTTTCTATCAGGTTATTTATTTTGATCTCAGAATCTCAGCTATTCTTTTTAGAGAGGCGTGTTCAGAAGGGAAGAGCAACCCTTTTCCAGCTACTATTGCATTGTTCCTAACTGCTAATTATTAGAAGGGAGCCTGATAGACACACCTATAATACCTACTTGATAGCATTTCAGCAGAACTTTGTCCCTCTTCTCATCACATACACAATGCCACACAGACAGCCATGTGTCAGAAATGTCTGTGAGGAAGGAGATGGCAAAGGAAAATATGCCAGGTTTCCATGTTGCCACCCTCCTGATGAGTAATTCAGGCAGTTTGGAGCCTCCTCATGGTCCTCTCAATCACCCCCACCCCTCCATTCTCAGCAGCAAGCACATTTTGTCTCCTTCAGGAGTCACACCAGCCTCTCAAACCTAAATGGTACATGATGTTAGATTAATTGGCTAAGAAAACATACACAGAATGAGGGGAGGTGGGGGAAAAGAAAGGCTTGCTTGTCAGAAGTGTCTTCTTGTCACACTAAAAATTATAGAAATGGGGAAAAGAAGGATCCATGTTCTAAATGAAAACAAAATGTTTGCCTCAAGTGACTGGCAGTAACTTAGTGGGATGGGGAAGAAAAGAGGGACTGTGGAAGGGAGGGAGGAGGAAAACAAAGTCCCATTATGGCTGTCACCATTGCAAGCAGGAATTAGGCAGCTATCCTCAGCTGTCTCTGCCTTACACCGCTGGAGAAAGCAACCCTCCTCTACCACTCAGAGCAGGGATCAAATGGGGCCCTGGGGGTGCAGGGTCCTGCGCAGAGGAGTGCTCTGAAAAGAAGGGATGAAGATGTGCAGTAGCCTAAGAACTGATCCTGATCTCTAGCACCAGCCACCCATCTTTTGGTGACCTGGCCCCTGGATAAACTATCAGTCTGTACAACCTCATCACTGCATCTCTTGTCATAGCAGCAGTTATATCCTGGCAGTGTCTCTTGCTACTTCTCATGGTTGGCTGTAGTAGAGCCCTTACAGAAGTCTCTTTCTGCTTTTTCTCTTCTTTTATGAATACTGTGAATACTGCCAGAAGACCTCTGCTCTTCTTGAAGCTGAGTTGAAGATGTCTAATTCCTGCTTCAAAACATCTGTTTGCTGTTATTAGAATTATTTCATGGGCTTCTTGCTCTCAGTCCAAACCTTTCAGTAACATTAGAATCCAGTTGCTGCTTCTCACTAGGAATTTGGCAGCCTGACACATTCCTAAAGTTTTGGAATATCTTTTTTTCCCTTGTTTTTCTTTTTTCTTCCCCTCTCTCTGCCCATAAACCGTTCCTATCACTGTATTCTCCATGTGCTGGGACCTCCCTTGTGTTGCCAACTTGCTTGTTCCTTATTTCTCTGCTTTGCACCCACACTGTTTTCCTTTTAGTGTCCACAAGGTACCCATAGCATTACTGTTTTAATGTCTTTTTTTCAAGTTCTAATTTCTTATATGCTTTACATATACAGATTGTTTTTGGTATAACCCACTGCAAGGACTATTTTGGTCACTGGTTTTCAAGAGGGAATTAAACACCCATGGTAAATCTAAGATTCCCCACATGGGAATTCTGAGCTCTTTTTGCTAATTGCAGTGCTGGAACTCTATAGAAAGATATTGTCTCATTTGTTTTGACTGAAGATCCTATGCAATAATCAAGAGTATTTTTATATACGTAAGCTGATTTTTCTCGGAGCCTGCATACCATACACTTGGTGTGAAAAAATAAATTAAAAAAAAATAAAGTCTTCACTTCATGCCAAATATTTCATGCTGAAATGCAACAGAAGAAGCAAAATGACTTCTTTCACTCAGCTTTGCTGCCAGTTGCGCATAAGGATCAGGTGCTGACTTCCTAGGCAATAACATCCAATAACATCAAGTAATAGGAGCTAGGTACTGGAGAGGAAAAATAAAACAAAAAGCTTTCTACAGAGAAGGACAAAGATAGGCTGGGAGTAGTTAGTGTTAAAGATGCACCTTTGGCAATTCTCGAAAACAGGTTAAACAAATGTTTCATATTTGTTTCGTTAGACTTTGTTGGGAAAGAAGGAGAAATTACTGGTCTTATGCTCCCCTTTTTTACACCTGAAAGATAAATAAGTCACAATGGCAGAAGGAGAAACTACTTTCTCCCAGGTTGTGAGATCAAGGTGAAGAGCTGTAGGCATGGGGGTATTCTTTAGCCATCCATAGGATACTTCCTTGCTCTCATATCCAAGCTCAGTAGCCTGGCATTGAGACACACAGAGTATCCACACCTCCTATTGTACCACTTGCTGTGGCGCGTTGCAGAATCACCTCTTTCACTGAGCTTTGCCAGTGACACCGCTTGCCAAGTTGCAGGAAGCCTCTTTGTTCTTTCACATTGCTGTAACATCTCACAAGGAGATTTGTTGTTTCAAAAGAAAAGGCAAATAAGCGAGCAGTGTTTGCAAACAGAGATGGCATGTTAAACCATCTTTGGAATACATTTCTCCCTGTGCTCTTTGCTGACCATTTGTTTCAATTGGAGCATGAAAGGACTAAGCATGTCCAATGCAACTTTCCTATGCTAAGTGCCACCTGCCACGCAAACAAAGATAATCTATCAGACACTTTTCCTTTGAGATCGTAAACTTTCAGACAGAAATGCTGGCACACACCCACACTACTCTCCCCCACACTGCATTCCCTGCCCATCCAGACTGCAGTGTGATGAGGAGCAGGAACGACACAGAAAATCCATCCATCTCAATAGTATTTCAAACCTAAATCTTAACCACCAAATAAGTGAATTACCCCTGGTGCCTCCTGAGTAATTTGACTCAGTTTTAGATCACTTTCAATAGTAATACATGTACTAAAGGGCAGTAGGTATAAATTAATTAGGGCGGAAGGTATTATTAGAAAGACAAAGGTATATTAAGTGGAGGGAAGGAAATAAATACCAGCCCAGCCACTCCAGCATAAACAAAATAGTGTAAAATTAGAGCGGGCTGTAGGCAGAGCTTTGAATGACTGAAGAGTGCATTTGCAGCCTGCTGAGCAAAGGCAGTTCTGCCCCCACAATGACGCACAGAAGATTTGGATGAATTTTGGTCCAAACAGGTAGTACAGCTGCAGTTTGTGGCTGATAGTTTGGTAGGAAGGGAAACTGGAGAACTGATGCAGACCTGAGTATACTACACCTGCTGGGTAACAGAGATATAAACGCTAGAAAAGGAGCAGACAAAAGGCATCTCTTAAGTAACACACAGCTTCTGAATAGTTTTAGCACAGCTTCCACAACAGAGGGTGTGATATGAAGCTGCTGTGAAGACCAAGGCAGTAATCAGTTTTCCCTGTCTTTCAGGCTTAAGTGGAAGAGGTAAGATTGTTTGGGGAGGCTCCAGAAACATCTCTCAGGGTTAACTAGCTTGGGTCTGTCCTTCCTTAGTCATGGTCATGGTGACATTTTCAAGGTGCCTCCTGGCTTAATTTTTCTGTGATGGAACAGAGCTACCAAATACACTGAAACCTTCCCTGCTGAAGAAAAGTAGGCACCATGGCCTGTGGAGGTTGCCATTAAGTTACGGGACCCTGGAACATATACGGGCAAGCATCACTCTATCATCAAAACCCTGGAAGATTGTCGTCATCTGCTGCATACAGATTGCTTTGGGGCTTCCTGTCACTTAGGTTCTCAAGGGTTTGCAGAACAGTTCACCCAGCTGGAGCCCAGACAGTGCCAGTAAGTGAGCAATGCATCTTCTTTGGTTTTTATTAGTGTTACTTTTTATGATTAATGTAAAACAGCAAATCTGTTCTAAGCCTCATTGTCTTTGCCATTCTAAAGATACATAAGTTCAATAGTTTTATTCCGCTTTAAGATTTGTGGAAATAGAAACCCTTATGGTCAATGTCTCTTGACTGAAGATTTCTTTTCCCTTAAACAACCAGCTTTCTTTAAAATGTATTTGTTTGACATGCCAGAAGATTTCCTTTATGAAGAACAGAGAAATGGGAATAAATGTTATAATGTGAGTAAATACACATAGTGATATGACAGAAGGAAAAGGCATTTCTCTAACAGAAAGGTTTCCTCCACTCAGGAAGAATGGTGCTGCCCAGTGCTTGGAAAATGTTGCCTATCATTTAAAGTGATCTTTTTTGTTGTTTTTTTTTTTCTTTTTAACAAGAAAAAACCTATCTTTTCTTTAAAGCCTCTTGCCACAGAAATACATTTTGGACAGCAGCTTGTACCATATGGGTCAGTTGCTAAAAATATGTATTTTAAAGGTGAACTTTTCTTTTGGTTTTATACAGTGGCTCAACCAATCACAGCAAATGTTAACCGTAAAGTACTCAGTCCCACGTAACCCAGACAGCTCAGTGCTTTGTGAAGCAAAAGGAAGAAAAATCCTCAGGTTCAGCAGCAACAAAACTTTTTTTAACCTTCTCTGCATATTCTTCTTAGGACATGGGCATTGTTCCATGTCTTACTGACCTCTAAAATCTGTAGGGAGTACAAAAGGTGGTGGAGAGATGACTGACATTGTGACCAGTGTTTCCTACTCCATCACCTCTTTGCTTTGCTTTTATGTCCCTGTCAGAAATAGTGTGACAAAGCACTTACTAAATGTTATTTTGTTAAAAGATTTGTAAGTATTTTCTAACAGCTGAATTAATCAGAGCCCTGAGAATGCATTCAGCTTCAAGGGAAATGAACACATGGGAGGGTAATGGAAGCCACCTTTAGTTATCTTAGCAGCTTCTTCTATATCAGCATTACTCAGACAGGTATTTTACATCACAACAAGTGAGGTGTCAACTTGTGAATTTTTTTGAAGTATAAAATGGGGTTTTATACTCTGCATTTCCGATTGTAAAGATGCTTTCATTGGCATTCTATATTTATTGTTTTTTGAGAAACTTGATAGATTCCATGGACTATTCTCAGTAATGGTCTTGATCTGTTCATTTCCAGCATGATCCATGGTTTCCCAAGTGGAAGTCAAGAATCTCAGCACAAATAGAGTCAAACCCAGGTTACAGAAATACGGTTGATGGGTGCGGTGTTGCCTTTCAGGCGTTTGGAAGGTTATTTCTAGTGCTTTTGCTCCATGACTCCCTAGGAGGGGACTTGTCCTCAGCAATAGCTGCACATGAAACTGCAGGGCTGGTTTTAGCCATGTTTAGCACCTTGTGGGCACAGCATTTACAGGAGACTGCTACTGAGCCAGCTTTTGTTTAATCTGGCACAAATCAGGGCTGTTACACGAGTTCGTTACAGGCATAAACCAAAAGAAAAGTAGGCAGGGTAGGGCTCCAAATGAGCCTGGGTCACAAGCTAATAGCACATCAGGAAATTGCAATAGTGCTGCTAAAAATCCATTATACACAGTCATGCAGAGAAGCAGTTGGATTTACATGCAGGTGCAGTCTCTGTCAGGAATATATAAGTGTTCTTTGTGCATGGGCTAAGAAACCCTTACAGAACTGTTGGACGTGAGAGAAAATAGCTCTTGTTCATTCAATCTCTTTAACCACTTTTATTAATCTTGTATTTATTCTCAAAACTCCAACCCTCTCTCATATATAGTGCAGACCAGGAGAAGGGTAAATAGGTTCATACAACATTCATATCCAGTGAAATATTCATATTAACCTATGAACTTATCTAAGTTAAGTAAATAGATATATTTTTCAGGGAGGAGAACAAAAGAGAGTAAAAACATCTAAACAGCTGAGTTCAGGAGCCAGCCACCTACGGTCCTTTTTAAACTACTGAGAAGAAAAGAGCTGCAAATAAAAGATTTCTATCTTTCAATTGTAAAGGCTCCCTAGCAAAGGGGGGAGGTAACTGAAGATGGTAAACTCAGTCACGCTGGGCAAATAGCTTGAAATTTGTGTGGAGCTATGCAATTATGACACTTAGAGCTAAAATCGGCATATAGACTTTGAAAGCATAGACTTACAGACTTGGGCATCAGATATTTATTCTGACAGAATTACGCTTATTCTATTAGTGTTATTGTTATTTGGAGTAGCAGGTTGAAATGTTCACAAACTGCCATGCAAGTTGAACATTTGAGATGCCTGCAGTGTTTCTGAGGATAAATAAAGAGGGGGAGATATAACAGCTGTGGTGTGTATATGTAGATGGCCAGTGAAAAAATGATCTGCCTAAGTCTGCTATAAACAACTGCTAGTAGATCCAGCTGATTGCTCCATTTCTCCAGCTTTGAATCCTTACTTCCACATGGCATAACATTGTTTTCCTACTGTAACAGCACAAGGATGGATCAGACTTTAAGGGCAGAGTTTATTCCTTTGACTTCAGCCGTCCAAGAATTTGAGCTTCT
This sequence comes from Psittacus erithacus, assembly GCA_009867235.2. NCBI lineage: Eukaryota > Metazoa > Chordata > Aves > Psittaciformes > Psittacidae > Psittacus > Psittacus erithacus. Next base: position 46,807 of record WYDI02141225.1, on the reverse strand, counting down.
CTCTGTGGCTCAAAAGCTACCTGATGTTTATCAAGTGACATAAAAAGCTGATGTGATTTTGCTACCTCAACACTTGAGATACCAATGTTCTCGATGACATCTTTATGTATGTTGTTGATCTAGAATTTATATGGGATTCCCTTCACCCAACTTTGGTAGTTCAATTAATTGATGGACCTTTCTGCAAATATGATATAACTTTACTGAATTATTGTGTTTCTTTCACTCTGTATGTTTCGAGCTGTTTAATTTGAGCACTGCACAATAAAACCTGAAATGTTTCTGGGCTATCTCATCTGAGAGCTATATTGGCCAAGAGAAGATTTTTGACCTCTTTGGTAGATGTCAATATTCAGTGACTTTGGTGTTTGGGAGAAGATCAAAGTATTGAAAAGGCTGTGGGTGTTTTTTATTTTTCTGGAAAGTTGAATCATAATCATGTTGTGCTCCTCTCAGACTTTGGCTGGCTGCAAAGAGTTGAGGTATCTTCTTGTTCCATCCCATTCCTGCTGTGTAGTGAAGGCCACTCTGGCTGTGCTTGGAAATGGCTTTGAAGGGAGCACTGGAAAATGTTCAGAAGAGCCAGAGGGAAAAGCACAGCCTGTCTGATTAAAAATCTTTTGAATTTTGGCAAGGTTTACTTATGCTTTTGCACTCCATACACAGAGACACACACATCCCTTTTCCCATTTGAACTGCATCTTACCCCTCCATGGTGTACAAGCTTATTGTGTAGTCTGTGCGTTTCACAGCACACAGTACCATCATAACTTCCCATGATACCGTGACAGCAATTTTCTGTTCTTATTTAAATTGCAGAATCACTTCCTGTTTTGAAAGAAAACTGGAAAGGAGATTGCTCTGGAGGTGGATTGGTCTGGTTCAGCTTGTTAAAACCACAGCTTTGAGAGTGGGCTGTTCAAACCTGCTTCCAGGCAGCTCTACTTTTGATTACGAGCAGTCTTGGCCCAAGTTCTGGCCTCATAGGAAGCTCTTTTTCCCTGTCCTTAGGCTGGAATTGAAAATACTAATGACCCCAGTGCCTCTCCCAGACCTAATTTCTGCTTAGTGTAGTAACAGGTATACTTTCCCTGCACAGAAAAGAGGTATGAATTAAGAATTGGACAATAGATGGAAAATTTGGCCAAGCTCTCATAGTTAGTCACAGGATGAGTACGTAAGATGCTAGATTCAATTCAGGAGAAAACAGGATATTGAATGACTAGACAAAAATGTTACGCCTACTCCCTGTCAAGACATAAATCAAGTCCTACAAACTGGAATGAAAATCCACCAGTCCAGGCTCAAAATTCACTCAACCATTATTCCAGTAGAGTGATGAGTATCTTTTCTTTTGCATAATGAGTTAATAAATATAGCTTGTGCTGGTAAGTGTAATATTGAAGGTTGGAATAAAAATTTAGAATCTGTATAAGCCTTCTTAGAGGATTTGGGCTGATGGAAAGGTTGCTTTGTGTTTATCCAAGGATAAGAACACACAAGAGCTATTTCCACATCGGAGCTAGCTTGTGCCAAATTATTCACTCTATTTCTAGTGCTGTTTCCATCATTGCCAGGCTGTAGTGAAATATCAGCTCTTTAATGGAGACAGAAGTAGTCCTGAATTCATTGGTTTCAGTTTGTCCCTACCAGACTCATACTCTGTGGTCCAAATCTTCAACAGCATGTGAGGGACACTGATCATCATGTCAAGCAGATGGTTCTTTACACAAAATCTTTGTTGATGTCACACCAGCCTTTTGTAAATAGGTTCTTCAGCCCCAAAAAGCATAAACCTGTGGACGCAAACTATATATATCTATATTAGCAAAAAACATCTTGATGAAAAAAGGATTAGAACTCCAACCAGAAAAGCAAGTCTCCCTTGACTGACATAAAAAAGGAGGAATTAGCTGAATAATTCCGTTTCAGTGGTGTTTTATCTTTTCTCTAACTGAGATGGATTCAACTCCAGCTTTTGAAAAGCTATCAGTCCTGGGTCATTCACCCTTGGTTATCTAAGGGAACATGGTACCCTATGTTCACCTCAAAGCAAACGTAATTATTTTCTTGTTCTGTCTTAAAATCATCTTGAGAGTCCTGACAAGATATGCAACAGAGAGAGAAGCAGTGCCTTCCTAGCTAGAGCTAGTAGATGGCTCCAGGTGACATCACGTCACTCATAGATGAGACATGAAGCCAGAAAGCAGTTCAAGAAGTGATGCTATAGATATGTGTGGTGTCACAATGCCACAGGCAGGATTTGATCACTGATGTGAAAATGATGTAAGGCTGCTTATGCATATGTATTGTTGTCTTGGGATATAACAGGACAAAATAATATAACATGACAGAAGGGGAGGAGGCATGTTCCCCACAGCCATTTTACAACCAACTAGGTGGAAACAATGCAGCAATGAGGACTGAAGGGAGATGAGAGCTAAAGTGTTTCAGATTATCCTATAGAGAACAAATGTGCTTGAATATATTACTCAGGCTGCCTCGTATGAAAGTTTAATGTCTTGGAGGTGCCAGCTCTGTACAACTCTGCTACTCACTGTAATCAAGCCACAAGCAATGGCTATGTGAAAGATCTTGGAAAAGTTTCTTGGCATTTCCAACGGATGTGTTACAAAGCAAAGACCCGTTTTTCAGTTGATGGTTTCTATCTGAAAACCATGACACCCTACAGAGTAGAGAGGGAAAAGAAATAAATTTGCCTGAGCTGAAAGAAATGACTGTGTGAACCAAACCATTGTGAGGTTTTATATCATGATTGCTTCTCTCTGGAAAACTCTGCCAAGTCTAAAATGATATCCATGATAGTGTGCATTGCTGATATAAAACAGACAGAAAATGCAGCATTTCTTTTCAAATTGCACCTACAACACGTCAGATTTCTTTCAGGATATAAGTAGAACCTGTTCATCAGTGAAGAAAAGTGCCCATCTGGGGTTCTTCCTGTCAGCACCCAAGGCAGAAATAAGTTTTCTAATGAACCATTCAGTACAAGCACTTTGAAACTATGCATTAGCTGCCAGATTTCACCTGCAACAGACCTGAGTAAATTCTCGACCAGGTTGTTTATTTATTTATTTATTTGTTTCTCTGGTTTTAAATGGATTTTAGTTGCATCTCTTGACTCTTGTTGGCAGGAACGGGGATATTTACCATCTGTTCAAATGCACATTGGCTATGGTAAACAATTCAGACAATTCCCCAAGCAGTGGGCATGGGGAGACAACCAATTATAGATGCTGTTTCTTCACACAGCTTAGGTGCAGGCAGAGGACAACACATTCAGCTGGGTTGTTGGAACTGACGTGAGCTCATGAAAGAGCAAGTCTTCAGGGTGCTTCCAGAAGAAATGAAATGATGAAAGTATTAATGTTCAGATAAGAAGATATTTGCTTTAGCTTAAGCAATAGCATTTTATTTGTTTTAATATGTATGGTTCCCCAGCACATCTTTCTA